>BRKX01000008.1:66359531-66959531 GCA_026008535.1 Perilla frutescens | reverse complement strand
CAGCTTTTCCTTATCAGCCACTTTTCTCGGCCCAAGACGATTCACAGCCCAATTCCTCCAAACCCATACCCACCTTCTTCGAACCGACCCGTTCTTGGTTGCTCACATCGCGGTTTAATTGATCCCCTTTCTCATCGAACCCTAATTTAGTAAAGATATCATTTTTATCCCCCTTTTCCTTTCCACCTCCAATATCTACTCCAGTGGCTCCCTTCTTCATCTTTGCCCCAATAATCTCCACTCTTTTCGTAACATTACCCTCCGGTTGCGGGGATTCTCGTCCTCAAGAATGAAAAATTGGAAATTTACGGCAAAGAAAGGAATCATCCTCCCAAGTTGAGTAGGCGACGTCGGAGTTGTGCTAGAGAACCAGTGTTTAGGGGGTTGATGTGCCGTCCGAATTACGGAGCCGATGAGCTAAGGCCTGTAGAGGCACAACGGAACATTCACCGTCGTCGGTGACAGCTGGAAGTTCGACAGAAGGTACGACCTATTTTTCGATGCATTTTTTTAGTAGTGATACATGAAAAATGGGATGGATCTTCGAGGTACGAGGGAGATCCAATCTGTAAGCCACATTCCCAATTTTTTCCAGTATAGTGTAGGGCCCGTAAAATTTTGCTGAGAGTTTGAGGTTTCGTCTGAGGGAAATGGAATTCTGGCGAAAAGGTTGCAACTTTAGGTAAACCTTTTTGCCGACCTCAAAGGCTCTATCCTGTCGCTTCCTGTCAGCATACCATTTCATTCTACTTTGGGCCTGTAGTAAATTTTCCCTTAGAGCCTGCACCATAGTCTGTCTCTGTAGAAAAAAATCCCCTGCTTCTGTGTTTTGAGAATCAATATAGGAAGAAATTATAAATGAGGGAGGTGGTATGCCATATAAAGCCTGGTATGGGGTGTATTTGAGACTGGAATGATAATTGGTATTGTACCAACCAGTGGCAGCCATTGTAACCACCTTGTAGGATTAGAGCTGGTCATGCATCTTAAGTAGCTCTCCAAGCATTGATTGAGTCTTTCTGTCTGGCCATCTGTTTGAGGGTGGTAGGCAGAAGACATATCAAGTTTAACTCCCATCAGTTTAAAGAGTTCCTTCCAAAAGGAACTAGTGAACACAGGGTCCCTATCTGTGACAATACTAGTAGGTGGCCCATGTAGTTTATAAATATTATCAAGAAATAGCCTTGCCACAGATTCAGCCGAGTAGGGGTGAGACATAGAAATAAAATGACCAAACTTTGTGAACCTGTCCACAACTACTAGGATAACACTCTTACCTCCAGATTTAGGGAGTCCCTCTATGAAATCCATGGAAATGTGAGTCCAGGATTGATGGGGAACAGGCAGTGGTTGTAGGAGACCTGGATACATCCCATGATCTGATTTGTTTCTCTGACAAACATCACACTCCTGAACCCATGTTGCCACATCAGCTTTTAAATTAGGCCAGTAGAAAATCTTCTTCATTCTCATATAGGTGCCAGTGGTGCCTGAATGACCCCCATAGGAGGAATTGTGCAAGGCTGTGAGGATGTGAGATCTGCAATCTCCTGTACTGCCTATACACAATCTTCCTTTGTATCTAATTAACCCATCAATAACTTGAAAATCTGAGTAGGAGTTCTGGTCAATGAACTTGGCACTCAGAATCTTAGAAAAGTAGAAATCTCCTTGGTAGCTGAGAACTACCTTCTGTATCCAGTCAGGAACAACAGTAGTGGTAGCTGAACACTCAATTCTTAGGGCCTCTCTCCTAGAGAGAGCATCTGCAACTTTATTTTCACATCCCTTTTTGTATTGAATGTCATAATTGAAGCCTAGGAGTTTGGTAAGCCATTTCTGTTGTAAGGGGTTGACAACCTTTTGATCCAGCAAGTATTTTAGTGCTTGTTGATCAGTTTTAATAACAAACTTGTGTCCCTGTAAATATACTCTCCATTTTTGGATAGCTATTAAGATAGCTAAGAATTCCTTTTCATAAATGGATAGGGCTTGATTCCTAGGACACAAGGTCTTACTTAAGTAAGCCAATGGCCTTCCCTCTTGCATCAACACAGCCCCAACACCTACCCCACTAGCATCAGTTTCTAGTGTGAATGGCTTACTGAAATCAGGAAGAGCTAGTACTGGGGCAGTAGTCATGGCCACCTTGAGTTGGTTGAAGGCTGCCTCTGTCTCTGGGGTCCAATAGAAGTTGTTCTTTTTCAGTAAGTTGGTCAGGGGCTTGCTGATATGACCATACCCCCTAACAAACTTCCTGTAATAGCCTGTGAGCCCTAGAAAACCCCTAAGTTGTTTGAGGTTCTTAGGCACAGGCCACTGCAGCATGCATTCCACTTTTTGGGGATCTGTTGAAACCCCTTGTTGGGAAATGATGTGGCCCAAGTATTCCACTGTAGTTGTACCAAAGCTGCACTTACTTCTTTTGGCATATAGTTTGGCATCTCTTAGTATCTGTAGGATTATTCTAAGGTGTTGTAGATGGTCTTTCCAACAGGTGCTGTAGATTAGAATGTCATCAAAGAAAACCAATATAAACTTCCTTAGCTGATCTCTGAAAGTCTGATTCATACGTGATTGAAAGGTTGCTGGGGCATTGCATAGCCCAAAAGGCATCACCACAAATTCAAAGTGCCCATGGTGGGTACTAAAGGCAGTCATATATCTGTCTTGAGGCCTCATTAGGATTTGGAAATACCCAGACCTAAGATCAATCTTAGAAAAGTATTTGGCTCCATGTAATTCATCTAGCAACTCATCAATTACAGGAATAGGGAACTCATGTTTGATAGTGAGAGAATTGAGGTACCTGTAATCAACACACATCATCCAGGTTTGGTCCTTCTTCTTCACCAATATGACTGGTGAGGCAAAAGGGCTCTTGCTGTGCTGTATTTACCCAGACTCCAGTAGTCCTTTCACAATCTTTTCAATCTCATCCTTATGGCTGTGAGAGGTCCTATAAGGGTGATGATGCCTGGGTAAGCTGTTAGGTTTTAAGGTAATATGGTGCTCAATACCTCTAGAGAGTGGGAGCTCTGTAGGTTCTTCAAAGATATCAGCATACTCATGTAATAACCCTTGCATTCCCATTTCTTCCTCCTGTCTTTGGGTGTGGATTTTCACCATAAAGACCTCTTCTACCTCACACTTGTAAGGGGAGTGAATCATTTTGTATAGAGAATGCCCAGAGATGAAGTGGCAATCCACTTGTGATTTAGCTGCATGTAGTTTGATTTTCTCCTTGCCCTGGGTGACTGTGAATGTCATATTTTTATAATCCAACTCTATTGGTGTGCATGATTTTAACCAATCACCCCCAAGGATTAAGTCATACCCCTCAGTCTTCAATAGTCTAGGGAAGAACACAAAATTGTGGCCCTGTACAGTCCAATTGAACCCAGTGGCTTGGGAGTCACTCACCATCCTCTGTCCATTTGCTACCTTGACTAATATAGGATTAGCCTGCTCAACTGAACACCCTAGTCTCTTTACTGTGTCTTCTTGGATAAAACTTAAGGTGCTTCCTGTGTCAATCAGGATGAGTAGCTCCTGGTCATCTCTCTTGCCCAACACTCTTAGAGTAGTAATGCCCTCTGATCCTGCAGCAGAATTTAGGGACATGTGCACCTCCTCAAGAGGTAACTCTTTAAATTTAGGCTGGTAGTGTTCTTCTGGCTCTTCCAAGTGAGTCTGCATGTAGGCCATTTCTTCTAGCTCTGTCATGATCATGTAATTGATCCTGTTTTTACACCTATGGCCAAAAACATAGGGTTCATCACAATTGTAACATAACCCTTTTTCTCTTCTTGCAGCCATCTCAGCAGTGGATAACAGCTTAGTGGGTGGCTTCAGGGAACTGGCTGGTGGTTTGCTAGGGGGCCCAACACCAGGATCAACTCTCTTATAGTTGGAAGGTTAGCCTGAGTAAGCTTTCCCCCCTCCTTTCAATTTCCTTGCAATAGCATCAATAGTGTGAATTTGGCTTCTTCCTAGCTCAATAGTTTGGTGCAAAGAAATGGGATTGAACATAGTGATAGCAGCCTGTAAATCCTCACCCAAACCACTTATGAAACTAGCTATAAAATAATTTTCAGAATAAACATTGGGGTTAAATAGCATCATACAAACCCTCAACTCTTCAAACTTGTCCACATAATCATCATAGGATCCCTGGTGTTTCAACTTATTGAATTCCATAATAACTTTAGTTTCTCTCAACTCTTCAAACCTAGCTGCAACCACATCTAAAAACCTTTCCCAAGGTAGGTCTTTATACCTGGAGCTGTAGTTTTGGAACCACTGAGCAGCCTTACCTTCAAAGTATAATGAAGCTAATACCATCTTCTGTGAGTCCTGAACATTTGGCACCAATTGGAAGTATTGATTACACTTCAAAATCCATGCCCTAGCCTGTGAACCATCAAATCTGGGGAACTCCACCTTTGGAAGGGGGTTGTAAACATGTGGGGTTGAAACTTGTGAGTGTGGTAGTATCTGATTCAGAGGGGGTTTTGATCCAGGGGTGAATTGGGACTGGACTGTGGATCCACTCTCAACCAAGAGGCTTGGGGGAGGCCCCAAAATTGATTGATCCTCCTGATGACCTTTTCCCTTAGAAAAATTAGAAAGCTGCAGTTGGATTGTTGTGAGAGCATTGGTGAGTTCACCCATTTTTTCCTGCATCTTTAACTCAGCTGCGTCTCTCTTTAAGGATTCTGCTTCTAACAACTGATCTGTTCTCTTTTGGGCCTCCTGCAGATCCTTGAAACGAGTAACTTCAGCCATGGATGGAGCTGGCTCTAGAATACCAGATGTAGTGATTGCTACGGTGTTTTTGTTGTATTTTCCCGTTTTGGTGAAATTTGTAATTTATATTGTAGATTAGTAGAATGCTTGAAGAAAGGGAGGAGAGGAAACAGACGAAGAAGAGGAAGGGAATTGAGATAATTTCTTTCTTAGCTTCATTCAACAGCAACAACAGGGTATAAATACCATAACTGGTCCCCACCAAAATAGAAACCCTAAGATATCTTAAGCTAAAAGAAGTAAAATAACATAAACATGATATAAAATATTTAATAGAAGCCCAACAAGCAGCTTTTCCTTATCAGCCACTTTTCTCGGCCCAAGACGATTCACAGCCCAATTCCTCCAAACCCATACCCGCCTTATTCAAACCGACCCGTTCTTGGTTGCTCACATCGCGGTTTAATTGATCCCCTTTCTCATCGAACCCTAATTTAGTAAAGATAGCATTTTTATCCCCCTTTTCCTTTCCACCTCCAATCTCTACTCCAGTGGCTCCCTTCTTCATCTTTGCCCCAATAATCTCCACTCTTTTCGTAACAGATATATATGCAGATTCTACCTGGATTACCTAGAGATCATGCTGGGAAAGTTTGTAAACTGAAGAAGAGCCTCTATGGACTCAAGCAGGCCTCCCGAGAGTGGAACTAAGAGTTCTGCAAGCTGCTCCTTACCACTGGTTTCACTCAATCAGAGAATGACCATTGTCTCTTTACTAGAGGTACTCATGCTTCATTCATTGCCTTATTAGTTTATGTGGATGATATCCTTATTCTGAGCCCTTCTATAGCACATATTACTTCCCTTAAGTCAGCTCTTCACACTACCTTCACCATCAAAGACTTGGGGGAAGCCAAGTTTTTCCTTGGAATGGAAGTTGCTAAGTCCTCCTCTGGTTTCTATCTTTGTCAGCGTAAATATGTGTTAGATTTGCTCACATACACTGGGTTACTAGGTTGTAAACCTGCTACGACTCCGCTCCCTCCTGGTTTGGCTCTTTCCCAGCATGGGGGGTTCCTCTCTCATCTCCAGAATCCTATAGGAAACTTGTTAGCAAACTCTTGTATCTCAATTTGACTAGACCTGATTTATCTTTTGCCATACAGCAGCTCAGCCAGTTTGTCAACAATCCTCATCAACATCATTGGGATGCAGCGGTTCATGTGCTTAGATACCTAAAAGGTTGTCCCTCATTAGGTCTACACTTCACTCCATCCTCAAGTTTTGAGATTTCTTCATATTGTGATGCCGATTGGGAAAACTGTTTGGATATCCAAAAATCTCTATTTGGTTATTGTGTCACATTAGGTAATTGTCTGGTAGCTTAGAAATGCAAAAAGCAATCAACCATCTTCCTATCCATAGCTGAAGCCGAGTATAGGAGTCTCAGTTATGTGGTTTGAGAATTGCTTTGGTTATCCTATATTTTAAAGGACTTCCACATTCCAGTTATCTTGCCTATCAAAGTGTCTTGTGATAATAGTGCGGCAATTCAGATCACTAATTTCAGATGGAAATAACATAATAATGTTAGGCATAGTGATTATCAAATTTCCAAAAGAATTAGTGAGGTACAAAAAATAATTATGAGTTTATGATTGAATAATATAATTGAAGGAGAAATCATTGAAATAATAAAATGCAGTGTTCCCTGCCAGTGCCACAATCAGCTTTGGTAAATTGGGCACAAAAATATTCATTCCTCGAAACAAAAACATACTTCATGGGAAAAGAAATTATAGCTGCAAACAATGTGAAGAATAATTAGTCATGCAAAGAAAACAACAAACATCCAGCCACTTTCGAGGGTAAATATTAAAAACTAACCAAACACTAAATTGTTCATACTAGCTGTTCAAACTAACACATGTTAAATTCCCACCCCTCAACATTTCAATATTTCACATCCAAAAACCAATACATATTCATTACAAAAACTAACCAAACATCCAAAAGATTAACCTTTAACCTAGCATGTTAGACTATCCACACATCCTATCTCCAGCAATCAGCTACATTCATACGCCAACACCAGCAGCAGCTTCTAATTGTTTATATTTCTTGTTATTCTTAATGATTTCAAGAGCATCATGTTGAATCTTTTTTCTCAAACCATTTAGTGGTGAAAGCAAAATCCTTACAGCATATTGGGCTCTCAATCTCCTTCTTCCATCAAGCTGCAATAGAAAAAAATGTATCACATTACCACAAAAAATATTAAAAGTGCATTAAAATTTCAATTACATCATTCCATACCTTAGACAACTCCAAACTCTCATAAGGAGCACCAATGAAGTTTTCCATTTGGTGCATGATATAAATTGCACAATCGATATTTTGCCCAGTTCTGTTCCAATTGAAAGCTGAGAATTCAACACCATATGACTCGAAATCTGCACATTTTGGATGATTGATCTGATTCAAGAAAACCCCCATCTGTTCACACTGCACAAGATAAATATTTCAGCAATTTATGTAGTCAAGTATCACTAAGCAAAACTAAGAGTACTATTAACTAAAACCAAAGTATCACTATGTGCAAAATAAGGAATCACTAAGATAAACCTAGTGAATGTAAAAGTATCACTAAATAAATATAAAGTATCACTAAATAAATATAAAGTGTCACTAATAACTATCACCACATAATGTAAGTAACATAAAAGTATCACTAAAAAATTATCAAGTATCACCATTTTAAAAATAAAGCATCACTGTTTATAAAAAAGCCAACAATCACCAAGTATCACTAAGCAAAAATAAAGTATCACTCAGTAACATATAGAGTATCACTATATAAGTGTCAAGTATCACCATTTCAGAAAAATGTACTACTAAAGAATTGATACTTACAGCTATCTCAGCAAGCTTGAACATCACATCATCTCGATCGATCTGGGTAATTTGATTATCCAGATATTGAATTTTTTTCTCAAGAAAGTTTATCACAACAGCAACAAAATGATAAGAATGGCATATTGGGATAAAAATCTGCAATTATAAACACAAGAAGTTAGAATTCCAAAATAACTATATTAATTTTTTTAATATGCAAATATATTACCCTATCCACATTGTACAAATCTGACAACTGAAATTCAGTTCTTGACACCCAGTAATCCCAAACTTCCTGAATCTTTTCTTCATGCTCCTTGCCTTCAAGAACACCTGCAAGGTATACCTACAAAAAATAAAAAAAATCAATAATATGCATATGTGACTATAAGAAATAAATGAACACTTCTGCATCTATACAAAAGAGTTATAAATCCTTACAGAATGTTGGGCACTGAAACAGAACCTTTTATTCATCTTAAAAACCCTTTCTGACTTGATCATCAACAAAGCCCACGCATCAACAATAGTAATATTTATCATCTTTGTATCGTTCATTATTCTGATCGCATCAAAGTTTACAAAAACTTCTCCACGATACTTAAAAACCTGTCCACTTTTACTGTACACATCCAAAAATGTATCATGTATAATAACTGAAGCATCACTAATATAATATTAACAAAAAATTAAAATATCACTTACCGATGACCAATCGCATCAATGAGGCAGTAGTCAACAATATCATTCTCCTCCCTCGTCATACCATACAGTAGCTTAGCATAGCTCAATAGAAAATGGCACCTGAACGGGAAGCCATCAGGAACAGACCACGGTTCCCTCCTCTCTGAAGTACCTTCTCCTCCAGCTTACTTATCAATATTCTGCTACAGATTTTCCGTGCACGGACATCTTGAAGAAGGAGTTCGAATCTCAATGCCTTTATCACCTTCCCCACCCAAATTCTGTAGATCTGCATGAATAAAGTAAAAGTATTAACATTAAACATATAAAAAAATTAACACACATATAAAATCATATTTAGTACAAAAAATAGAAAATAATACCAGACACTACATCGTCAATAATCTTATTTACATCCTCGGGCGATGTAGGTGTTAGCAAATCAAACTTTGGGCATTCAAACTCTTCTTCTTCTTCAGCCTCCTTCTGTGCACACTCTGGCTTCAACTCAACCTGGACATCTTCTGAAACTTTCCCCCCCTTCTCAGCCTTCATCTTCCAAAAGTTGTCCACAACTTCATCAATGTTTTCGTGCAGCTTCGAGCTTGAGAAAAACATCTAATCGGGAGATAACGAAGGTGATTCTTCTGTCCCCATGTTAACTTGAATTAAATCTTTCATCTTTGCTAGCCTCTCCAGATGAACATGAGTAACCATGTTCAAATCCCTCTTCATCAGCAGCAAAGCTTCCTCCAAAGGCTGGGAAAAAAATAAAAAATACAGGTCAAGTATCACTAATAAACAGTAATACATCACTAAATAAGATAAAATATAAATAATGAACTTACATCTTTAGCAATCCTAGAAATCTCTTCATTGTCCTGCTCAGTAGCTGGGAGTTGAAATGTTATAGATCTCCCATATACAATATATGAAGCAGGCACCTCTCGACTTGGTCCAGCTCTTGGCTCTAAGCTTGGACCTTGAGCAGGCATATCACCTTCATCAACTACCCTATCATCTACCTTACCTACATCCCCCTCCAACCTTGGAGCACCCTTGGTAATAGGGTAGACTCCTTCTACCCATTCACCACGACCAAAACCCCCTGCATTCAACTCAGCATGCAATCTAGCTCTAATGGACTCTTTGTCCTAGTGCTGGATTAGAGGGAGTGTCATAGGTGACACACGACCTTGCTATTTAAATCTATGAAAGTAAAATAGTGGCAGCACAAGAAGGTAACAATTCAAGTGCCTAAGAGTCCTAGAACTATGAAACATACGAATTACATAGCACATTTTTTCCAACACATACCTACACCAGTCAAATGAAGAGATCCTTGATTGGTCCTAAATTCTCGATGTTTTAAGGAAAATTTTTAGTGTATATTGTGCTAGACTAACTACCATTTGATGTATTTTGTGGATAGTTTTGTGCCTTGAGTTGTGCAGGTAGTTAGTCACGATTAAAGGGAAAAGAGGTGCATTTTGCAAAGTTATGAACGGTGGTAAGGGAATACTGCAGAGGAAGCATGCCGTAAGGGCATACCAGTGAAACCAAATTTTTGCTGAACAGATCAAATGGGCCGAGAAGTGTTTTGATGGATTGAGCCCATGTTTTGAAGTTTCCAGCGGGCCCAGCGAGATTTATATAACTTTGAAGATGCTGGAGGCGGTTTGAAGTGTCCAATTATAACAAGGATTCTATTTTGTTAATTTCCTAGTTTAGATAAGATTTTAATTTTTGTTTCCTAGTTGGAGTAGAACTCTATTTTGGTAGGTAGATATATTAGGATTTATTCTTTATTCACGCTAGAGATCATCGTTCCAGAACAGCAGCGCAGGGACGCGACATTATTGCAACGTTATTTCAGTTTATTTTTGATTCATGGTGTTCGACTTTTACAATTCTATGCGATCATACTACTTCATGAAGTCTAGCTAATTTACTCGTATATCTCGGACGCGAATCAACGAAACTCTAGCGACCAACTGTGAGATCGAACTGCTCTATAATTCTTTTGAATGCATGTGTCTGCTTTATCTCGTTTTTATTGTTGTTAATTGTTTCGTGTTTTCTAAGTAGTTGCAAATATTTAGGAACGCGGGATTAATTAGTAGCCAATTAAACCGGCCATAAGTAAACGTGGTTTAAGTTTAATCTGTGGCAAAACGGTTCTTGAAACCAGGGGATTGGCAGTCTAATTTTATCCTTCCTGTGTCAGAGTTGGGTGAATTTAGAATCGGGTTTCTCTAGATCACAAGGCTGTCGACGCATTAAAACCATAAGAGTGTTTCTTTACGTTTGTCCGTCGATTAGGGAATTAATCGGTGAAGTGTCTTCCTGGTTAACGATAAAATACGGAGAAATAAGGACGTGTCAGTAAGTGTCTTCGGCGTCCATAACTGGTTGCATAATTCATTTGAATTCATCTTTGCATCTGTGATCGGTTCGTTAGCTAGAGTGGAGTTATTTGCAGTCCGGGATATTTTCTTCATCATTGTCAATTTCGTTTATTGCTTAATTATTTTACTTAATCTAGTTCTTTTATTTTTGCTGTTCAAGTCAGTTCATAAATTTCGAATTTCCCTTGCTAAAGTTGGTTATACAGATTGGAAAATAAAAGTAAAACTCGCCGGTCCTTTGGGAGACGATCCTGCTCGCCGCTGTACTCTGCAGTAAGGGCATACCGACAGACCAGTCGGGACATTTTATTTTTGGTGTAAAACGACGCACCAATCCTCTCAACAGACATTAGGGATCTCATCACATTCAAGTCAACTAATTGATTGGCAGTAGGAGTAAGAAAAGTTGACAAACAGTACAAAACAAATAATCTCTTAAAATCATCCCCCCCATCTTCCATCTCAAGTAACATTTTTTGCACAGAAGACACATGCAAGTTATCCCTAATTCTATTTCTATTCTTAAAATCAGTAAGAAAATCCTTAGTCCCATCATCGTTCCTCAATACAGGAACCCCCTCATTTCTAGGCAACATAAATAAATCGTGAATGTCATCTGAGGTAATAACTAAGTTTCTATTACCTTCAAATGACAAAACACGACTTGCTCCATTAAAGTTCTCCATAAACCACGATATCCTCTGTCAAGACATCCTCCCAAAACCTCTCAATTGTAGCATACCAGAAAATCCAATCTCCTCCACAGCCCTTCTTTGATAATCATTCAGTTTTGGAGCAAGTGAAGATAGCCCAGCAGGCCCACACTTGGTCAAAAAAGTCTTACCACTGCAATGAAAAATATAAGACATTAGTAATTACAAATTTTCTGGCTGTAGCATATCAATACTAATAAAAATGAATTACCTGCCATCACACTCTTCATTTTCCTCATCAGTCTTTTTTATTAGTTTCTTCTGAATAGTAATGACTAATTTTTTTTTTTTACACTTCACCAGATCTTTTTGTCCTCTTTGTTCTCTTAGATTCATGTTTGACTTGATGTTCAGAGAAAGAATCTTCATCATTGTTATCATCACTCTCATCACATTCATCATCATAATATTCACTGCAATATGAAAAATAAATTAAAACTGATGTAAGTATCTCTAACTAACATAAAAGTATCACTAAGAACCTGTCAAGTATTAATATTTCAAAAATACAGTATCATTAAAGAATGTAAAAGTATCACTAAATAAACATAAAGTATCACTAAATAAGAATAAGTATCACAAACTGATGTAAGTATCTCTAACTAAAATAAAAGTATCACTAAGAACCTGTCAAGTATCAATTTCAAAAATACAGTATCACTAAAGAATGTAAAAGTATCACTAAATAAGAATAAGTATCACAAACTGATGTAAGTATCTCTAACTAAAATAAAAGTATCACTAAAAACCTGTCAAGTATCAATATTTCAAAAATACAGTATCACTAAAGAATGTGAAAGTATCACTAAAGAATGTAAAAGTATCACTAAATAAACATAAAGTATCACTAAATAAGACCTATTTTTTGTCACTAAATAAGAATAAGTATCACAAACTTATGTAAGTATGTCTAACTAACATAAAAGTATCACTAAGAACCTGTCAAGTATCAAAAAATGTTGACTACATATATATACTACCTGACTACAACATCTTTGTCCTTGGCTTCCTTAACAGATTGTTTAGACCTCTTAGATGTCCTTAGCTTCAACGGGTCCAGTCCTAACTATTGATATACCGACAAAGGCATCAGATTGGTGCTAGCTCCCAAATCACACAAGACTCGATCAAATTCAGAGCTTTTAATAACACACGGGATAGAAAAACTTCCCGGATCTTTCAACTTCATCGGCACTGATTTCTGTATCACTGCACTGCACTCTTCTGTTAAATGCACCCGTTCTTCTTCTCCGATCTTCTTCTTCTTGGCCAAAATCTTCTTCATGAATTGAGCATACTTCGGCATCTTCTCAAGTGCTTCAACGAATGGTATGTTGATGGACAGTTTCTTAAAAATTTCAAGAAACTTAGCAAATTGATTTTCATTCTCTTGCTTCTTCAATCTTTGAGGAAATGACAGTGGAGGGACATAGGTAGAAGGGGGGTACATACTTAGGCTTAGGAACCTCTTCAACAACAATTGCAGTCTTTTCTTCACCCTCTTCAGTTGTTCCTTTGCACATATGAATTGCATTGCATTGCTCCTTCGGGTTTACCTCTGTGTTACTCGGATATTGGCCCTTTTATTGCTGGCTTCCAATGATCTTGGCCAGCTGACCAATTTGAATCTCCATCGACTTCAATTAAGCCCCCATGTTTGCAGTGAACTTATTAAAGGCTATTGTCAGATTATCCACCTTTGCAGCTTCAACATCCATCCTTTGCTTGGTGGCAGTCATAAAGGATCCCAGAATATCTTCTAAATCCGGCTTCTTTCCTTCATTTACGACTCCATTTGTTGTAGAAAAACTGGGAGGTGGCTGCTGAAAATTGTTGGGATTGGCATAACTTAGCCTGTCCCATTATCCATACTGATTACCACCTTGATTATATCTGAAATTATTATTATAGTTGTGACCTTGCAGGTAATTGACATCTTCGGGACTGTCGTTGACTGCAGTAACACGATCTGGAGTAGTATCAGGTAACAATGGATTATTCTTCATCAACAGGGTGATTGCCTTAGCCATAGTAGACATCTGAGCTGTCAACTCTTTCAAATCATCTGAAGCTGAGACCTCGGCTACTCTTCGGATTAAATTCCTCTGAGATGGCCACTGAGCACTGTTTGCAGCCATTCTCTCCAACAATTCCATGGCCTCATCTGCAGATAACTCCAACAGAGCTCCTCCGGCAACTGCATCAATCCGGTCTCTAGTGTGCTCCATCAGACCATTGTAAAAATAACAAACCTATTGATCCGCTCCAAATCCGTGTTGTGGACACTTCCTGATGAGATCTCGGAACCTTTCCCAAGCTTCATACAAAGCTTCTTGGTCGAACTGACGAAACTGCGTGATCTCATTCTTCATTCTCAGAGTCTTGCTTGGTGGACAGTACTTGGCTAAGAATTTCTTGCACAATTCCTCCCACGTCTTAACTGAATCAGCATCCAAAGAATAGTACCATAGTGTTGCCTTATCTCGCAGAGAGAACAAGAAAAGGTGGAGCCGGATAGTATCTGCTCCAACTCCATTCATCTTGACAGTCCTACAAACTTCAAGAAATTGCGCCAGATGCGCATGCGGATCCTCCAGTGTTCCGCCCCCAAACTGATTCTTCTACACCATCAGAATGAGTCTCGACTTCAGCTTGAAGTTGTTAGCATCGATAGCCGGCATCTTCAGTCCACCGTAGTGTCCAGTAGCCTCAGGCTCTAAAGCCTGCCAGATTGGTGGTGCGGCAGCAGGCTGCACTTGCTGTTGTTGTTGCTGTAGCAATGCCTTTAGTGCCTCCATCTCTTGGCGCATAGCAGCCATCTCTTCTTCTCTAGTGGCTGCCATCCTCTCAACTCTGATTCTCTCTGCATTTCTGTGTCTTGCAGAAGCCTC
Source organism: Perilla frutescens (assembly GCA_026008535.1). Classification (NCBI taxonomy): domain Eukaryota; kingdom Viridiplantae; phylum Streptophyta; class Magnoliopsida; order Lamiales; family Lamiaceae; genus Perilla; species Perilla frutescens. The sequence goes on along the minus strand of BRKX01000008.1, from coordinate 66,945,191 downwards.
GATCTCAGGGTCTAGTGGTACTAAGTCAGTTGCGCCTCTAGACCTTAAATTCATGCACTACATGCTAAATACCGGATAAAACCAAAATACAGCAGAGAGAATTAAACTAAACAGAGAAAAATAAAATACTAAAATAAAATAAAATACACTCTAAATTAAAGCTCAACAAGTAAATCAAATATTAGCCGTCAATTACGCCAGTCCCCGACAACGGCGCCAAAAACTTGATCGGTATTTTATTTCACCTAAAATACTACTCGCAAATGTACGAGGTAATTTATAGCAAAATAATGGTGAGCAAGGTCGTATCCACAGAGGCTGGCTATGCAAAGCAGCTAATTACTCAATTATGTTGTTTCACTTTATCTAGAGAACCGAAATTAAGATTGATTTTAATTAACTAAAATGCTGAAAATAAAATAAATAAAATCAAGCAGAGAAAACTGAATAAACAGATGAGGAAACGGATCCTAGGGTGTTGATGCTAAATGAATTTCCCGACTTTCAGAGAATTTATTAAACCAATTTAATTCTAAATCATGTAGGAGATTCACTAAATTATTTAGGCCCTCTCTCTCGAGTAAGTTCTAAACGTAGATTAGATTCTAATTCTTATCTCTCGATCTTGAATTATTATCTAACTCCAATTAGTACCTCAGATTTATTCTCCTCACGACACCTACCAATCTCTCGATCTAGTAGACTCGTGTTATGCAATCCTAATCCGTCAATCTATTAATCTCTCTCGAGTGAATAATAAATTAACTACACAATTGTAAATGTTGATCAATTCATTCACAAAAGACAACCATAAACAAGGATGCATAAACAAGAAATAGAAAGGAACAATAAATTACTTCAAATCATAAATCCATAAAACATCCACAACTCTAGGATCTCAAAGAATTTAGCTACTCATGTTATATTCAAAATCCAAAGGAAATAAATAAACAAAAGCATTCAACATGATAGTTCTAATTGAATAAAGCATAAAATAAACTTAGTCTATGATGTGCTTCTTCAATCTCTCTGTAGCCTCTTCTCTGTCTTCTCCGGGATGTCTCTGCTGTGTCTATAGGGTGAAAAGTTATGTGATTTTCGTGCTCAAAGAAGCCTTAAATAGTTGGGCCGAGTTTGGATGGGTGTTGGAGTCGAATAAGGAAAGAGTTGAAAATCCGCCAAAAACCGCCTTACAGTGCACGGGCCGTGCAACAAGGTGATTATAGCGCATGGGCCGCGCATAACTCGCTGTTCCAAAATTGCCTAGACCCGCACGGGCCGTGCGTGAAGGATTCTTGGAGCACGGTCCGTGCGTGAAAATCTGCCGCCCGACACTCTTCACCGTTTTGCTCCGTTCTCACTCGTTTCTTATCCGATTGACTCGATTCAAGTTGCAGTGTGCTCCTCACTCGATCTTCTATCTTTGTAGGCACTTTTCAAGCTCAAATTAATCTCATACAATAATTGGCACTAAATCCCTTCAAAATGAGCAAATACGTGACACTGCACAAAATATAGAGAACTATGCGAAACTTGTTAATTCATACATGCAATGCTCATCAAATACCATCCAACTAGACTTCAAAATACATGAAAACCATTGAAAAACAAGGGTTTATCACATACATAGTTTGTAACACAAATATATACAAAATCATAATATGAAATACCAAAATTCTTACCTTGTACCATCATCTTTCTTCTCCTGAGGTACAGACTTACTAGGTCGCTGCAACCTCTTCTTAATTCGTTCCATCACCAAAAAATCCAACTACAAAGCATAGAATAAAAGCATCATATAAGAGTTAATAATAGCACTATCATACCAGAGTCAATAATAGCACTATTGAAACCAAATTTCATCAAGGCTTAAACAACAAGCACTGAATTATAGAAATTTAGAATAAAACAACATTGGGTCGTCAAAGTTCTCTTCACAACACAAATAATTCCACACGACACATCAAGAAAGCTCAACACCATGAACTGTACCAGTATGTAAGCAGACAAGCATCAACAACAATCAAATGACCATAAATCTTGAACAACAATGCCAACACCAACACAGGGCACATGACTCATTTACTGTAAAATCTGTCTTGTTTCTCCACCTAAATGCAATCTGAAAAGACTGCACCTAATTATTAAAGTTAGAATGTCCCTTATTTCTTCTTATATAAGAATAACGAACAACCCAAAACAGATAACACAAAGGCACAACAACCACAGCACTGTAACAAATTAAAACAAGCATGTCCATAATTTCAATGACTACAATACAAAATCAACACAAAGAGAAACACTTAAAGATTTACATATAGTAGTAGCAATAGCAGACATCAAAGAGAAACAGAGAAAAAACTCAAAATCTTCTTCAATCCTTTAAGAAAGCAGCCATTGATAAATTTATAGAACAGACAGTATCACAAATCCCAATTTATTCAAGAAATAGTAAATTTGCATGAAATCCCAAAAATGCCTAATCTGAACAACTAAAATAATGTATTACAAATTACTAAAATCAAATCCGTAAATTACAAGTCTGAACTCACAACATATCTCTACCCATTATTTAAACTTCAACGAACTTCTAATTGAAGGAAAGAAATCAAATCCCTAAAAGTATAAAAACCCTAAATAAACTTACAGAATGGACTCGAAGTCGGCGCCAGAGATGCTGAACTCATAGAACCGATTTAAGTTGTGACTGGAACAGAGGTGATCGAAAATTTGCTGACGTTAATGGTGCTCGAAAAATTTCACCAATAGTTGCCTGGAATGGTGCGGAAGAGCGAGGATGGTGACGGTTGTGAACGGTGCGGTTGTGACTAATATGAAGGAGTGCGGTTACGCGGGGACAATCACCGGCGGTTGCTGAGGAGAAGAGAATCACGGGAGAGAGGGAGATGCGGCGAGCAGAGAATCACGGGAGAGGGGTGAATCCGCGGGTTGAAGTCGAGAGAATCCATTTTTTTTATATATATGTCGGGTCGGGTCGGGGCCGGGTCGGGTCAGGGAGATCCGTCTAACGTAAGAGACCCGTTAGACGGTCTCATACAAGTTTTTATCTTTTTTCTTAATCCTTGTGAAATTTTCAATCAGCCTATTAAATCGGGACGGAGGGAGTATTATTATTATTATTCAATCCACTTTTTCTCCTAATTATAATAGGACTCTAAAATTATCTATATAAATCATTGGATTTCAACTTGCTAATTGTTACTAATAATAGTTCAGAAATCTATTCTCACTTTACAAATTTCATTGTCAATTGTTAGGAAAATTCAATCACTTCAACATAATACATTCATTATTTGGATATTTTCACAATTATGAATATTCATAATGAATCGTCCACATCAAGTTTATTCCCAGGTAAATTTTAAATTTATTAAAATCGTATTTTGATGTAATTGAACTCTATTTTTTCGAGATAATTATTTATTATTTAAATAAATTTACTTGCTTTTTTAGGGAAGATAAGCATAATTTATTATTTAATAGATGTTTATTTTATATAATGTTGATGGGGTTAGAATTTTAATATTTTAGTCTTATAGCGAACAAAAACACCATGTATAATTAAAATTAAAAAACAAAATAAAAGAAATTGAATTTAGGTCACATCTCTTGTCTATATTGAGGGGAATGACGTTATGGGCGAGGGACGGATTCCATTTCGAGGTGAATGAAACTTTGATCACATCTGCAGTTTGTGTTATTATCTTGAAACTTGAACTTAGCAACCTGCACCGGGACATTAATTGATTAAATTATATTTAATTTCAACAATTTTAGACTCTCTTAATTTTGTTATTTTATCTATTTGGTAAGGTGTTATAAATTGGAGCATGTGGATTAGCCATTCTCATATGAAAGTACATATTAGTTAGGTTAAATGGGAATTAATTTTAACTCCCACATGAGAAAAAAGTAAAAGCTCTCGAGGAAAAAATAATCCTATTAATCCGGTCAAAGTAATGGGAATAAAATAATTATATTTCCCTTTCAATTGCCTTTTAGTATAAGAATTCTATATAAAGATAAATAGTGATCAAAAGTTAATACCAGTAACAATGCCATAGCAATAGCACTATAGCAGGGAGTCAAAAGACGTACGGATTGCCACTTGCCTTTTCGAGTTTTTGTTGACAATCAATTACAACATTACATTTTAATTTAAATGTGATTAAATTTATTTTTTCTTGTACATCTGCTGATGTCTATAAACAAAGAAGAAATCTACAAATGAAAAGAAAATATTCTAATTTAAATACCATACAAAGGCAAGAAAGGATAGATCAAGCTAAGAAAAATCAAAGAAATTGAAATACTCTATTTATTTTAACAGATGACGTCGCTTCACAAAAATCAAATGGTAAGTAATTTCTTAATTTGAAATATTATATATATATATATATATGATGATGAACAAATTTTGATTAAGCATGTCTATTTTTTCTTATTTTAGGTTCATCACTTTCTGGATTTTTAACACACAAGAACTACATGAATTAAAAAAAGTGCTTGATTGCAATCATTGTAGTGCTGTAAGATTTGAGTATGAGCCTCCTACTTTATGTTGTGATAATGGAAAAATTCAACTTGCATCTTCTGAAGTTCCTGATGAATTGTACGAATTGTTTACTTCTGAATCACAAGAGGCTATAGATTTTCGAAGAAATATTCGCTCATACAACTGTATATTTTCATTTACTTCATTCAGTGTAACATTGGATAAAGAATTGGCATCTGCAAGATGAGGAGTGTATTCTTTTCGAGCACAAGGAATGATTTATCATGATCTTCCAAGATTGATCCCTAATAATACAAGTCCAAGTTTTTTTCAATTATACTTTTTTGAGACAGGAACTGAGGTTGAGAACAGAATGAATAAATTGGAAAATTCAAATATATCGGAAGCAGTTGTGAAGAAACTGATAAAAATTATGGAGGTCAATCCATATGCACGATTTTTTCAAAGTTTAAAGGAATATCCTTCAATGGATAATGTTCAACTTCATATCTCAAAAGACGTGAACTTAGATCAACGAGTATAAAATTCCCCAAATGCAGATCAAGTTGCAGCTATATAGGTTGAAGGAAATAATGATAACATTCCATTGGAGCGAGATATTGTAGTTCATGCTCATTCCGGCGAGAGACACAGAATAAAACATTATTATGGATGTTATGACCCACTGCAATATCCACTTATTTTTCCAAGAGGCGAAACAGGTTGGCATCAAAATATTAAAAAGATTACTTCCACAAAGTCTATCACTGATAATGGTATGTCCTACATTTATTACATTGTAATGATAAGATTGTTTATTTTTCATATAATCATATTTATAAATTTAATTTATTTGTTTATTTTTATACTTAAAATGTGTTTCAGTTCCCAACATGGATCTTGATAATGTTTTCCCCCTATCAAGAATTAGTAGTGCAGACGATATTATATCTAGAGAACAAGGTATGTATATTAATTTTTTTAACCATGGAGTGAAGGTGCATCATTCATTATTTTTTTATTAAAAAAACTTTTAAATTACTAATAATGAGCATAAACTAACTTAGAAAATAAAAGGGCAAAATGAAAAAAACAAATTTAACAATAGGCTGCAATTGCTTAGTTACCCCAAGTCCGAAACCTTAATTGTGGGCGTACTTAAGTGATTTAAAATTATTTCGTGGAACGATCTCTTCAATTTTTTAATTTTATTATATTCTATTTAATTTACAGTTTTGAAGAAGCAAAGTGATAAAAATATCTCATGTAGAGAATATGCATGCTACAAGCTACAAATAAGAAATCCTAGGCAATCTATACTTTTATTAGCAGGGAGATTATTACAACAGTTCGTAGTTGATATGTATATAAAATTGGAGACGACAAGATTAGATTTTTTCCGTCAAAACCAATCAAATATGAGAGCTAAATTGTATCAAGGAATTGTGGATAGTGTCTTCAAAGGAGAATTGAAAGGAAAAGAAGTTGGTAAAAGAATTGTTCTTCCTGCAACATTTATTGGTGGTCCAAGAGATATGAGACGTAGATATCTTGATGCATTGGCATTAGTACAAAAATTTGGTAAACCAGATTTATTTATTACAATGACTTGCAATCCAGAGTGGAAGGAAATACAAGAAAAATTACATGTCGGGCAAACAGCTCAAGATCGTCCGGATTTAACATCAAGAGTATTTCGAGCAAAGTTACAAGACTTGAAAGAAATTATTTAAGAAGGAGATATTTGGAAATGTAGTTGCACATGTTCATGTAATTGAATTTCAAAAAAGAGGTTTGCCACATGTCCACATGTTAATAATTCAAAATCTGATGCTTGAGAAGCTCTTGCATTATTTAAGCTTCCTGAAGATAAAAGTTGAATTCTTGCCAAAACTGGATATAGGATCCCTATTGAACCACGAGATGAATCTGAATTACGCCCAACAGAGGCTAGAACTGCAGCAACTACAGTTCTAATGGGAATAGCCCTCACTTGTGGTTCTCTGCTGCGTGAATTTGGTCCATAAATTGCATTATTCTTAATCTTGCAACAATTCAATTTTCACGCCATTATTTGTGAACGGATCTTTAAATATTAAAATAAAATTAATTACTTGGGTTTTTGGGTAAAAAAAAATCAAATATTATATTTATAAAAAAATTTAAAAAATAAAAGAGCCTGGCATCAAAACATAATTTAGCCTTTTTAAAATTTTTCTACGGTCCTATAAGAGGTAGCTAGGATGAATAATCTCATCGCAATATTTGTTATAAATGAATTACATGTCTATTTTAATAGATCAATATTGTCATTATGTATCATCTATTTATGATCTAAATTTTTTATATCGAATATTTCTTCTACGGTTTTGTTTTTATTGTAGAATATGTCGAGTGTTCCAGAACAATTAATTAGAACATTACAAATAAATCAGAGGTCCTTTACAATAAGGTTGAAGATTATACGAATTGGACATGAAACATGCAGAGTTAATAATGATAAGAGGTTTTGGAAATTGATCATGATGGACAATGAGGTAAGTATCATACCAATTATTAATTTAAATTTAAATTTAAATTACATTCATATGTACATATTTAACACATGAAAAAAAATCTCAAACTAAAAAATGTGTTTATAATTTGATCAAAGTTGCATGTTTATAATATTTACAGGGTGTCCAAATCAGAGTTACGATATTCAAGGAACAAATCAATTCCTTTGTAGGTAAATTAGAGCCAAATAAAAGCTATATGATCTCTAATGCACATGTTGATGCGGTCAATACAATGTATCCATTCATACATCCTGAGAAGCAATTGATACTCAATAAGGAAACTGTTATAAAAGAAGCATTCAATGATATTGAATACAAGATTGAACACAATTTTGTGGAGTTTAAAGATATAGAAACAAAAGTCAACCAAACACAAGAATTTGGTAAAACTCTACTACCTAATCTTCTCCTTATTACTACATTCAATTAATTATATTTCAAATATGCTATTGTGTTTATATGATACAACTAATGTCAAGTTCTTGCATAGAAATATGTGGAGTTTTGGTGAAGGTTGATGAAAGTAAAGTGATTGTAACTAAAAATGAAACTTTGAAGGATTTGAGAGACATAACTATTATGAACAAAGAGTAAGACATTTATCATTGTATTTAAATTTATTTTGACATTATCACTATTTTATTATTTAATTAATTATTTTAATGGATTTCCTTTTCTATTTATACAGAAAACAACTTATAGGAATATGCCTTTGGGAAGATATGGCGAAGAATGAAGGGCATCAACTGCAACAAATGGTTAAACAAAATCCAATTATTACCATCACAAATGTTACCGCAAAAAAAATATTTAGGTAAAATTTAATATACAAATATATATATTATATGCATTTTTTTATAAACAAAATAAATCATGTTTACCTTCTAACTAAATTTTTTATATTAGGCGATTTACAAATCCAAATTACACCGAGTTCCGTATTACAAATCAAACTACAATGTGAAGAGATAGAAGACACTGAACAAATCATGTATGGAATAAATGACAAAATAAATATATTATTTATTTTTTAAAAATAATAATATTATTGATCAACTTACTTATGTCAAACTTCTATTATATGCAGTTCGTCGGATATTTCTGATCCGTTGAGAATTAGTGAGTTAGAAATGATCCAAAAAATACAAAATGCAGAAGAAGTAACCATACAACAACTCATGGAAAGTCAACATAAATTATCTAATGTACTATCTCTATCTATTTACTTTCACAAAGGGTTGGACGCTAATATTGCACCCACCATTTGATGTGAATGGATAAACTATTTTTGAGTCTCTCATTTGAAATCCATTTCATGTGCTATGGAATAATCAATTATAAATCAAATTTTTAAGTTTTATTGCTTTGTTTAATTCATTCTACATTTGCTTTTCACTTATCATATGTATGGAAAATATATATATATATAAGGGCAAATTACAATTTAATTCCCAACGTTTGAAGGTTTTAATAAAAATAACCTAACGTTTTAATAATTACAATATAATTCCCAACGTTTGGATATTTTAACAAAAATAACTCAACCTTTAATATTAACAATTTAATTCCCAATGTTTGAACAATTTAACAGAAATGACCCAATAATTTAAGCGGAAAAAAATCATTTTGGTCGATTTCAATCATATTTACTCTCAAGTGGGCTTGAGACCTATATAACGGACTAACATTTTTGCCGAAAAATGACCAAAATGGTTTTTTTCGCCTAAATTATTGGGCCATTTCTGTTAAAATATTCAAACGTTGGGAATTAAATTGTTAATATTAAACGTTGGGTTATTTCTGTTAGAATATTCAAACATTGGAAATTAAATTATAATTATTAAAACATTTTTTGTTAAATCTTCAAACGTTGGGAATTAAATTGTAATTTGCCCTATATTTAAATATGTTGAATAAAGTCTTTTCTCCAACGTTGTATATCTTGATACAAAGTATGGAGATTTTATTTCTAGCAATCATGGGATCCGCCAACACAACAGTTCACAAATTAAAATTTTATTTATTTGTGTGAAATAAATATATATACAGCCGCATCGATTTTTCTTTCATTTTGTAATAAATAATTACACTTTTGATTATTATACTAATTATTCTTTTAATATTATAGGACACTTCATATTATTTTCTGGGAATTGTAGATAGGGTTGAAAATAAATCATATATATGGTATGATTCCTGCAAAAAGTGCAAAACATCGTGTCCAAAGAATGCAGAAATTTCAATATGCAGAAGTTGCAAGGACGAAGTCATTGAGACTACACCAAGGCAATTTTAAAAAATACACATTACAAAAAAAATACAAAGATACATGGATTAACTATATATTATTTTGTAAAATTACAGATATAGAATCACATTAAATGTCGTGGAAGGGAATTACAGTGCACGTGTTACAATATTCGAAGATGTTGCAGCAATATACGTAGGATGCTCCGTACATGAGTATCTTCAATCAATCAATGAGGTAATTATTATTATAAAAAATTATTTTTAAACCAATTAGTTCATTAACAATCATGATGTAAAATTTAACATTTACAAATTGTAATTATAATTTTATTTCCTTAGGGCGAAAATGATTCTCCATACTATAAAGGCCTAAGCTTACAAGCATCAACCAAAATATGCTTTATGACCAAACTCAAGGATGTCAAAATCGATGAAAGAGGAAATTTGAGCATTGTAGCCAGTGCAATACAAAAGACACAAATTGCATCAGTTGAAGAGCTGAATCCCAATCAAGGTCAAGAACAAAATAAATCATTCAAAAAGACCAAGCAAGCTGTGAACGGAAGAAGCAAAGAATCCATGACAGAATTGAAGCCAACTGAAGTGTAAGGAAAGAGAAAAAGAAAACTTACAAAAAAAAAGCTTGAAGAATGCATTGATATAACAAGCGACGACAATACATTGGACAAATTTATCTCCGAAACCAAAAAGAAGAAAAACAAAGCTTCTCCACTCATCAAAATCAAACAAGAAAAAAAATAATGTCAATATACACTCTCGTTTAATTAAAATCATTCGGACATATTAACACTGTGATATTTTTTTACAAATTTTATTCTTTTCATCAATAATATTTATTTATGAATTACTATAAGTTATAGTTGTTATCTCTATAATATCACTTATCTCTTTTCTATGTTATATTTACTACTTTCATTCTTCGTCCATTAATCTTACTATGATTAGAACTATATAAAATATTTAATATTAATCTTCGTCCAGTTTTGGCTTTCCATAAATTCAATGGCACTTTCCTCCCCAGTTGCACAATATGATATGCCGACCACACTTATTATACTGCCTCTCTTCTTGATAGCAACAAAATGTAAAGAATGTCATAATATTGACAGACACTCGTAGAGAGGTAAATATCAAGATGATTTTTAGATCAATTAAACAAGTTAATTCATGTTCCACCAACAAATAGAATATTTACTGGTTTTCACTATATAATACTAGCTCAGACATTATATACAACAAAGGCAAAAAAACACAATGTAATACACAAAGAAAAACATCCAAAAGTAAAATTACAATACTTTAAAGGTTATTAAGCAATAAAAAAAGGATGAATCTCATTTATGTATCATAATCGACACCCCATTTTAACATTCTTTCTAGCATATAAAACTTATATTAATATTATAAAATATTATAAAACTTATATTAATATATATATCTAAACAAAAAAGATGACAAACCACGTGCAACGCACGTATCCTCTGCCAGTAGTTCAAAATATATAGATACAAATAGTATCTATACATATATCAAGGCAAAATCGTGTGATAGACAATGGTTCTGATATAAACCATTGTCGATTATACATTTTGTCTTAGACAACTGTTTTTGAATAATAGATAACAGTTTTGAGTTATAGACAACTGTAGTGATATTTATTGTTGTAAAATTTTCTCTTTTTTTTGCATTTTTCATGACAGTTCTGATAACAATCGTTGTATTTTAAGAAATTTTTGCAATCTTATTTATTATTTTTTTTACTTGAAAATTTGAGATTTGTAACATTTTTTATTTTATTTTTTTATGCATAGGTGGTTGATTTATAGTAGTCTACATTTGTCGCCTAAAAAATAACTTTCATTTGTGTTGTACTATAATAATAATAATAATAATAATAATTTGCAATAATTTATTATTTTTTCTATTTTAAATTCATCATTTAAAATAATTAAATAATTATATTTTTTATACAAGTCATATCTTCAAAGAAATCAAATGTTCTATAATCATGGACAATGATACATTGTTATTTATAAAATCATGATGTTGGAAATATTCAAATTCGATCTTTCTAACATGGATTTCCATTTAGTTCCTAAAATTTAATTTTCTTTTGGGTTTGTCGTAACTACACAAAATTCATCTTTTTATCTAATTAATTAACGCATGTGCATATCGTTTTATTAATTTTTAAAAATTGAACACAATATATACAATTAAAAAAATAATCGTAACAATATAGATCTAAAAATAATAATTATTATTTGTGCATCACACTGGAGAAATACTAGTTAATTATAAATTCATTAAATAGTATAAATACTATATTAGGGAAGGGTTATCATGCATATATACCTCTAGGGCTCGTTTGCTAGGGGTGATAAGGGGTTGATAGATATCTATGACACCCTAATATGTTGTTTGGTTCAAAGCTCAAAGCCCTTTATTAAGTAAGGGCCCAGTATTTCTAACAAAGATCTGCAGGATTTAATAGGATTTTGTATCCCACCTCCTAGGTGGGATGTGTAATACAGAAGATCATTATTATAATTATTGGACTAAATTGCCCATCTCCATATTAATTAATGTTTAATAATAAATTATCTCTTGCCTAATATAAGAGGGGTATTTTTGGAATTGTAATTATATGAGAATTTTAATACTTCCAACCAAACAGTAGATTATATATGTATATATTTTATAAATATTTTAATACATTCAAGCATACATGATATTGATACCTAATATATCAAAGACATCCTAGTCATAAATATCATACGTTATCTTATCATGTCTAGCAAATGAGCCCTAGTGTATAAAATAGGGATTAATCTTACCCATTAAATTGTTGATCTCAACGGTCATGATTATATAGGGAAACATTAGAAAATTGAACAACATTTTAATTATATTACACGCCCAATGGCATAGATATAATTGTATATATATTGTAGGATCTCCAATTAACATAAATTTTCGGTTAGATATTTGGGAAATCAAATCATACAAATAACACAATTATTAACTACCTAGGCACGCTAACATTTAATTATAGATATGCTGAAGATTTTTTAACTTTATTTTGTATGGATTTTTTTTGGAGTTTAGGTTTCTTGAGTATTCTTCTAAACACTACAAAAATACATGAAGCATCAAATTCATTTTAAGGTGAACCTATGTCACGACCCCAAATTACTGTCTGATTAATATGAAGTGTGACTGGCACGACTCGATCCCAATGAAGGATGGATCAAGACGCGAACCAGAAATAATTAAATAAAAGAAGGAACTACTATATTCCAGGATCGATAATTGCTGTGAACTCGAATTCTGGACTGATTCCAAATACTCACAAAGGATAGAATAATAACAGTACTTAATTGATTATCGAGTTATGGGACTCGTCAAGAACAAAAGTTGAAATGCTGAAGTTGTGATATAACTGAGTTGCGGAAGCAAAAGAAAGACAATAATAATAGTAATAATAATACAAGGTCATCTGAGCCTTGTATCAAAAAAAAAACTCCACTCTCAATACTTCTCCCTTCCACACCAGCTCAACCTGCACATTTAAAAACAAACATGCAGGGCTGAGTACAAATATACTCAGTGAACACATTGCCAAAATATCATAATATATATGATATTATGAATATTTATCAAAACTGTTTTTATTATCATGCATCTGAGTAAACACACAGGGGTTTTATCTGAAAAGGCCCTATGTTTTACTAAATCATTTTCTGTCTTTGTGCGCACTTTTCTGTTGTATGATCATCCATACCCAAACTGAGTGCCAAGGAATGGCTCCGCAAGCCTTTTCCGCACTTATCTGAACTAAACGCCGATCAAGGAATAGCTCCGCTCAGCTTTTCCACCGTACGTTTAGCATCGACGGTGTCTTAGTCAGGAATAGCTCCGCTCAGCCTTTCCCTCTTCCTAATATCACCGACCTGAAGTGTACACTAACCTCGACTAAAACGCTGATTTAGCACGAGGCTCGATCGATTAAAAGGTAGAAAGCCCCTTGCGAGCTAACTATAGATAGGATATCATACAAAACATTTTATGCATGACAATAATTTAATTGCATCAGAAATAAATAACTTGCTTGTGAGTAAAAACTCAAATTATTTCTTGGACTAAGAGTCCGTTGAAAAGAAAGCCCACCTTTCACCGATGTTTTTAATTACTGCAGCAGTTAGTTCCTCTCTGATCTTATCCCTTGCGGATCTGCTAGCCTTCAGAAGATAAAAGTACACTTAGCATGTTGATCCAAATCCGATAGGACTCAACACGAGACGAAGGCCTATTAGGGTCTAGTATCCGTTCTAATATTCTCTTAGCTTAGGGGTTATTCTCAACCCTAGCTATTCGACATATTAAGGCATACATCATCATTATTTAAGGTATCAACAATACCTTAACATAATCATAAATAAATTCTAGGAACAAAGTCATCATGAAGTTCGTTGACTAAACAATGTTCCGCACAACGTCCAACTTTGGAAAATTATCTGATTTGACTCACTAAGGTGTAGGGATTGTACCCTATACCAACGGAAAGCCACGGGAGTCTAGTTTACTGCTAAATTTACGGTGACTCAAGATGATAAATAACGAAAAAGTTATGATCGTTTTACTAAAAGGTGGCAGAATTGCCAGAATTTCCGAAAACCGAAACATGACCCAACTTCGTCGATTTTTCATAAATTCCACAGAATGAATTAGAGATTGAGACCTATGCCATTTGAAAGACAATTAAGTCTAGTTTTCGGCAAAATTTACGGTGTCTCAAACGGACGTAAAACGAGAGAGTTATGCTCGTTTTACCGAAAGGTGGCAAGTCTGCCGAAAGTGACTTGCGCGGTCGCGGGACTTGCGCGGTCGCGCGACCTGTGCGCGCTCGCGCGCGTCCCCGCGCTCGCGCGACCTGAGCGCGCTCGCGCTAGTCCCCGCGCTCACGCTCGTCCCCGCGGTCGCGCGGGACTGAGGCCGAGAGTCGTGGGAACGATGATAGCCGCCATGGAAGCTCCAACCCAAGCTTCCAACTCATCAAAACACATCCAAAAACTCATTTCCTACCATCTAGCATGCTTCAAACATTATTCAACTCATTTCTACATTAATCTAACATGCTTCTCAAAATCTAAGCAACTCAAATATATATATATATATATCTCACGATAAAAATTGGAAGAGCACATATATATATATATAATTTCGAAGCTACCTCTCGAAACAAAGATGAAGAAGGTTGGAAGAAACTTGAAGGAGAAGAAGTTGCTGATGGCTGCCTCCTTCCTCTCTCTCTCGACAGTTTCTTCTTGCTTTTTAAACGAATGGAAGGTGATGAAGATGAAGGAGAAGAAGAAATGGAGATGATGAAGAAGATGCTACTGCTGCTGACCTTCGTCTCTCTCTATCTCTTGGTAACGAAAATGGCGGAAAAAGATGGTGGAGAAAAAGAAGAAATGAAGGAGAAGAAATGGAAAAGGTGGTGAATGCCTATCTCTTTCTCTCTCGACAACATATACAAAAACCATGCAATATCTATTCTTTTTTTTTTTTTTTTTTTTTAAGGATAAGTAGAAAGGGGACAAACACACGTGTATACCATGGCTCACCCATGCTTGGGTTGACTTTAAATCAAAATATCCGGTTGTTCGGTTATCGTGATATTTTCCGTCTCCGGAAAAATTCCAAACTAAACCGTTATTGCTAAAATAATTCACTTATTTTAAAACAATAATTTATCAAAAATTATTGGATTTTAAAATACTACTTTAAAACACGGGTTTTAAATCCTCAACAATTTAAAACATCCGCAACCTAGAGAATATCTGATTCTCTTAATTTGAACATCTCGTTTAAATTATCTGAATTTAAACAATTGCATGACTGGAGAATATCTGAGTCTCCCAGTCCTGAAGATAATTATCGGAATATCTAATTCACGATAATCACGCACCGTAAATAAAATAGGAATCGAATTTATCTGAAATTACGATTCCGGCTTTCCATACTGAAAAGGGGATAAACCCTAACTGAAAAATAATTAACCCACCTACGGGAATTAATTATCCTTGAATTCCATGGGACTTAACGGATACTTCCGACCCTAATCTGACTGAAAATTACTATATTAAATAGTAATTACAACAATTTACTGCAGTTAAGCAGTAATTAATTTACGGGGTATTACATTCTACCCCCCTTAAAATAAATTTCGTCCCGAAATTTACATACCTTAGAGGAACAATTCTGGGTATCTTGCTTTCATCTTATCCTCGAGTTCCCATGTCGCTTCTTCCTGACCATGGTGACTCCATAGGATCTTAACTAGAGGAATAGACTTGTTCCTCAACTCCTGGACTTTTCGGTCCAAAATGGCTTCTGGTCTCTCTTCATAAGTTAGATCGGAATCTAACTCTATCTCGTTGTGCTGGATTACATGCTTGGGATCATACACGTATTTCCTTAACTGAGAAACATGAAATACGTTGTGAACATTACCAAAACTGGGTGGTAATGCCAATCTATACGCCACTGAGCCTATCCGCTCAAGGATCTCGTAAGGTCCTATAAAACGTGGTCGTAACTTTCCTTTTACGCCGAATCTTATTATCCCCTTGGAAGGAGATACTTTTAGGAAGACTTTGTCTCCTGTTGCAAATTGTAGATCTGTACGGCGTTTATCAGCATAAGACTTCTGCCGACTCTGGGCTTCTTGAATCCTCTGACGGATTTTTCTGACAATTTCAATCATTTCTGATACTGAGTCTGGCCCAAGAATCCTTCTCTCACCCACTTCATCCCAGTAAAGTGGTGATCTGCACTTTCGCCCATACAACGCTTCGTATGGCGCCATATTGATGGTTGCCTGATAACTATTGTTATAGGCAAACTCAATCAACGCTAATATTTCCTCCCAGCTTCCACCCCTGTCTAGGACCACTGTTCTCAACATGTCCTCTAATGTTTGGATCGTCCTCTCGGACTGACCATCTGTCTGTGGGTGAAACGCTGTACTGAAATTGAGTTGAGTTCCCAACTCTTTCTGTAAGCTAATCCAAAATCTCGAGGTAAACTTTGAATCTCTGTCCGATGTTATCGACATCGGAACACCATGAAGGCGTACAATCTCTCTGACATAAATCTGAGCTAGCTTATTCGATCCATCCGTAACTCGGATCGGAAGGAAATGAGCTGACTTTGTGAGCCTGTCAATAATGACCCATATGGCCGTATTCCCTCGTCTTGACTTGGGTAGGCCTGTTACAAAATCCATCGCTATGTGTTCCCACTTCCACTCGGGAATCTCTAACGGTTGTAGTGTACCGTAAGGCCTCTGATGCAATGCCTTAACTTGTTGACACGACAAACATCGCTCAACATAGGAAGCTACGTCCCGTTTCATTCCTTCCCACCAGAATTTCTGCTTCAAATCCTGATACATTTTCGTACTTCCCGGGTGTGCTGTATATGGAGTATCATGAGTCTCGCTCATGATCTCGTTTCTGAGTTCAACACAGGGTGGAACACATATCCTGCCTTCAAAAAGGATAGCATTATCTGATGCTTCCTTGAAACTTTCCGTCTTTCCTGACCTGATCTTCAAACGCATCTCTTCCATGGTTTGATCTCCTCTTTGTGCCTCAATTATCTTTTCACGGAGATCTGGTACAGCTACTAATGTTGCCACATGACATACAATCGTCTCAGGTGGGTAAACCACCTCTAGCTGTAAACTTTCAAAATCCCTGATGAGTTTCTCCTCCTGAGTAAGGAGAAATCCCAACCTGTTTGTCTTACGACTCAAGGCATCTGCTACTACATTAGCCTTGCCTGGGTGGTAACTGATTCCACAGTCGTAGTCTTTTACCAATTCGAGCCATCTGCGCTGTCTCATATTTAAATCCTTCTGCTCGAAAAAGTACTTTAGACTCTTGTGATCTGTGAAAATCTCACACCTAACTCCGTATAGGTGGTGTCTCCAGATTTTCAAGGCATGCACTATTGCTGCCAATTCTAAGTCATGCGTAGGATAATTCAACTCATGAATTCTTAACTGTCTGGACGCATACGCTATGACTTTGCCTTCTTGCATTAGGACACAGCCTAATCCATTCTTCGAGGCATTTGTATAAATCACAAATTCTTTATCACTGACCGGAATGGCTAAAACTGGCGCCGTAGTCAATCTTTTCTTAAGTTCCTGAAAACTTGCTTCGCATTCTTCTGACCACTGGTACTTGATTCCCTTCCTTAGCAATTGTGTCATTGGTCTAGCTATCTTGGAGAATCCTTCTATGAATCTCCTATAGTATCCTGCTAATCCCAAGAAACTTCTGATTTCGTTAGGAGTAGTTGGAGATTTCCATTCCTGCACTGCCTCTACTTTAGAGGGGTCCACTTTTATGCCTTCTGCTGACACAATGTGCCCAAGGAACATTACTTCCTTTAGCCAAAATTCGCACTTGCTGAACTTGGCATAAAGTCGTTCTGTTCTTAGTGTTTCTAACACTGTCTTCAGATGCTCTGCGTGATCTGATTCATTCTTAGAGTAGATGAGAATATCATCTATAAACACAAGGACAAACTGATCCAAAAATGGATGAAACACCCTGTTCATGAGATCCATGAATACTGCTGGGGCATTTGTTAATCCGAATGGCATTACTGTAAACTCGTAATGACCATATCTGGTTCGGAAAGCTGTCTTGGGTATATCTTCTGACTTGATCTTCAATTGATGATACCCAGACCTTAGGTCAATCTTCGAGAATACATTTGCTCCCTTGAGCTGATCAAAAAGATCATCAATCCTTGGTAAAGGATACTTGTTCTTCAACGTCAGCTTATTCAGCTCACGGTAATCTATACACATTCTCAATGTGCCGTCTTTCTTTTTCACGAACAGGACTGGTGCTCCCCATGGTGATGCACTAGGTCGGATGAAACCTAGGTCTAACAATTCTTGCAACTGAATTTTGAGTTCTTGCAACTCCTTTGGGGCCATCCTGTACGGAGCTTTGGAAATCGGGGCTGCTCCCGGTTCCAAATCTATTACGAATTCAACTTGACGATTCGGAGGTAATCCTGGTAATTCTTCTGGAAAAACATCCGTAAAATCTTGCACAACTGGTACATTTTCCATTGCCCTCTCTATATCATCAGCTTTATTCAGGTAAACCAGAAAAGCTTGATTTCCTCTCTTGATCATCTTCTTGGCCTGCAGCGCTGATATCATTGGAGTGAACTTTCCCATTTCTATGCCGTGAAAACTTGTTAGCTCTTCTCCTGGAACTTGAAATGATATCTTCCTTTCATTGCATAGGATCGTGGCATGGTTTTCTGACAACCAATCCATCCCTAGGATTATGTCGGTATCCCACATCGATAGGACACTTAGATTATCGGCCTTAATCCTAGTTGTTCCCAGGTCTATTTCTATGTTCGAGCAAACGTGAGTCGTAGTCATAGTTCCGCCAGTTGGTGTTAAAATCTTCTTCCTATGACTAGCTCGTTCAGTTTTAAGCTCTAACTTATCACAGCATGCTTTTGAAATAAAGGAGTGTGATGCTCCAGTATCAAATAAAACAACTAAAGGCATGCCATGAAGTTTGCCCATACTTGCAAGATTACCTTTCTGCTTCCCTTTCCCGGAGGAACTGGGGTTCATTGCATAAGACCTGGGATTTTCTTGCTGCATCTGCCTCTGCTGTTGTTGTTGGGGTTGCTGACCCTGTTGACCTGATGCCTGCAGGGACTTAAGTTGCTGAGGGTTCCGTCCCTGTTGTGCCTTCGGGCAATATTTCGCATAGTGACCCTCCTGGCCACAGTTATAGCAACTCGTGTTGCCGGCCTGACACAGGCCCTGGTGACGTTTGTTGCACCTTGGGCATAGAGGAATGCTGGGTTGCCATGGCACAACTCTTCCCTGAGCAGGAGCACTCTGCTGGCCCTGCTGCCTATTTCCCTGCCAAGGTTTCCTGTAGTCCGGGTTCCTATTCTGATTACCTCCATCATACCACTTTCTCTTCCCTTGGAAGTTCTGTGATGGAGTCCTGGCTGGTGCTGGTGCTGAAGTAGGTATTGGAGTTGATACTGGGGCCTTTCTTTCTTCAGGCATTACTGCCTCGATGTCTAATGCTCTGCTCAAGGACTCGGCATAGGTCAGGTCTTCCCGACTTGCTAAAGACATGGCAATCTCATACCTCAGTCCTGATCTGAACTTAGATGCCATTTTCTCATCAGTATCCACCTGGAGAGGTGCATACCGTGACAACTCGCAGAATACTCGCTCGTACTCTGTGACCGACATCTTTCCTTGTTTTAGAGTATGAAACTCTGCTTCCTTCTTGACTCTGAACGTCTTGGGAATGTATTTATCATAGAATCCAGTTTTGAACTGATCCCAAGTATAAGCATCAAATTGTTCCAGAGTCATGGTCCTTCGGCGAGATTCCCACCAAAAATCTGCCGATCTATTAAGCTGAAATGCTACACAGGAGAGTCGCTCCTGGTTGTCACATCGGAGAAAATTAAAAATCCTTTCCATGGATCTTATCCATGCTTCGGCATCTGATGGATTTCCTGTTCCATCGAAAGTTGGAGGATTTTGCCTCAGAAAAAGCTCCTTTACTCTACGCTGTGGAGGTGGAGGTGGTGTCTGCTCTCTTTGCTCCTCTTGTCTTTCTGGTTGTTCCTCCTCCACTCTTTCCTGTCTTTCTTGCCTTGGAGGTCTCCCTCTAGGCCTATTTTGTCTTCCTCCTCGTGCTGTTCTGGGTGGTACCATTCTGTAATTTATAATTTCAAATTATAATTAATAACTAAGTCACTGACCACTGTTGTATAAATAACTCATGCTTTAGCTGATTCTTTAACATATCTTGAGCACGCAAAATACTTTGAAACTTTGAAACATGAATCAACAGCCCTTCTAGGCTTATATATATACATATCAGGGAAAATCGCCTCAAACGAGGTCTTACAATACCTTTCTCCTGCATGGGTGCTACAAAAACCAACCATGCATGGACGACAGAATGCTTACAAGCTAACGCACTCCTGTCTCATAAGTGGGGATGCCTAAATCCCAAGAATGGTTCTCTAGGGAACACATTCCACTACTGAAATGTACATACAAAATACGTCCTCCTGATATAAAATACCCTGACATAGCACAAAACTAAACTATCCAGACGAGCTACTGGCCGTCTGACCATCCTGGGTCTCCTGAGGGTCATGTCCCTCCTCTGGCTGTGAATCCTCCGAGGGCTCCTCCTCCTCTGACTCCTCCTCCTCAGACTCCTCCTCCGCTGACTCCTCCTCCTGTGACTGCTCCTCCTCTGACTGCTCATCAACCACCAGTACTAGACCGTCTACAGCGGCTGCAACTCCCTCCTCAACTCTCTGGTGGCGCACCTCGCGTACTACCTCAATGATCCTCTCCGGAGGATCTGCCACTGCCTGGCGCTTCCTGGGATGAAGCTCGTCATCTGAGTCTCTTGAGACTGCTTCCCTTACCTGCGAGGGTCCCGCCTCGTGATCATTCCTACACCTCTGATGAGGTAGGTGCTCAGCGTCTAACCGCACTGCTGGCTCCGGAGGTGGTGGTGCGTGTGTCGCTAAAACAGAAGGGATGCGACGATCATAAACTCCCCTGGGTGGCTCATCCCTAAGAAGGTAGCCCTGTATCTGAGCATACGGGCCTGGAGGGGGTGCACGCTCTGTCAGGTACTGGTGCATAAGCAGGGCGATGAACTCGGGCAGATTCGCCATCAACTCAAAAGTCTCTGAGTGCTGGCAAATATAAAAATAGGAGGCCTCTGATGCCCATCCTCGCCACTGTGGTGGAAGCACTCTCAGCAAGCGCTGAATACCTTCCACATCTTTGAGCCTTGCACGCACCCATAACTTGTGGTAGCGTGCCAGAAACTCTGCTAACGTATCCCTGCTCTCCGGCTCACAAGCCCTAAACCAAATGACATACTGTGCAACTGGTATGGGCACACTCTTCCTGGGCGTACATATCGTTCTCGCCATCTGAAATATAAAGGAGATTTCTCATGAGAAACTCATTTATATAAGCACGCCAAATAAACACGCATACAACAGCAATAGGACTCTCTGATCTAACATACTGAACTGAACTGAAAATTCAAACCTCACTCAAAACTAAAGGGAATAATAATTCCCACATTCCAAATTGCGCTAAGATGAGTTCTTACTGATGAACTCTCTGACTTAGAACATTTCCTAAGTCTATTTTCGAGGCGCTGACTCGACAAATTTTAACTGCTCTTGAACATCCTTAAATGATCTTCGAGAATTCTGATCGATTCTCAAAATTCCGCTGAGCCATCTCGAACTCTTGCACTCTAGTTCGAGATGCTAACTCAAAATACAATAATTTATCTCGAGACGCTGACTCGAGATAAAAATTTCTAAGGGATCTAGTTCGAGATGCTGACTCGAACTAATATACTCAAGAGTCCATCTTGACGACTTCTGAACTGGTTTATTTTGAGACGCTGACTCAAAATAATTTTCGGTTCGAGGTTCCGAAACGCTAATTCGCAAACCTTACTGAAACGAGGACTTGATGCATCAGCTACTGGAACTGGAATCTCTGATCATCATGCCTCCTGAAATTGGATCTGATTCTAAAACTTATCTTTTTCCTTCAAGTTCTTGCACTTGCTGAATTTCTTCATCAGGTTCCATTTGCTGAGTCTTTTCTTAAATGAAAGCTAACTTAAAAGGGAACTAAGGCAATCTAGATTTCTCTAAATTCCTCTACGTTCTCTGAGGCTTAAATTCATGGAAACAACCTGATAATAATTAGATCACTCTGATCTAAACTGCATGCTCATTATCAAAATAATAGCACGAACTTCTTACAGTCTAATTTATCTGAAATTCGACTGTACTTGAAGTCGGACTTATCAAAAGCCTGACATAACTGAACTTTTGCAATTATAAAAGTTGCATAACTGGAATCTGGCAACCTTTGTGCCTTCTTAGCTGCTGCTTCGTGAGCTTGCCTCAACGAATAAAAATCATTTAAACCTTTTAAAACAAACAGGGGCTTTGATAAACATTTTTCTGATGCACAACTTTTGCCAATCCCTGATTGGTCTTATAAAACTTTTACCAATCCCTGATTGGTCTTACCATACCATTATCTGAATGGTCTTACTGAAAAATTTTATAAAATCGCCAACATCTGGATGGCCTGAACTGAATGATTTTATAAAAATTTTGCCAACATCTGGATGGCCTGATCTGAATACTTTATAAAAATTCTCACCATTATCTGAATGGCTTAACCGAAAATTTTTATAACTTTGCTATTATCTGAATAGCCTGAACTGAAAATTTTTCAAAATCTTGCCATTATCTGAATGGCCTGCTTGAATACTGAATTTTGACAATCACAAACCTTTCTTTAGTTGAGCTTGATGTGAGGGAGTGCTGAGAGTTGTTAACTGATCACTGAACAGTCTAAGGAACAATCTTAGACTTAACTGAAAAGAACTTAGAGCTCAGAGCAAAGATCTCGCTCTGATACCACTCTGTCACGACCCCAAATTACTGTCTGATTAATATGAAGTGTGACTGGCACGACTCGATCCCAATGAAGGATGGATCAAGACGCGAACCAGAAATAATTAAATAAAAGAAGGAACTACTATATTCCAGGATCGATAATTGCTGTGAACTCGAATTCTGGACTGATTCCAAATACTCACAAAGGATAGAATAATAACAGTACTTAATTGATTATCGAGTTATGGGACTCGTCAGGAACAAAAGTTGAAATGCTGAAGTTGTGATATAACTGAGTTGCGGAAGCAAAAGAAAGACAATAATAATAGTAATAATAATACAAGGTCATCTGAGCCTTGTATCAAAAAAAAAACTCCACTCTCAGTACTTCTCCCTTCCACACCAGCTCAACCTGCACATTTAAAAACAAACATGCAGGGCTGAGTACAAATATACTCAGTGAACACATTGCCAAAATATCATAATATATATGATATTATGAATATTTATCAAAACTGTTTTTATTATCATGCATCTGAGTAAACACACAGGGGTTTTATCTGAAAAGGCCCTATGTTTTACTAAATCATTTTCTGTCTTTGTGCGCACTTTTCTGTTGTATGATCATCCATACCCAAACTGAGTGCCAAGGAATGGCTCCGCAAGCCTTTTCCGCACTTATCTGAACTAAACGCCGATCAAGGAATAGCTCCGCTCAGCTTTTCCATCGTACGTTTAGCATCGACGGTGTCTTAGTCAGGAATAGCTCCGCTCAGCCTTTCCCTCTTCCTAATATCACCGACCTGAAGTGTACACTAACCTCGACTAAAACGCTGATTTAGCACGAGGCTCGATCGATTAAAAGGTAGAAAGCCCCTTGCGAGCTAACTACAGATAGGATATCATACAAAACATTTGTTGCATGACAATAATTTAATTGCATCAGAAATAAATAACTTGCTTGTGAGTAAAAACTCAAATTATTTCTTGGACTAAGAGTCCGTTGAAAAGAAAGCCCACCTTTCACCGATGTTTTTAATTACTGCAGCAGTTAGTTCCTCTCTGATCTTATCCCTTGCGGATCTGCTAGCCTTCAGAAGATAAAAGTACACTTAGCATGTTGATCCAAATCCGATAGGACTCAACACGAGACGAAGGCCTATTAGGGTCTAGTATCCGTTCTAATATTCTCTTAGCTTAGGGGTTATTCTCAACCCTAGCTATTCGACATATTAAGGCATACATCATCATTATTTAAGGTATCAACAATACCTTAACATAATCATAAATAAATTCTAGGAACAAAGTCATCATGAAGTTCGTTGACTAAACAATGTTCCGCACAACGTCCAACTTTGGAAAATTATCTGATTTGACTCACTAAGGTGTAGGGATTGTACCCTATACCAACGGAAAGCCACGGGAGTCTAGTTTACTGCTAAATTTACGGTGACTCAAGATGATAAATAACGAAAAAGTTATGATCGTTTTACTAAAAGGTGGCAGAATTGCCAGAATTTCCGAAAACCGAAACATGACCCAACTTCGTCGATTTTTCATAAATTCCACAGAATGAATTAGAGATTGAGACCTATGCCATTTGAAAGACAATTAAGTCTAGTTTTCGGCAAAATTTACGGTGTCTCAAACGGACGTAAAACGAGAGAGTTATGCTCGTTTTACCGAAAGGTGGCAAGTCTGCCGAAAGTGACTTGCGCGGTCGCGGGACTTGCGCGGTCGCGCGACCTGTGCGCGCTCGCGCGCGTCCCCGCGCTCGCGCGACCTGAGCGCGCTCGCGCTAGTCCCCGCGGTCGCGCGGGACTGAGGCCGAGAGTCGTGGGAACGATGATAGCCGCCATGGAAGCTCCAACCCAAGCTTCCAACTCATCAAAACACATCCAAAAACTCATTTCCTACCATCTAGCATGCTTCAAACATTATTCAACTCATTTCTACATTAATCTAACATGCTTCTCAAAATCTAAGCAACACAAATATATATATATATATATATATCTCACGATAAAAATTGGAAGAGCACATATATATATATATAATTTCGAAGCTACCTCTCGAAACAAAGATGAAGAAGGTTGGAAGAAACTTGAAGGAGAAGAAGTTGCTGATGGCTGCCTCCTTCCTCTCTCTCTCGACAGTTTCTTCTTGCTTTTTAAACGAATGGAAGGTGATGAAGATGAAGGAGAAGAAGAAATGGAGATGATGAAGAAGATGCTACTGCTGCTGACCTTCGTCTCTCTCTATCTCTTGGTAACGAAAATGGCGGAAAAAGATGGTGGAGAAAAAGAAGAAATGAAGGAGAAGAAATGGAAAAGGTGGTGAATGCCTATCTCTTTCTCTCTCGACAACATATACAAAAACCATGCAATATCTATTTTTTTTTTTTTTTTTTTTTTTTAAGGATAAGTAGAAAGGGGACAAACACACGTGTATACCATGGCTCACCCATGCTTGGGTTGACTTTAAATCAAAATATCCGGTTGTTCGGTTATCGTGATATTTTCCGTCTCCGGAAAAATTCCAAACTAAACCGTTATTGCTAAAATAATTCACTTATTTTAAAACAATAATTTATCAAAAATTATTGGATTTTAAAATACTACTTTAAAACACGGGTTTTAAATCCTCAACAATTTAAAACATCCGCAACCTAGAGAATATCTGATTCTCTTAATTTGAACATCTCGTTTAAATTATCTGAATTTAAACAATTGCATGACTGGAGAATATCTGAGTCTCCCAGTCCTGAAGATAATTATCGGAATATCTAATTCACGATAATCACGCACCGTAAATAAAATAGGAATCGAATTTATCTGAAATTACGATTCCGGCTTTCCATACTGAAAAGGGGATAAACCCTAACTGAAAAATAATTAACCCACCTACGGGAATTAATTATCCTTGAATTCCATGGGACTTAACGGATACTTCCGACCCTAATCTGACTGAAAATTACTATATTAAATAGTAATTACAACAATTTACTGCAGTTAAGCAGTAATTAATTTACGGGGTATTACAACCTATAAATTTTGTTTTTTTTAGGTGGATCAATTATAATTTGTTAAGGTTTATTTTCAACTTATAAAATATGAAACAATGCTAATCCTCATATTATTTTTAATCTTTAGAATGCTTATTTTGTTATTTATAATGCTTTAATATATAATTAGTGTCTTACTAGTTTATATGTTAATGCTTTTTTGTAAATTGTCATGTTATTTTTAATCTTTAGAATGCTTATTTTGTTATTTATGATGCTTTAATATATGATTAGTGTCTTACTAGGTTATACGTTGATTTTTTTTGTAAATCGTCATGTTATTTTTAGTCTTTAGAATACTTATTTTGTTATTCATGATGCTTTAATATATGATTAGTGTCTTACTAAGTTATACGTTGCTACTTTTTTGTGTTATGCATGATGCTTGTAATTCAGTAGTATAATAATGTTTAATATTAAATTGTTTATATTTATCATATATATATTGGTACAACTTATAATTTGATGAATAGTTGTTTTGTTTAATTATATATGCATGATGTTATGATTTAATTTGTTTAGTGATGTTTGTGTGTGTGTGTGTGTGTGCGTGCGCGCGCGCGTGTGTGTGTGTGTATTAAAATAAACATTTTATCTATTAAATTAATCATCGTGTTATTTTTAGTCTTTAAAATGCATATTTTATGATTTTATAATGCTTTAATTTATTATTAGTGTCTTACTACTTTATATGTTGATGCTTTTTTTAATGCAAGTTGCTTGTAATTCAATAGTCTAATATATATTATTAAATTTTTTGTATTTAATTTATCATATCTTGGTATGACTGATAATTCGGTTAATATTTTTAGTTCTGAATTTAATTACATATTTTTAATCATCATTATTGACGAGTTTAATTGGATCTGTCATGTACGTGCACTAATCATTTGAAATTGTTATATTTTCCATTTTGAGTTGAATACACCCACAAAATTTTAAAAAGTATTACTAATTAGTTTGCAAACAATTGCAAAAATGTCAAGTTTTTTTAATGAAAAATTGGGTTGTTTTTCCTTTATGTTTATGATGTATTTAATTTATTGGTTAATTAATCCTTCTGTGATTTCGTGAATTTGTCAATAAGAATGTTAAGGCCTTTTACTAGTAGTTTTTTTTTTATAGTTCTCAATGTTGTTTTTGTGAATTTAAATGCTTTAATTGTTATTTTTGATGTTCTATTGTTAGAATAAGCAAAAGTTCATCTTGAGAGAGAGAGAGAGAGAGTGAGAGAGAGAGAGAGAGAGAGAGAGGATTTGTGAAAAATATTTTGTATTTTCAAAAGTAATTATTGAATTAGCTTTGATTACAATATAAAGCTTTGAATTGAAAACTAAACTAAGAGACCTCTAAATAAAGGAAAAAACGGTAATGAGGAATTGAAAGATCTTAAAAGATATGAATGAATTTAGAATGACATTTATGACCTTTTCTAAATAAAATTAATATCAAAACACAATTAAATTAAAAAGATCCAAACCATTCATCTAACAAAATTAATGGATAGGATCAATTCCTAATTTATACAAGACTCATTTACAAATGATCCATCCTCTATTATATAATTAATTTATATGTATATTTTATTATCGATATAATGTATTATATATTCAATAAAAAATATAAAGAATTGAAATGTAAAGATCATGAATTGAAGACGGTACCTCTAAGTTAAAGAAGTGCATGGATTACCAAATGGGACACAAATCCATTTTGTTAAGTTTGGTCTACAGAATAAATATATACATAAAATCAGTAAAATATCGGTTTTTCACCAAAACTGACCTAACCGAACCGATTACTCCGGTTTCAGTTTGGTTCGGTACCCACCCTTAATCCGGTCAGTTTCGATTTGTGAACTTTCGGCTTCTGTTTATTTCGATTTTGGAGATTCGGTTTGGACCGAATGCTCACCCCTAGATCTATTTAAGGAAAAAAGTGAGGATAAGTTAATAGATCTTATAGGAAACAGTTTGAAAATGAAAATGCTTTAGTCATTAGATGTATAGACGATATTTTCGTGTCATTATATTATTAAATTGATAATAATTAGCTGGGAAATTTTATTATAGTTGAATAACTATAGATTTCTAATTCACGGTGTTGAGATAACTTAATTAGTGCTTGACTGAATGCATTTTGTTGGTAACTTTATTGTGAGCCAAAACTGATGTTCGTGAACATGTTCGAGAACAAGATGAGTTAATTTACGGTGCAAAATCGATCACAAAGAACATGTGTGCACGTGTTCCACTAAGGATGTTCTAGAGTATGTTCAAACCAAGTTATTAATTATTAAGTATTGTTAAACAAATGAATCTTTAACAACGCACGAGAACTTTAACAAATTCATTTAATCTCAAATAAATAAATTATTATATTTGACCTATTTTGCAATTCGACATAATTTTTAAAAATTTCAATTATATCACGATTTTTTATTTGTATGTTCAACAACCACAATATAAAAATTCAACATTCACAAATTGATGTTAAAAAAATTTAATTCCTCAAATAAAAAACCATGATTTTTTTTACATGAATACATGGCAAAATATTTATGATTAATTCATTTCATATCTAATCGGTATATAAGGAATTAAGGATATTAATGAATTGTCTAGAATTTTATATTAAATTAGAATATGTAAATGAAAGAAATACAAATATACACACACATGACATCATTCAAAATTAAATATATATTTTAATATAATGGAGATACAATAATAATGTTTTAAAAGCCATCATATATAATATTAAATGTAAGCACCGATTTTGTCGAATTCTCACAGATGGTTTCTTTTATTGTCAATAAAAAAAATATATGGACTTTTTTTTTCTTAATAAAATGTACATGTAAATATATTATATGATTATATTGTCTTTAAAGAAAATGTACTATATGGATATAATAGGCAAACTAAAATTTACAAAACTTCTTTTATATAGTAGATTATATATATATATATATATATATATTATATATTAGATTATGAACTCATATCAATGGGGATTATATCTGATTTTACTAAAAAATGATATAAAGAAAGTACAAGCTTCTTATATTATGTTGTCTATTAGTATGTGTTTTTAACGTCTTTGTTATTATATTTTTAAGAATATTATAGCATTTTTTGAATTTTATTTAATGAATAATTTAATTTATTAATTAAAAATATGAAATATTTTATATTAAAATGGTATCAAATTATAAATTTTATCGATTTCTCCTTTTCGGTATACAATTAATCTTGCCTTTAAAGTAAAACATGATTTTACTTGTGGTTTACAATGTTTATAAATTTTAAGGGCTGGTCTCTTGTGCATAAGGTGCATGGGCCGGCCCATGAGACGGGTCGGCCCATCAACCCGGATCCAGCCCATGCCTAATCTAAAAAAAAAAAGAAAAAATAGAAACAACGCGAGAGAGAGAGAGAGAGAGAAGAGAGTCGAGAGACAGCGCAGAGGACGACCACACGACGGCGAGAGGGGATCGACGACCTCACCCGACCGCCGCCACCATCAGCGCCGCCGCCGGAAGGCCAGCACCACCGCACCGGAAGCTAGGACGGAGACATTACATTATATTTTGAAGAAATTCAATTTTGATTCAATTTTTTGTCAAGCTCAAAAATTTCAAGGTAACACTCTAGAATTCAATCAAACCTATTCAATTGTGTCCATTGTAGTTGGGAAAATTATTTTTCAGATTCTTAGAATTGAATAATTTAGATTTTTGAAATTTTTTTTGGGAATTTGAAAAATATACTTGGATGTGTATATTGCTTAGGATGGATGAAATTAACATGAATGTGGGAAATTATTCGAAAGCTCTTGTGATAATTGATGATTCTGACAGTGAGGCAATCCCCATACGAGCACAATACGAGGGTAAAATTTTTACATAAACTGATCAGGTTTTACCCCCACGACTCTGATACTGTACAATATTTTAATTGATACTTTCGTGCACATTAGGTGATACTGTGACCCTGTCTGGATCTCTGATTGTTGAATTCGAGTTCTTAAATTAGTGTTGGTGAATTATGCTTATTTAATCGAGTGTTTATGTTTGCTGAAATCACCCACAATTTTGCAGCTCGAAGCATTTTAGAATGCACTCTTCTTAGAATTAGAGCAATGAATACTACAACTTAAGATTGATGTAGTTGCTATTTCAATTCATTAATAATTAATTCCCCCTATATGAATATGAATTCAATGTATTCATCATAATCTTGAATCTTCAACTTGTTGTGGGTGATGATGTTGTTGCAGGTGCAAGTTAAAAATGTCAAGCATTATCATTCCTACACATTGCTTAGTAAGGATATTAGCTTTGTATTTTAAGTACAATTTTTTGTTGCTCTTTTGGGTTATTGCTTAGACAGAAATGAGAGGCTGCTTGTGTACGAATACATGCCTCAGGGCACACTCAGCAGGTTTCTGTTCAACTGGAAAGATGAAGGTTTGCAGCCCATGGAGTGGATAAGGAGGCTAACTGTTGCACTAGATGTTGCTAGAGGTGTTGAATACCTCCATGGTTTGGCTCAACAAAGTTTTATTCATAGGGATCTTAAGCCATGGAATATTCTTCAGGGAGATGATATGAGGGCTAAAGTAGCAGATTTCGGTCTTGTTAGGCTTGCTCTTGATGGCACCCGAGTATGCAGGTAACTTTTTCTTTCTTATTGTTATTGGTTTTCTTACATATTCATAGATTATGGAGCTTGTTCTAAGTTGATTCGACATGATTCTGTTGTTAGCCACTCAAAATTTATGTAAGAAGTAGGCCTCTAATAACTGCACTCATTTAATATTTCTTGAATTCAGATACATGATGGGGAACTATGTTAACTGGTACAAAAAATGAGTTGAATAGTTGATTCATGTTGAATTAATTCTTCTTGTGATTATAGATATCTAATAGTACTAGCTAGAGCCAGGCCTTGATGTATAGTATGCCCATCAAACTGTATATAGGATGTTGTAAGTGCATCCTAATGTTGTTGATGATGATTATATCACCACGTTATCGAATATCTTGGTTTGAAATGTTTTTCTGGTCTCTATTTTGTGTTTCCTCGTCATCGATAAGTCTGCTCGATCTAGCAAAAGCAAAAACCAAGGGGAGGAAAAAAAGAATTAAGGGGCAACTTGAAAAGGGCCGAAAGAAGAAGAGCAATGTTGAAGGAAGCTCAAATTAGTTGAGTGAGTTGGCTCCAAGACTCCCAACCCTCGTTTGTTTTAGATCGATATCAGGTTGGTACCTGTCTTCAACACAATTGATACTTTCATGCTTATTAAATGGTACCTGTTCTATCTGACTGACTCACTTCTTAAATTTATTTTGCAGATTATTGGATTGGAGATTGATCATTTTTTTAAATTTATCTTGGGATGTTTTAAGAGTTCAATTTGAATCAAAAATGTTGATTACTCTTGTGAAGTTTAAGAAGAAAAGGCACTTCTCCACTTGTAGTAGAAACTAAAGCTACAATGGATGCATTAGCTAGTAGCAGTTGCATTTATTTGTGTTTTGTCCTTTTTTGCACTCCTGTGTAGTTAGGTTGCAATGGTGTTAGGTGATTGATTCTAGCCTGCTTTGTTTTGCACATTCTATATGTATGGGCTGAAAAGGGAGTCCTTTAAACTTGATATATTGTGAAGCAGGAAAGATACAAGACACTCTTTCTTTGTCTGTGATTTTAAGATCCTCCTTAAACTGATATTACATTTGTTTCTAAAAATGATACGTTTTTGTTTTACAATTGATACCTTTACGCTAAATAAATGATACTCTTCAGGATGTATTGTTACTTTTTTTTAAAATGTGATGCTTTATAAATACACGAATGATACTAATATCATTTCTGAAAATAAATTTGATTTTCCTTAAAATCAATATACGTATATCAAAATTACACCTTAACATGGAATCAACAGTTACTTTTTTATTGAAGATTTGATACTATATAGATTAACAATTGGTACTGCGATTGTATGTGTGAATAAATATAGGTCTTGTTTAATGCAGGTTATGCTAGTTATTAAAATGATAAAATTCAACATCAACCTGTAAACTACATACAAAACAACCATTCCATTCAATCAACATAAATAATACAAAAACATCCATTCACCAACATATATCCCACAAAAATAAAACAAGAACAATATTTCAACCCATCTCCAACATTATAACCAACTTCATGTAAACAAACCCAAACCACCAAATCCAAACAACTAAATCCAACACATCTAACAAATCCAAAGCACCACATCAAAATATTCTTAAGTTTTGATCTAATATCCAGCGTAACACCACAAATATCCAACAAATACATACAAACTTCTCACTCACTTCTTCTTCCTGTTCATGAATGCAAGCACCATCTTATACACTTCGAATCTTAAATCATTTGTTCCAGTGAGGGCAATACGAGCACAGTACGGGGCTCGAAGCTTCCTTCGACCAACAAACTGCAAAACCAACAAAATGAAGTTAGAAAATCATTTAGAGTAATACAAACTCTAATCTGAAGCACTGTAAATTAAAATAAAGAATTAAAATTGAAGACAAACTATAAGCAAAAACACTCTGATACTTATAAGCAAAAACACTCTGATACTAATAAACATCAACATTGATACTCCATAATAAAAAAAATGCACACAAATAAAACATAAAACAAAATCACTCTGATACTTATAGGCATCTCATTTGGTACTAATCATCATGAAAATTTTGAAAAAAAAATATAAATTGCACACACATACAAAACATAAAATATAGAACAGAATTGATACTTGTAAACATCTCATTTGGTACTAAACAGCATGCAAACTGATACTCTGTACACAAATGCACGCACATTCAAACAATAAAAGTGTCAAAACAGGCTATACAATATTTACAAAGATAAACATCATATTTAACAAAACATATAACAGACAAACATAAATTGAAAATTTTGATACATGTTTCTGATTCAATTGGTACTAATAAGCATTGTAAATGATACCTAAAATCATAATTCATAATAATTATACACAATTTCAAATTAATCAGTCAAATCAACACATCAAATGGTACCAATCAGTTTCTAATGTCAAAATCAATAGACAAAATTCAAAATGCACAGAAACACACAAAAACAAATCTGTTATAAAATTCAGATACTCACACGAATCTCATCCGGTACTATTCATCAGTAACATTGATACTGAACTATAATATGCAGACTATTCAAAAGAACACAGATCTAAAACAGTGTACACTGAACCTTAAACACATAAACATAGTGTATTGAAGGTCTGAATCAAAAAACAGAAAGAAATTGTGAGGACTCCAAAAATAACAACTAGAAATAGCAAGCTCGTATCTGAAACCATTTCGTACGAGTAACTATTTACCAAAATTGAACTAATTAAGTAACTAAGGCACTTGAAATCACAATCAAAGAGACACCAAATACCCAAGAACATAACCAGACGACAAAAAATCTGAAGATAAAAAGCTCCAATTACGAGCAGATTAACATCTACTGAAATAAATCTAAACAATGAACACATTCAAATGCAAATTGCAATACCTGAAGTGCCAAATCCATAAATGCATCAACTTGGAAGGATGCGATATCATCCTTCCCATACACTCTACGCATAGAAATATAACGTCCCTCAATCCCAACCAATGTTGACAAGAGGTCATCAATGAAAATTAATTCCTGTAAAATGCACGAATGATATTCATAACTGATCAAAGGCTCAGAGCCAATACAAATAAGATGGTTGATCTAATGAAGGTATGAAAAAACCACTACACCCACAATGGATTCTGTAAATTTTTCCCTTTACTGCATCATCCAACATGCATAAATTCCAATTTGAGTTTCGCATAAATGCTAAAAGCACTGTCATGTGGTTGATGAATTATTACCTGAATTGCCGCATGGTAGCAACCTATGGGCTTCTCCACCCCAGGACTGCATGCGAAAGAAACAACTACAGCAACAATATCACAGTAAACCAAATACAAACAAACATTAAAGCTCTAATTTTTCTTACATGTACATATAATCAGTTAAAATGCAAATTGCGTAATACTATAACTGAGAATTCGAGAATACCCAAATAAGTCCATGGAAAACCCCTTTGATTCGGCAACTCCAGATGCAAACTTGGTTTCCTAAGAACAATTTCATTAATATATGCATCAAACAACTCTTACGAATTACCATAAATCATAAATTCAAACAAAATGGGTGGGGAAAAATCGAGAGCGAGTTAAAAACAAAATGCTAAAAAAACCTAATGGAATCGACCGGTGAGGTAAGGGCGATCTACATTCCATGGTGAAGTGGAAGGGCTAGCTACGGCTGAATCCATCGAATTTCCCAACAACATTTAACTACAAATCTACAATTGCTTTTCATATATATGTTGTATGCGTATCAAATAACACATTCACACGTCAATTGCCATGGATTCGAACAAAAGTTTGGATTTTTTCTTCTGTGTTGTGTGCGTGAAGATGCAAGAGAATAGAAAATTCACTGATGGAGTCAGCGAGATCGAGACGGATGAAATCGGAAGAGCGATCGAGATTGAGATTGGGAGAGAGAGAGAGAGATGAGCGGCTAGGGTTAGTCACAGATCAAGGAGGAAAATGACTGAAATGAGGCAAAAAAAATATTTATATCCCGAGTCGCGGATCCGGGCCGAGTCGTTGCGGGTCGGGTCCGTCTCATGGGCCGACCCATGCACCTGATGCATAGGAGATTTTGTGAAATTTTAATTTATATCAAGGATATGGAATAAAGTTTATTTATTTTTTAATTTGTTAATTCACATTAGTTTGCTTGAAACTTTAAGTTTTCAAATTAAATATTCTGAAATTATTGAGTTGGATCAATATCATGATTAATTATTTAAGTGATATAGTTAGAATGGTAATAATAATATAATACTCCCTCCGTCCTAATAGCAAGGTCTCCCTTCTATTAAAAACTCTTTATTTTAATAGAAGGAGGACCTTGCTATTGAGACGGAGGTAGTATTAGATTATATTATACTATATTTAAAATATATTATAATATGTATATAATAGGTAAATTCAGGATTACATTATTGCTCTTAAATAAAAATATATAATAGGGATATAATAGGTAAACTCAAAATTATTAATATAATTGATTAATATAGTTGATTATTCCAGAAGTATGGTATATAATTTTTAAAAAAATTAATTTTTAAGAATAAATGTTGATTATGATTTGTAATACTATAATAAAATTTATTTTTGTAATAAACATTTTTAAAATATTAAATTTTATTGTGGGACATGAAAAGTCAGATGAGATTCTCTATTCCATATTTAATATTTCAACCCATGTTCCACGATCAAATTTACTAAGTTTTCTTTCATTTTTTTCGTCAATTTTAATTTATTATGCTTTAGTTTAATTTTATGATTGTTTTTAGGGTTCACCTACCCTTTATAATTAATTTTTAGTATTTAATTTTCAAAAAAATGATTATCATGGTTGATTATTTTAAAAATATGAGTTATAATTTTTTAAATTTCATCAATCTTTTGTTGATTGATGTGACTAAATCAATTATGGTATAATTAATTTTTATTTTTGTTAAACTTGTGAATTCGAGCGTGGAATACGAATTAAAACATTAAATCTGAAATAAATGATCCCGTCTCATGAAAAATGAACCAGAGAATTTTATTCCTTATTAGAGAAAATATTAAGCGAATGGCGAACATGATGTGGTCCCAAATATCTCAATTATTTTGATAAAGGCCCGCATATTTGAATGGTTCAAACTTGGAAGATAAATGAGTTGTTTACACCAATAATCTCATCCACAGATGCTTATGTGAATGATCAGCAAGAAAAAAGAAACACAATGGCTTACGCTGCTGTGATTTCTCTCAAGAATACAATCCGCCTCCTCAAAAATCTCACCAATTTTTCACGAATCACAGAAGCTGCGTGTGATGAGGAGCTGGGTTCATTAATCACTATGCTGAGAAGATTGGATGATCATGAAAGGAGCAGAATGATGGATAGGAGTGTGATTAATGAAGTGGATGCAAAGATAAGAGATGCTGTTTGGAAAGTAGAAGATGTTCTTGATAAATCATATCACTGTCTAAATGAGAAGGCCGTGGAGGAAGAGGTAAATTCGTTCTTGAAGGAAGTGAAGATGTTCAAAAAGGAGTATTACAGAGCGCTACGAAAAAAACCATTGCCTGCAGAAGAAGAAGATGAGGCATTATCTTTATCTGCTGCAGTAAACAACTCAACCACGGTCGGCTTATCAGATCTATCTGAAGAAATCATAGATCAGCTACGTAAGTCTGCGTTCAATGTCTCAGTTGTGGGGATGGCAGGCATTGGTAAGACCCATCTTGCTGCATTAATTTATCACCACCCACTCATTGTTCAACATTTCCATGTAAGAGTGTGGGTGAGAGCAGGCCCTAAATATCAACCAAACAATATCTATGTGGATATTCTTTCTCAATTACTGCATAAGCCTAGAGATCTATTTAAGGATAAAAGTGAGTATACATTAAAAGATCTTATAGGAAGCAGTTTGAAAAGTAATGAGAGATACTTAATTGTATTGGATGATATATGGACCCCAGGAGTCTTGGATTACCGGCTTCGTCATTTAAGCAACACGCGATTCTTAATCACAACAAGGCTACAGGAAGTCGCTAAACTTGAGTGCCACTATCCAGAGAGTGTTCACCAGATGCCATTTCTGACCAATGAAGAAAGTTGGAATCTACTTTGGCAGAATGTGTTTGTAGCTGAAATGTCATTCCCTTCTCAACTCGAGAAAGCGGGAAGGAAGATTGCGGACAAGTGTGAAGGTCTTCCTCTTTTGATCCTTGCGGTTGCCGACATCCTCCGTGGTCTTGACAAGACCGAAGAGTACTGGATGAAGGTAGCAGAGAATAAAACCACTACCTTTACAGATGCGTATGAAAAAATTTACGAGGTGCTGCTCTCAAGCTACGAGTACTCACCTCAACAATTAAAACCATGTTTTCTGTACATGGGAGTTTTCCCTCAGACTTCTGAGATTCGCTCCTCAAAACTCATTAACTTGTGGGCTGTAGAGGATTTTCTTCAACCACCTCTGCGTACAGAAGTTGAGACAGAAAGTCAGGAACAGAAGTTGGAAGAGTTTGCAATTGAATGCGTGGAGGATCTTGTCTCGACAAGTCTTGCTATTCCCTGCAAGCAGAGATTCTTAAGCTTATTCAGGGAGGTTGGAAAAATCATATCCTCAAAGCTCCATTGTGCCTATTGGTACTTGTGCGTTAAAGAAGCTAGGAAGAGCAAGTTCTTACATGTCTTAAACAAGTTAACCGATGTTTCCAAAGATAATATTGAAAAGCATCGTCGGTTGTCAGTCCAAAACAACATATTATTAGGCCTAAAAGAGGTGTATGACACAATGGCTGCAGCCACATCAACAACACGTTCACTCCTTTGTACCGGTGAAGATCATCAGTATCCAGTACCAATATGTTTTAATATGATGTTACTAATGAGGGTGTTGGATGCTCTGACAATCCGTTTCTATGAGTTTCCGAAAGAGGTATTGAAACTATTACAGTTAAGGTACCTCTCCCTCACTCATAATGGGGAACTCCCCTCTTCCATCAACAAGCTCCAACAGCTGCAGTGCCTGATTCTCGGCCGACATCATAACATCAAATTCCTGAAAACTCCAACAACTTATTTGCCAGATGAGATTTGGGATATGGAAGAATTGAGGCATCTTCGGATCATGGGAAGCAACCTACCAGACCCAAGTGAGGGAAAACAACTATCAAAACTCTTAACACTTTATGTGAATGCTCATAGTTGCAGCAAGGCTGTTTTCAAAGGCATCCCTTATCTGAAGAAGTTAGGAATTACAATTGAGTTAGAGCCAGATGCTGCTGCGGAAACTGTAAGATGCTTGGAGCATATTAAGCTTCTCCATAGATTAGAGTCACTTAAATGTGTGGTTGTGAATCCTCGACTGGGGTCTCAATTAGCTGTTGCCCCACCAGATCACCTTTTCAATTTGCCTTGGGGTCTGAAGAAGTTGAGCTTGAATGGGTTAGGATATCATTGGAAGTACATGAGTGTAATTGCTTCACTGCCATACCTTCAAGTGCTGAAGCTGCGCTGCTCTGCCTTTCAAGGTCCACAATGGGAAACGGAGGTTGGACGATTCGGGTGTCTCAAATTTCTACTACTTGAAGATATCGATCTGGTGCATTGGACAACTCGTGACTATGGATATAATTATAAGTGTTTCCGAAGTCTCCGCCACCTAAGTTTTCGACACTGCTACAAATTAAAGAAGATACCTTCGGAAATCCGAGATATCCAATGTCTGGAAATGATGGAGGTAGATGATTGCAGTCCTTCAGTTGTGGCTGTTGCGCAGCAAATAAAGGAGAAAAGATATTCTGATGATCTTCAAGTTGTCATTAATTCTTCATGGAATCTTTGAAGATTAGCAGCCGGATCATTGGATCAAAAGGTAATTGAATGAATGATAAAATTATAATCACTTGGATTTTGGTTAATGATCACTTGAATGATCATTTGCATAAAAAGCAAGCAATAAAAGCTACAAAGCATATAAGCTTGAGCAATGCATTTAGTTTTTTTTTTTTTATAACGGATCAAACCAAATATCTTCTCCAGTCAACTGTTGTTTGAATAATAGAGCAGGATAAACCATTATCCAGGCCATGATATTTGAAAGATGACCGTGGGCCCTATGAAGAAAAAAGAATGCTCTATGTTAATTACAAAATTAGCAAGTGTGAAGTATTTCTGATATTAGAAGTCATCAAAGTTATTAGAGTTGCATAAACAATAGTTCAAAATATATAGATACAAATAGTATCTATACATATATTAAGGTAAAATCGTGTGATAGACAACGGTTCTGATATAAACTTTTGTCTTACACATTTTGTCTTAGACAACAGTTTTTGAATAATAGACAACAGTTTTGAGTTATAGACAACCGTAGTGATATTTATTGTTATAAAATTTTCTCCTTTTTTTTGGCATTTTTCATGACAGTTTAGATAACAACCGTTGTATTTTAAGAAATTTTTGCAATCTTATTTATTATTATTTTTACTTGGAGTTTTTTTTTATTTATAGTAGTATACATTTGTCGCCTAAAAAATAACTTTAATTTGTGTTGTACTATAATAATAATAATAATAATAATAATAATAATAATAATAATAATTTGCAATAATTTATTATTTTTTCTATTTTAATTTCATCATTTAAAATAATAAATAATTATATTTTTTATACAAGTCATATATTCAAAAAAATCAAATGTTCTATAATCATGGACAATGATACATTGTTATTTATAAATTCATGACGTTAGAAATATTCCAATTCGATCTTTCTAACATGGATTTCCATTTAGTTCCTAAAATTTAATTTTCTTTTGGGTTTGTCGTAACTACACAAAATTCATCTTCTTATCTAATTAATTAATGTATGTGCATATCGTTTATTAATTTTAAAAAATTGAACACAATATATACAATTAAAAAAAATAATCATAACAATATAGATCTAAAAATAATAATTATTATTTGTGCATCATAGTGGAGAAATACTAGTT
This sequence comes from Perilla frutescens, assembly GCA_026008535.1. NCBI lineage: Eukaryota > Viridiplantae > Streptophyta > Magnoliopsida > Lamiales > Lamiaceae > Perilla > Perilla frutescens. Next base: position 66,905,527 of record BRKX01000008.1, on the reverse strand, counting down.
ACTTATAAATTCATTAAATAGTATAAATATTATATTAGGGAAGGGTTATGATGCATATATACCCCTAGGGCTCGTTTGCTAGGTTGTATGCAAGGATAAAAATATCGCTATCGCAACATATATCGCAACTTCAATTTTACAGATATATCGCCGGATATATCGATATTGCAGAAAATTGAAAAAAATGACGGAAATCATATTAAAATCTTGGAAATTTAGCAAGAAATTTTAGGAACTATTATGACATATTATTATGCACATATTCCACCAAATTTTTTGATGGAATTGTATTTTGAAAGCAAATATATGAATAATACATTATATAAATACCATTTGAGACAATACATTTGACAAAATAATACATAATACAACATAAAATAACTAAATAAATATTATAAAGTATAATTAATACCAAAATGGGGATATATGAAGTTCAAATATCAAATGAAATCCTTTATCCTACTTTTCTCTATCCCATTTAGTGTCTCATTTTGATTTTTATTCGATTTTCATCAAACTTTTTCTTCAATTTCAATTTGTTATAATTTAGGGTTCATTCCACCCAATTAGGGTTTATATTTATGGTTGATTATTCCAAAAGTAGGATATATACTTTTAAAATTTTTTAATTTTTAGCAATAAATGTTGATTATGATTTTTAATACTATAATAAAATTTATTTTTATAATAAACATTTTTAAAATATTAAATTTTATAGTGGGACATGAAAAGTGGACTAAAAGATTTTATCCCTTCAAATATAGTAGATGGAATGTCATCTTGTTATAAACAATATTGGTACCGACTCATCACATTAGAGTAATTATGGATATAATTATGTACATGCGCTTGATATGTTTCTTGATTTGTTAGATTTCAATTTTCTATGATATATGGGGAGGAAAACTTTAGTGATTTGTCCATCATGTCCCCAACTGAAAAAATGAAAAAAATAAAACCGGTGCATCTCACTTTTCAATCTAAGACATTCATTGGTTTTCCGATCTTCTTTCTCTTATAATTTTTTACAAAGTGAGTGTTTTTACAAAGCAAAAAATATTGAAACTCAAATAATTACATTGAGGACCTAATAAAGACCACAAAAATATATAGTATTAAATAAAAAATCAAAATATATTATAAAAATATAAAAAAAATTGCGATATTTCGCCGATACTCGGGAAAAAATATATTCTCCCCAATATTCGTATCGCAATGTCCATATCCGCGATATTTCAATCCTTGGCTGTATGGTATAAGGTTGGATGTGTTTGACATGGGATGTGTTTCACCGTATAAGATATTAATATCATGTTTGTTTTGGTGTATTAAAATATATGTATTAATAATATATTGTTTGCTTAGATGTATTAGATTCTCTATAAAATTTCAATTCCTAAAATATCCTTTAATTAGTTACCATATATTATGTGAATATTTTATAATAACATCTTTAATTAATATCTGCAAGGTTATTTTAGTCTGCAATTTTTAATAATTCTGTATGGTATACCATATGAATGATTAACACATACCGGGCCCTTGCATAATCACGGGCTTCAATATTGCTAGAAAACAAAGTATTAGGGTGTCATAGGTATTTATCTCACCCATACTATCTAGCAAACAAGTCCCTAGTGTATAAAATAGGGATTAATCTTACCAATTAAATTGTTGATCTCAACGGTCATGATTATATAGGGAAAAATTAGAAAATTGAACAACATTTTAATTATATTACACGTCCAATGGCATAAATGTCATTGTATATATATTGTAGGATCTCCAATTAACATAAATTTTCAGCGAGATATTTGGGAAATCAAATCATACAAATAACACAATTATTAACTACCTAGGCACGCTAACATTTAATTATAGATATGTCGAAGATTTTTTAACTTTATTTTGTATGGATTTTTTTTGGCATTTAGGTTTCTTGAGTATTCTTCTAAACACTACAAAAATACATGAAGCATCAAATTAATTTTAAGGTGAACCTATAATTTTTTTTCTAAGGTGGATCAATTATAATTTATTAAGGTTTATTTTCAACTAATAAAATATGAAACAATGTTAATCCTCATGTTATTTTTAGTCTTTAGAGTGCTTATTTTGTTATTTATAATGCTTTAATATATAATTAGTGTCTTACTAGGTTATATGTTAATACTTTTTTGTAAATCGTCATGTTATTTTTAGTCTTTAGAATACTTATTTTGTTATTTATGATGCTTTAATATATGATTAGTGTCTTACTAGATTATATGTTGATTTTTTTTTGTAAATTGTCATGTTAGTTTTAGTATTTAGAATGCTTATTTTGTTATTCATGATGCTTTAATATATGATTAGTGTCTTACTAAGTTATATATATGTTGTTGTTTTTTTGTGTTATGCATGATGCTTGTAATTCAGTAGTATAATAATGTTTAATATTAAATTGTTTATATTTATCATATATATATATATATATATATATTGGTACAACTTATAATTTGATGAATAGTTTTTTTTTTTTAATTATATATGCATGATGTTATGATTTAATTTGTTTGAGGCACACTCCTGTAGGACGGTCTAACGGGTCGCTTCCGTTAGACGGATCCTAACCCGACCCGGATCTAATTTTTTCCTTTTTTTTTGCACCGAGCCCCACCCCACCCCACCCCCACTTTCTCTCACATGCACGCACATACTCGTCCATCTCTTTCTCTTTTTTTTTTTTTTTACAATTCCAATTCACGATTTATACAATTTTTTTTTCTTTTTTTTTGGGAGCACATTTATACACTTTTTTTTCTTTTTTTTTGGAGCACATTTATACACTTTTTTTTCTTTTTTTTTTGGGAGCACATTTATACACTTTTTTTTTCTTTTTTTGGGCATTTTTTTTCGGCTCCAATTTACGCTTCACTATGAATATTTAGAAGTTGTGTGTTTTTTTAATGATTTTATTAATGATACTTTATCTATAATTAATGATACTTCACAAGATAAAAGTTATATTTTCATTAAAATGAAAATTACCGATGATTAAGCATTAATTGTTAAATTAACAATAAAGAAGTATCATTAATTATGAAGTAAGTATCACTAGTAATAAAAATAAAGCATCACTAATAGTGATATGTTCTTCTGCAATTAGTGATATTTTTCTTTCTAATTAGTGATACTTTCTTTGCAATTAGTGATACTTTTCTTCTAATTAATGATACTTTCTTCTACCATTAGTGATACTTTTCTTCAATTAGTGATACTTTCTTTGCAATTAGTGATATTTTTCTTTCTAATTAGTGATACTTTCTTCTACAATTAGTGATACATTTCTTCTAATTAGTGATACTTTCTTATGCCACTAGTGATACTTTTCTTCAATTAGTGATACTTTCTTTGCCATTAGTGATACTTTTCTTTCTAATTAGTGATACTTTCTTCTAATTAGTGATATTTTATTCTGCAATTAGTGATACTTTTCTTCTAATTAGTGATATTTTCTTCTGTCATTAGTGATACTTTTCTTCAATTAGTGATACTTCCTTTGCAATTAGTGATACTTTTCTTTCTAATTAGTGATACTTTCTTCTACAAGTAGTGATACATTTATTCTAATTAGTGATATTTTCTTATACCACTAGTGATACTTTTCTTCAATTAGTGATACTTTCTTTGCAATTAGTGATACTTTTCTTCAATTAGTGATACTTTCTTCTACAATTAACGATACTTCATCCCTAACTAATGATACTATAATTATTTTAATGATACTCCAATATATATATATATATATATTTTGAAATAAATCTATACCCTAAATTAAAATTAGTGAACCATAAAATTGAATTGAATTTAATTTATTTTTTAAAATAAAATTTCACCGCATAAAATATATTTTTTTAAAAATAAATGTATACCCTAAAATGAAATTAGTGAGCACTAAAATTGAATTGAATTAATTTTTTAAAAAAGGAAGAAAGATAGTGAAAAAAAAGTAATTGAAATAATAAAAATTGGGCCGTGAGAACATGAGAAAGAAAGAAGAAAAAGGGAAAAAAAAGAAGAAAAGAGCAAAACAGCCTATTAGTGAAAAAAAAAGGAAAAGTAAAAAAAAAAAGAAAAAAGGATAAAAAGAAAAAAAATTATCGGCTCAATTAAAATCTATCCATTAAGTAGACCACCACTAACCTTAATCAATTAATTAGATACTCAATGTGGGCCTGAGAAGACTATATTATATAAAAAAACATAAAAAACGAGAAGAAAGAAAGAAAAAAAAAGAAAAAGAAAGAAGAAAAAGAATGAAAAGGACAAAACAAAGGAGAAGAAATAAAGGAAAAAAATAAGAAGAAAGAAGAAAAAAGGCAAGGCGAGCCCGCAGAAAAAAAAAACGAAAAACAAAAAAGAAATGAGAGAAAGAGAAAAAAAGAAAAAGAAAGGGAATGAGAATTGGGCTCAGCAAGTTGTTGGGCAAAAAAAAAATGAAAGAAAAAAAAAAAAGAGAAATAAAGTGAATGGGAAATGGGCTCAGCATGCTGCTGGGCCAAAAAAAATGAAAGGAAAAAAAAAAGAGTGGGCCAGGCGCTGGTGGGTGGGTTTTGTGGGACGGGTCGGGTTATATTTGACCTGTCTAACGTAAGAGACCCGTTAGACCGTCTCATACAAGTTTTTGTCAATTTGTTTAGTGATGTTTGTATATATCTATATATATATATATATATATTAAGATAAACATTTTATCTATTAAATTAATCATCGTGTTATTTTTAGTCTTTAAAATACATATTTTGTGATTTTATAATGCTTTACTTTATTATTAGTGTCTTACTACTTTAAATGTTGATGCTTTTTTGAATAAAGGAAAAAAACGGTAATGAGGAATTGAAAGATCTTAAAAGATATGAATGAATTTAGAATGACATTTATGACCTTTTCTAAATAAAATTAATATAAAAACACAATTAAATTAAAAAGATCCAAACCATTCATCTAATAAAATTAATGGATATGATCAATTCCTAATTTATACACTTGACTCATTTACAAATGATCCATCCTCTATTATATTATTATATAATTAATTTATATGTATATTTTATTATCGATATAATGTACTATATATTCAATAAAAACTATAAAGAATTGAAATGTAAAGATGAGGATCAGGAATTGAACACGGTACCTCTAAGTTAAAGAGGTGCATGGATTACCAAAAGGACACGAACCCATTTTGTTAAGTTTGGTCTACAGAATAAGTATATACATAAAATCAGTAAAATTTCGGTTTTTCACCAAAACCGACCTAACCGAACCGATTACTTCGGTTTCAGTTCGGTTCGGTACCCACTCTTAATTCGGTCAGTTTCGATTTGTGAACATTCGGTTTCTGTTTACTTCGATTTTGGAGATTCGGTTTGGACTGAATGCTCACCCCTAGATCTATTTAAGGAAAAAAGTGAGGATAAGTTAATAGATCTTATAGGAAACAGTTTGAAAATGAAAATGCTTTAGTCATTAGATGTATAGACGATATTTCCGTGTCATTATATTATTAAATTGATAATAATTAGCTGGGAAATTTTATTATAGTTGAATAACTATAGACTTCTAATTCACGGTGTTGAGATAACTTAATTAGTGCTTGACTGAATGCATTTTGTTGGTGACTTTATTGTGAGCCAAAACTGATGTTCGTGAACATGTTCGAGAACAAGATGAGTTAATTTGCGGTGCAAAATCGATCACAAAGAACATGGGTGCACGTGTTCCACTAAGGATGTTCTAGAGTATGTTCAAACCAAGTTATTAATTATTAAGTATTGTTAAACAAATGAATCTTTAACAACGCACGAGAACTTTAACAAATTCATTTAATCTCAAATAAATAAATTATTATATTTGACCTATTTTGCAATTCGACATAATTTTTAAAAATTTCAATTATATCACCATTTTTTATTTGTATGTTCAACAACCACAATATAAAAATTCAACATTCACAAATTGATGTTAAAAAAATTTAATTCCTCAAATAAAAAAATCATGATTTTTTTTACATGAATACATGGCAAAATATTTATGATTAATTCATTTCATATCTAATCGGTATATAAGGAATTAAGGATATTAATGAATTGTCTAGAATTTTATATTAAATTAGAATATGTAAATGAAAGAAATACAAATATACACACACATGGCATAATTCAAAATTAAATATATATTTTAATATAATGGAGATACAATAGTAATGTTTTAAAAGCTATCATATATAATATTACATGTAGGCACCGATTTTGTCGAATTCTCACAAATGATTTCTTTTATTGTCAATAAAAAAAAATATGGACTTTTTTTTCTTAATAAAATGTACATGTAAATATATTATATGATTATATTGTCTTTAAAGAAAATGTACTATATGGATATAATAGGCAAACTAAAATTTACAAAACTTCTTATAAATTTTCGGCTAGATATTTAGGAAATCAAATCATACAAATAACACAATTATTAATTACCTAGGCACGCTAACATTTAATTATAGATATGCTGAAGATTTTTTAACTTTATTTTGTATGGATTTTTTTTTGGCGTTTAGGTTTCTTGAGTATTCTTCTAAACACTACAAAAATACATGAAGCATCAAATTCATTTTAAGGTGAACATATAAATTTTGTTTTTTTTAAAGGTGGATCAATTATAATTTATTAAGGTTTATTTTCAACTTATAAAATATGAAACAATGCTAATCCTCATGTTATTTTTAATCTTTAGAATGCTTATTTTGTTATTTATAATGCTTTAATATATAATTAGTGTCTTACTAGTTTATATGTTAATGCTTTTTTGTAAATCGTCATGTTATTTTTAATCTTTAGAATGCTTATTTTGTTATTCATGATGCTTTAATATATGATTAGTGTCTTACTAAGTTATATATACGTTGCTGCTTTTTTGTGTTATGCATGATGCTTGTAATTCAGTAGTATAATAATGTTTAATATTAAATTATTTATATTTATCATATATATATATATATATATATTGGTACAACTTATAATTTGATGAATAGTTGTTTTGTTTAGTTATATATGCATGATGTTATGATTTAATTTGTTTATTTTAATATATATATATATATATATATATTTTAAAATAAACATTTTATCTATTAAATTAATCATCGTGTCATTTTTAGTCTTTAAAATGCATATTTTATGATTTTATAATGCTTTAATTTATTATTAGTGTCTTACTACTTTATATGTTGATGCTTTTTTTAATGCAATTTGCTTGTAATTCAATAGTCTAATATATAGTATTAAATTATTTGTATTTAATTTATCATATCATGGTATGACTGATAATTCGGTTAATATTTTTAGTTCTAAATTTAATTACGTATTTTTAATCATCGTTAATGACGACTTTAATTGGATCTGTCATGTACGTACACTAATCATTTGAAATTGTAATATTTTCCATTTTCAGTTGAATACACCCACAAAATTTTAAAAAGTATTATTAATTAGTTTGCAAACAATTGCAAAAATGTCAAGTTTTTTTTAATGAAAAATTGGGCTGTTTTTCCTTTATGTTTATGATGTATTTAATATATTGATTAATTAATCCTTCTGTGATTTCGTGAATTTTTCGATAAGAATGTTAAGGCCTTTTACTAGTAGTTTTTTTTTTATAGTTCTCAATGTTGTTTTTGTGAATTTAAATGCTTTAATTGTTATTTTTGATGCCCTATTGTTAGAATAAGCAAAAGTTCATCTTTTGAGAGAGAGAGAGATATTTTGTATTTTCAAAAGCAATTATTGAATTAGCTTTGATTACAATATAAAGCTTTGAATTGAAAACTAAACTAAGGGGGTGTATTGGATTGAGATTTCATTGGATTTTAAAGGATTTTTAAAATCCGGGTGTATTCAATCCAGAATTTTAAAAGTCCTTTAAAATTCTGGTGTATTCAATCCAGACTTTTAAAAGTCCTTTAAAATCCTGGTGTATTTAATCCAGACTTTTAAAAGTCTTTTAAAATCCGGATGTATTCAAAAATCCATGGATTTAAAAAAGTCATTGACTTCATTGGATTTCACCAGGAAATGACGTGAAAATTACAAAGGATAAAATCCGACCTCTGGACACGAGATTTCGATGGATTTGAAAAACGCGGTGAGCCCTGTGTCCCAACATCTGGTGAGAAGTTGAAATCGAGCACCCCAGCCGTCACCCAACCCCAGCGGCCGCTGGCTTTCGCAGAACTTAACATTTTAATTGCCAACGGCCGCTGGGTGCCAGCAGTCATTGGGATTGTTTGACCCGTGGCTCCAGCGGCCGTTGAGCCCAGTGGTCGCTGGGTTGTCTCGGCTCGCCTTCCCAACGGTCGCTCGGTTCGATTTTTTTCCGCGTTCACCGATCGCTGTGTTCCATCGAGCGCTGGAAAGAAGGATTTGAAATTCATTAAAATCGTTCAAAATCGGTCCGAAATCCATACACGAAATCCGTCAGACTCTGCGTGGAGTTGGAAACTCCATGTGGAGTCTATGAATTTTATAAATCCATAGACATTTAAAAGTCAATCAAAATCCAATGAAATCCCAATCCAATACACCCCCTAAGAGACCTCTAAATAAAGGAAAAAAAGGTAACGAGGAATTGAAAGATCTTAAAAGATATGAATGAATTTAGAATGACATTTTTGACCTTTTCTAAATAAAATCAATATAAAAACACAATTAAATTAAAAAGATCCAAACCATTCATCTAAAAAATTAATGGATCCTCTATTATACTATTATATAATTAATTTATATGTATATTTTATTGTCAATATAATGTATTATATATTTAATAAAAAATATAAAGAATTGGAATGTAGAGATGAAGAATTGAACACGATACCTCTAAGTTAAAGAGGTGCATGGATTACCAAAAGGACACAAACCAATTTTGTTAAGTTTGGTCTACAGAATAAATATATATAAATATATACATAAAATCAGTAAAATTTTGATTTTTCACCAAAACCGACCTAACCGAACCGATTACTTCGGTTTCAGTTCGGTTCGGTACCATTCTTAATTCGATCAGTTTCAAGTTGTGAACATTTGGTTTCTGTTTACTTCGATTTTGGAGATTCGGTTTGGACCGAATGCTCACCCCTAGATCTATTTAAAGAAAAAAGTGAGGATAAGTTAATAGATATTATAGGAAGCAGTTTGAAAATGAAAATGCTTTAGTCATTAGATGTATAGACGATATTTCCGCGTCATTATATTATTAAATTGATAATAATTTGCTGGGAAATTTTATTATAGTTGAATAACTATAGACTTCTAATTCACGGTGTTGAGATAACTTAATTAGTGCTTGATTGAATGCATTTTGTTGGTGACTTTATTGTGAGCCCAAACTGATGTTCGTGAACATGTTCGAGAACAAGATGAGTTAATTTGCGGTGCAAAATCGATCACAAAGAACATGGGTGCACGTGTTCCACTAAGGATGTTCTAGAGTATGTTCTAACCAAGTTATTAATTATTAAATATTGTTAAACAAATGAATCTTTAACAACGCACGAGAACTTTAACAAATTCATTTAATCTCAAACAAATAAATTATTATATTTGACCTATTTTGCAATTCGACATAATTTTTAAAAATTTCAATTATATCACCATTTTTTATTTGTACGTTCAACAACCACAATATAAAAATTCAACATTCACAAACTGATGTTAAAAAAATTTAATTCCTCAAATAAAAAACCATGATTTTTTTTTTTACATGAATACATGGGCAAAATATTTATGATTAATTCATTTCATATCTAATCGGTATATAAGGAATTAAGGATATTAATGAATTGTCTAGAATTTTATATTAAATTAGAATATGTAAATGAAAGAAATACAAATATACACACACATGACATCATTCAAAATTAAATATATATATATATATATATATATATATTAATATAATGGAGATACAATAATAATGTTTTAAAAGCTACCATATATAATATTAAATGTAAGCACCGATTTTTTCGAATTCTCACAAATGGTTTCTTTTATTGTCAATAAAAAAATATATGGACTTTTTTTTTCTTAATAAAATGTACATGTAAATATATGATATGATTATACTGTCTTTAAAGAAAATGTACTATATGGATATAATAGGCAAACTAAAATTTACAAAACTTCTTTTATATAGTAGATTATATATATATATATATATATATATATATAGTAGATTATGAACTCATATCAATGGGGATTATATCTGATTTTACTAAAAAAATGATATAAAGAAAGTACAAGCTTCTTATATTATGTTGTCTATCAGTATGTGTCTTTAACGTCTTTGTTATTATATTTTTAAGAATATTATAGCATTTTTTGAATTTGATTTAATGAATAATTTAATTTATTAATTAAAAATATGAAATATTTTATATTAAAATGGTATCAAATTATAAATTTTATCGATTTCTCCTTTTCGGTATACAATTAATCTTGCATTTAAAGTAAAACATGATTTTACTTGTGGTTTACAATGTTTATAAATTTTAATTTATATCAAGGATATGGAATAAAGTTTATTTATTTTTTAATTTGTTAATTCACGTGAGTTTGCTTGAAACTTTAAATTTTCAAATTAAATATTCTGAAATTATTGAGTTGGATCAATATCATGATTAATTATTTAAGCGATATAGTTAGAATGGTAATAATAATATAATACTCCCTCCGTCCCAATAACAAGGTCCCCCTTCTATTAAAAACTCTCTATTTTAATAGAAGGGGGACCTTGCTAATGGGACGGAGGTAGTATTAGATTATATTATACTATATTTAAAATATATTATAATATGTATATAATAGGTAAATTCAAGATTACATTATCGCTCTTAAATAAAAATATATAATATAAATATAATAGGTAAACTCAAAATTGTTAATATAATTGATAAATATGGTTGATTATTCCAGAAGTATGGTATATAATTTTTAAAAAAATTAATTTTTAAGAATAAATGTTGACTATGATTTGTAATACTATAATAAAATTTATTTTTGTAATAAATATTTTTTTAATATTAAATTTTATTGTGGGACATAAAAGTCTGATGAGATCCTCTATTCCAGATTTAATGTTTTAACCCATGTTCCGCAATCAAATTTAATAAGTTTTTCTTCCATTTTTCGTCAATTTTAATTTATTATGCTTTAGTTTAATTTTATAATTATTTTTAGGGTTCACCCGACCCTTTATAATTAATTTTTAGTATTTAATTTTCAAAGAAATAATTATCATGGTTGATTATTTTTAAAATATAATTTATAATAATTTTTAAAATTTCAATATTTTGTTGATAAAAGTGACTAGATCGATTATGTTATAATTGATTTTTATTTTTGTTAAACTTGTGAATTTTCAAAAATGGAATATAAATTGAAACATTAAATCTGAAATAAATGATCCCGTCTCATGAAAAATGGACTAGAGAAGTTTATCCCTTATTATTGAAAGTATTTAAGTAAATGACGAACATGATGTGGCCCCAAATATCTCAATTATTTCGGAAAAGGCCCGCATATTGAATTGAAGATAAATGCATTGTTTCCACGAATAATCTCATCGACAAATTTTCTTCAAAAAAAAAAAAATCTCATCCACAAATGCTTATGTGAATAATTTCTTTATTTATTTTCTAAAAAAAAAATTATTTTAAAAATCATGGGTGTTCAAAAATGGAATTTTTAACAAACATGGTGAGTTTGAAATTTCATTTTCGAACCACACTTGATTTTTTTCTTTTTAAGTAAAGGATATTTAAGTAACTTCAAAATTATTTTTTTTCCTTTTGTGGTGCAAAAAATAATTTTAGTTGTGTAATTAGAATCTCTCTTTAACAATAAATGTTAATTATGATTTGTAATACTATAATAAAATTTATTATTGAAATAAATATTTTTAAAACATTAAATTTTATAGTTTGTGCAATTTAGAAACTCTCTTTAACAATAAATATTAATTATGATTTGTAATACTATAATAAAATTTATTATTGAAATGAATATTTTCAAAACATTAAATTTTATATATTGTGCAATTAGAAACTCCCTTTAACAATAAATGTTAATTATGATTTGTAATAATAATATAATAAAATTTATTTTTATAATAAATATTTTTAAAGTATTAAATTTTTTAGTGGACACGAAAAGTGAAGTATAGTAATAAGTAAATGGCGAACATGATGATTGATGTGGCCCCAAATATCTCAATTATTTGGGAAAATAAATGCATTGCTTCCACCAATAATCTCATCCACAGATGCTTATTATGTGAATGATCAGCAAGAAAAAAGAAACATTATGGCTTACGCTGCTGTGATTTCTCTCAAGTATACAATCCACCGCCTCCAAAATCTCATCAATTTTCCACGAATCACAAAAGCTGCGTGTGATGAGGAGCTGAATTCATTAATCTCTGTGCTGAGAGGATTGGATGATGAAAGCAGCAGAATGATTGATAGGAGTGTGATTCATGAATTGGATGCAAAAATAAGAGATGAAGTTTGGAAAGTAGAAGATGTTCTTGAATCATATCTACCATCTGAAGGCGGCCTTGACAAGAAGGGCGTGGAGGAAGAGATGAATTCGTTCTTGAAGAAAGTGAAGATTTTGAGGGAGGAGTATGACAGAGCGCTACTACAAAAACCATTGCCTGCAGAAGAAGAAGAAGATGAGGCATTATCTTTATCTGCTGCAGTTCCGCCAGTAAACAGCTCAACCACGGTCGGCTTATCAGATCTATCTGAAGAAATCATAGATCAGCTTCTAATTGTTGTTCTTGACCGCACTGTTGTCTCAGTTGTGGGGATGGCAGGCATTGGTAAGACCCATCTTGCTGCACTAATTTATCACCACCCACTCATTCTTCAACATTTCCATGTAAGACTGTGGGTGAGATTAGGCCCAAAATATCAACCAAACAATATCTTTGCGGATATTCTTTCTCAGTTACTGCATGAGCCAAGAGATCTATTTAAGGGAAAAAGTAAGGATACATTAATAAATCTTTTACGAAGCAGTTTGAAGACTACTGGATGAAAGTAGCAGAGAATAAAACCACTGCCTTTACAGATGCGTATGAAAACATTTACGAGGTGCTGCTCTCAAGCTACGAGTACTTACCTCAACATTTAAAACCATGTTTTCTGTACATGGGAGTTTTCCCTCAGAGTTGTGAGATTCGCATCTCCAAGCTCTTTAACTTGTGGGCTGTAGAGGATTTTCGTGAACCAACTCTGGACCATCTGCGTGGTACAAATTTGATAAGTTGGGAACAAAAGTTGACGGAAAAGTTTGCAAATAAATGTGTGGAGGGTCTTGTCTCGAAAAGTCTTGCTATTGTCTGCAAGCAGAGGTTCTGCAGCTTCTTCAGGAGGTTTAGAAAAATCAAATCCTCAAAGCTCCATTCTGCCTATTGGTACTTGTGCGTTAAAGAAGCTAGGAAGAGCAACTTCTTACATGTCTTAAACAAGTTAACCGATGCTTTCGAAGATAGTATTGAAAAGCAGCGTCGGTTGTCAGTCCAAAACAACATATTATTAGGCCTAAAAGAGGTGTATGACACAATGGCTGCAGCCACATCAACAACACGTTCACTCCTTTGTACCGGTGAAGATCATCAGTATCCAGTACCGATATGTTTTAATAAGATGTTACTTATGAGGGTGTTGGATGCTCTGGCAATCCGTTTCTATGAGTTTCCGAATGAGGTATTGAAACTTTTACAGTTAAGGTATCTCTCCCTCACTCATAATGGGGAACTCCCTTCTTCCATCTCCAACCTCCAACAGCTGCAGTGCCTGATTCTCCGTCGACATCATAACATCAAATTCCTGACAACTCAAACAACTTATTTGCCAGATGAGATTTGGGATATGGAAGAATTGATGCATCTTAGGATCATGGGAAGCAACCTACCAGACCCAAGTGAGGGGAATAAACTATCAAAACTCGAAACACTTTACGTGAATGCTCATAGTTGCAGCAAGGCTGTTTTCAGAGGCATCCCTAATTTGAAGAGTCTAGGAATTACAATTGAGTTAGAGCCAGATGCTGCGGCTGAAACCGTAAGATGCTTGGAGCATATTAAGCTTCTTTATGAATTAGAGTCAGTTAAATGTGTGGTTGTGAATCCTCGACTGGGGTCTCAATTAGCTGTTGCCCCCCCAGATCACCTTTTCAATTTACCTTGGGGTCTGAAGAAGTTGAGCTTGAATGGGTTAGGGTATCATTGGAAGTACATGAATGTAATTGGTTCACTGTCACACCTCCAAGTGCTGAAGTTGCGACGCTCTGCCTTTCAAGGGCCACACTGGGAAACGGAGGCTGCAGGACAATTCGGGAGTCTCGAATTTCTGCTACTTGAAGATATTGATCTGGTGCACTGGACAGCTGAAGCTAACTCTTTCCCAGTTCTCCACCACCTAAGTGTTCGACACTGCTACAAATTAAAGAAGATACCTTCGGAAATCAGAGATATCTCAACTCTGGAAATGATGGAGGTAGATGATTGCAGTCCTTCAGTTGTGGCTTCTGCGCACCAAATAAAGTTGAAAACAAAATATTCTTCTCGTCTTCAAGTTGTCATCAATTCTTCATGGAATCTTTGATGTAAGTATCATTGGATCAAAAGGTAAGTGAAGGAATGATATAATTATAATCACTTGGATTTTGGTTAATACAGGTCTAACCAGATGATGAATTTGAAGTAAACAGCCGATGCATTATTGTTTTGTAGATTATGCATTCTACTTTGTTTTGAATTAATTGATGATGGTTTGGAACTTCAGAATATATGTTGTGTCATTCAAGTAAAGTGAACTAATGTGTTCTGTTTTGATCTACATATTTGAACTTGTTTTCCTAAAAATTTATACACACACGCACATATGAAATTGAGACACAGATCAAATTTATATATCTATTTTAATATGAATTATTGTTACCATATACATGGATAACAAATGAATGACCATTTTGCATAAAAATTAAGCAATGAATTTTATATCTATTACTATATGATAATAAAAAGTGCATATCAATATATTATATTACCCTATTGTTCTTAATTTAAATTTATTATAGGGATATATTAAGTAAATTTAATTTTATAAAATAAGCCTTTTTTATATATAGTAGTAAATTCATATGGAAATTAATATAGTATATTATATATTATATTATACAATTAAATTTGTAATAAGGATATAATAGATTAATAAGTAAATCAAAATTTATAAAACATCGCACTTTTATTATAGTAGTAGATATAATAAGGTAGAATTTTAAATTCGAAGAGATGAGCAATTTGGAATAAAAATTGACGAAGCACGCCAACGAAGAATTTGGCCATTGAAAATCCAATCTTTCGAAAACTTAAATTGTTTGAAATTGCAAAAAGAAAAAAAAAATGAAAAATTATGATTAAAATGTAACATTATAAACATTAAAGTGAAAATTACAAAAGATGGTAAAAAAAATTATGTAAATTCCTACAATTAACCCTTAAATAAACGAGATGGTTTTGATCTTTATTTTCAAGTCAAACTCGAATCTGGAAGCTCAAAAACTCTCATTTATGACCAGCGAACGTGATAATACGCTTGAACTTGACTCGTTTATTTTCTTTCAAGCCTATTCACGAGCACAAGGCCGAGCTAGGCTCGTTTAAGTCGATAAGCGAACCATTCTATGTCGAAACAAGCAACACGAAGAGAGGGAGATTGAAGAGGTAGATGAATACAATTATACAACACGATGCATTAACAGCTAAATGAGTAGTGTACATCGCTCAACAAAGGGCCAAAGCTTCAACAAAACTAAACTCTAGCCTTTTGAGAGAATTTAGCTACCTCCTATTCTTCCTTTTGTACAAGCAATCCAACATCCTAACCTGCGTGTGATCCAGAAACGGCTAACAGAGTCGAACGGGAACGGGCACGGGCATGACTAAATTTTACTCTTACATCATCTTCGACCACCTCATTTACAGTTGGTCACTCGACATTCCATGGAGAAACAGGGCACAAGCAATCGGAAACCAAGGTGTTTGCGCTCTGCAGTAATGTACAGTTAATCACCTCTGCGGAGGAAACGGAAAAACGAGCATGCATGAGCAAGAGAGATTACGTACTGCTATGCAACATGTGGTGGGGATCGTTTACATCACATTCTGCAACAGCAGCTGGGCAGAAGGGTATTCGGAGAAGAACTTTGGTGGCTCTATATCTGAAGGGTCCATTGCAGGAATCGCCATATATACATCTTCGGTGGAGAACGGGATGCTGCAATGAAGATAACACGGATGAAATGTAAGGAAGATTATAGAGCTACATAGAGAGACATTTCTGGAGACGATAAATTAGTCACTACAAATAAACGAAGAAAATAGTAAGAATGCTAGCATGACAAGATGGAGGGGGTTAGGTAGAGCAATTCAATTTAAATATCTCACTCATATTTCGTAGTTTTTGGTTCGAGAACATCTTATCAAAACGCAGGTTAATGGTCATTTGTCGTCTAAGGAATTCATGTTACACCAAAGCTTTCTTACTAATCAAGCAGAAACATAGAATTGGAACTTTATCAAGATAATACCGACTAAATAAGGGAAATTATTGCATAGATTCAGTATTCAGAGCGTATTATCATATAATCGTTGTAAGGGAATCTTAGTGACAACCTAAACATTGTTCAAGTTCTGATCAGAATCTCGTAATAACTCTCTGGCATTTCTCATACAAGCATATGCTTGATGGCTAAATGGGATAGTTATTGGTTTTGCAGATATCCAGTGGGACAAATACAATTGCTGTGTGAAACAACCTATCCAGGATACTTGCAACGATGAAATAATTGCAAAACCAATTGACAAGTGAGCAACAAATTGCTTCAGTCTGTTTTAATTTGGTAAAACTAGTCTGTGATTCAACATTTCAACCAAGCCAAATTAGGAGCTCATGCTAATCTTAAGGTCTGAGTTTTGATATTTTCAGCCAAGAGGTCATCCCAGTGCTATTAGGTAGAACAATGTGTGTTAAATGTAATAGAGCATAAATATATCAGATGATGTCAATCTTAGTCTTAGACTACATCTCCTGAAATAACAAGATTAGATATGGGTGATAACATTACAAGGCCAATAAACAAACTCATTATTTGCAGTCACTCAGGAACTAATTTCCATCTAGTAACAGTACTAGAAACAAAATTAAATGCAATAAAATTTATGATGTGAGTGAAAAATAATAGCCTTCAAATTCGTCATTGATGCTCTCAATGATGGAGTCAAAAATAGCAGCCCTCTCAGATTCAAAGGCATGCCAATGAAGAAGGGTTTTCAAAACGGTTATGAAGCTTTTTCAATAGATAAAATACGGTAAAATCGGGTCAAATAGAGACAGCCCAATTGCAACATAACCAAGAGAAATGAATAAAGGCCCAATAGAATATCGGGTCAAAAAGAGACTGGCCAATAGTTGCCATTTCCAATTACATGCTCATTCTTTCTTTTTATTTTTATTGGATAGTTCTTTAAAATTTACCAAGATTCACCCAAAATTTACATATACTCATTCTAATCTTAAAGAAACGCTTCCAATTTTTTATTTATAGTTAACTCCAATTCTCAATTTTTATCTTTTAAAGTAAATTTTTCACATTTACAACTCATAATTAATTTATTGTCTGCTTAGATTTATTAGTTGTATACTCTAATTACAAGAACAATATTATGACACACAACCAATTGTAAATTTATCAAGATAGACCTATAATGAGATACTTTTGTCAACCAATGATTTTTTAATGTTGATGCGAAATTAAGAAAAAACATATTATCATCATTTTGTCAAATTTATCATCAACTTATTATTTTATTTTTAGATTTATGTAGTAATATATAATCATATTAAATTTATTTTATCCTGATTTGAGGTTGTTACTATTTCTAAAACATTTTTCATTCGTCATTTTTAATTTATACTATTTCTGAAACATTAAGTCAAGCACTAAGTTAATTACCTCAACAACGTGAATTAGCAGTCTATAATTATTCAACTATAATAAAATTTCTCAGCTAATTAATATCAATTTAATAATATAATTACACGGAAATATCGACTATAGTCTATATATCTAATGACTAGAAAACAACAAAATTGTTTTATATTATAAATTAAATTAAATATAAACACAAAGGACGATTCAGAAGAAAGGGAGAAGCTGCATTTGTCATTATCATTGACGAAATGAGTTGCTTCTGTGAACAAGCAATAAGGTTTTTTAAAATATTAATTTTGGAAAGGAAAGTTCTACCTGCCATTTCTAGTCCTAATATTATTATATAGTTGGGCAAATGGCCAAATAAACACCCGAACTCTATGACAAGTCTTGTGTAGACGTATGAACTATTTTTTTTGTCCGAATACATACTTAAACTATTTAAAAAGTATAATCGGCCTCCTCAATTATTCAAAATATATCAAATTCACACTTCTCGTTTAATAAGGTGAAATTTTAAATTCGAAGAGATGAGCAATTTGGAATAAAAATCGACGAAGCACACCAACGAAGAATTGACCATTGAAAATCCAATCTTTCGAAAACTTAAATTGTTTGAAATTGTGAAAAGAAAAAAAATGAAAAATTATGATTAAAATGTAACATTATAAACGTTAAGTGAAAATTACAAAAGATGGTAAAAAAATTATGTAAATTCCTACAATTAACCCTTAAATAAACGAGATGATTTTGATCTTTATTTTCAAGTCAAACTCGAATTTGTAAGCTCAAAAACTCTCATCTATGACCAGCGAACTTGATAATATGCTTGAACTTGACTCGTTTATTTTCTTTCAAGCCTATTCACGAGCACAAGGTCAAGCTAGGCTCGTTTAAGTCGATAAGCGAACCATTCTATGTCGAAACAAGAAACACGAAGAGAGGAAGATTGAAGAGATAGATGAATACAATTATACAACACGATGCATTAACGCACTACTATGCAACGCGTGGTGGGGATCATTTACTTCACATTCTGCAAAAGCAGTTGGGTAAGTTGGCTAAATGTAGATACTTATAGTTATTGGGCTTCTGGACAGCTGGGCTAGAGTGTAACATAAATTATTTGATAATTTATGTGTTGATTTATATTTACTTTGATTGTGTGGAATTTTTCTTTTTACAAATAGAATTTTATTGCCCATGTTTGAATTCGTATAAATTGATCAAGAAAAAAAAAAACAACCTTTAAGTGTGGAAAATGGGGCTGGGTCTCGAATTAGTAAAAAAAAAAAAGATTGATATTATAGCAAATTGAATCCTCTATCACACTTTTCTCTATCCGATTTGGTATCTCATTTTGATTTTTATTCGATTTTTATCATATTTTTTTTCAATTTCAATTTGTTATGACTTAGTTTAATTTTATAATTATTATTTATGATTTATTCCACCCAATTAGGATTTATATTTATTTTTTAATATTTATTTCTTATTTTTTAGTTAATATGGTTGATTATTCCAGAAGTATGGTATATAATTTTAAAAAAAAAATTAATTTTTAAGAATAAATGTTGACTATGATTTATAATACTATAATGAAATTTATTTTTGTAATAAATATTTTTAAAATATTAAATTTTTATTGTGGGACATAAAAGTCGAATGAGATCCTCTATTCCAGATTTAATGTTTCAAGCCATGTTCCACGATCAAATTTACTAAGTTTTTCTTCCATTTTTCATCAATTTTAATTTATTATGTTTTAGTTTAATTTTATGATTTTTTAGGGTTCACCCTACCTTTTATAATTAATTTTTAGTATTTAATTTTCAAAGAAATGATTATCATGGTTGATTATTTTTAAAATATGATTTATAATAATTTTTAAAATTTCAACCTTTTGTTGATAAAAGTGACTAGATCGATTATGTTATAATTAATTTTTATATTTGTGGCCCAAATAAAATTGGCAACATCAATTGTGGCCCAAAAAATATTAGTTGTTCATAGTACAAAATAATTGTTGTCCAAATAAATAAATAATAATAATAATAATAATAATAATAATAATAATAATAATAATAATAATATGCTACGTAATTTTTCCATAGTTTAATAATAATATTATTATTATTATTTAATCATATATATGTCATATAAAAATTGTCTTAATAATTATGTGAACTAGAATAATAAATAAATGGCGAACATGATGTGGCCCCAAATATCTCAATTATTTGGGAAAAGGCCCGCAATTTGAATGGTTCAAACTTGGAAGATAAATGCATTGCTTCCACCAATAATCTCATCCACAGATGCTTATGTGAATGATCAGCAAGAAAAAAGAAGCATTATGGCTTACGCTGCTGTGATTTCTCTCCAGAAAACAATCCACCGCCTCCAAAATCTCATCAATTTTCCACGAATCACAAAATCTGCGTGTGATGAGGAGCTGGATTCATTAATCTCTGTGCTGAGAGGATTGGATGATGAAAGGAGCAGAATGATTGATAGGAGTGTGATTCATGAATTGGATGCAAAAATAAGAGATGAAGTTTGGAAAGTAGAAGATGTTCTTGAATCATATTACTATCTGATTCCACCTTCTCATGGCCTTGACGAGAAGGGCGTGGAGGAAGAGATGAATTCGTTCTTGAAGAAAGTGAAGATTTTGAGGGAGGAGTATGACAGAGCGCTACGACAAAAACCATTGCCTGCAGAAGAAGATCTATCTGCTGCAGTTCCGCCAGTAAACAACTCAACCACGGTCGGATTTTCAGATCTATCTGATAAAATTATAAATCAGCTTCTACGACGGCCGTACACAAAGCTTCTATTTTCAATGGGTAAGAGCCATCTTGCTACACAAATTTATGAGATCTATCTAATAAAATAATCCTTATTCATCTTCTACGATTCCTTCCAGGTTTGCAGTCTGATCAGAAGCGCTTTGCGGTCTCAATGGTGGGAATGGCAGGCATTGGTAAGACCCATCTTGCTGCACTAATTTATCACCACCCACTCATTGTTCAACAATTCCATGTAAGAGTGTGGGTGAGAGCAGGCCCTAAATATCAACCAAACAATATCTATGTGGATATTCTTTCTCAGTTACTGCATAAGCCTAGAGATCTATTTAAGGAAAAAAGTCAGGATGCATTAAAAGATCTTTTACGAAGCAGTTTGAAAAGTAATGAGAAATT
Organism: Perilla frutescens; assembly: GCA_026008535.1. Classification (NCBI taxonomy): domain Eukaryota; kingdom Viridiplantae; phylum Streptophyta; class Magnoliopsida; order Lamiales; family Lamiaceae; genus Perilla; species Perilla frutescens. Next base: position 66,884,226 of record BRKX01000008.1, on the reverse strand, counting down.
TTTAATTGTATTGGATGATATATGGACCAAAAGAGTCATGGATTCCCTCAGACGGATTGATTTAAGCAACACCCAATTCTTAATCACAACAAGGCTACAGGAAGTCGCTAAACATAAGAACGCTACAATTCACCAGATGCCATTTCTGAACAATGAAGAAAGTTGGAATCTACTTTGGCAGAATGTGTTTATAGCTGAAAAGTCTTTCCCTTCTCAACTCGAGAAACCGGGAAGGAAGATTGCGGAGAAGTGTGAAGGTCTTCCTCTTTTGATCCTTGCAGTTGCCCACATCCTCAGTTGTGTCGACAAGACGGAAGAGTACTGGATGAAGGTAGCAGAGAATAAAACCACTACCTTTACAGATGCGTATGAAAACATTTACGAGGTGCTGCTCTCAAGCTACGAGTACTTACCTCAACATTTAAAACCATGTTTTCTTTACATGGGAGTTTTCCCTCAGACTTCTGAGATTCGCTCCTCAAAACTCATTACCTTGTGTGCTGTAGAGGATTTTCTTGAACAACCTCTGAACCGTCTGCGTACAAATTTGATAAGGTTTGTTAAGAAAGAAAGTCAGGAACAAAAGTTGGAAGAGTTTGCAATTGAATGTGTGGAGGATCTTGTCTCGAAAAGTCTTGCTATTGTCTGCAAGCAGAGGTTCGGCAGCTTCTTCAAATCCTCAAAGCTCCATTCTGCCTATTGGTACTTGTGTGTTAAAGAAGCTAGGAAGAGCAAGTTCTTACATGTCTTAAACAAGTTAACCGATGTTTCCAAAGATAGTATTGAAAAGCACCGTCGGTTGTCAGTCCAAAACAACATATTATTAGGCCTAAAAGAGGTGTATGACACAATGGCTGCAGCCACATCAACAACACGTTCACTCCTTTGTACCGGTGAAGATCATCAGTATCCAGTACCGATATGTTTTAATACGATGTTACTTATGAGGGTGTTGGATGCTCTGGCAATCCGTTTCTATGAGTTTCCGAATGAGGTATTCAAACTATTACAGTTAAGGTACCTCTCCCTCACTCATAATGGGGAACTCCCTTCTTCCATCAACAAGCTCCAACAGCTGAAGTGCCTGATTCTCCGTCAACATCATAACATCAAATTCCTGACAGTTCCAACAACTTATATGCCAGATGAGATTTGGGATATGAAAGAATTGAGGCATCTTCGGATCATGGGAAGCAACCTACCAGACCCAAGTAAGGGAAAAAAACTATCAAACCTCTTAACACTTTATGTGAATGCTGATAATTGCAGCAAGGCTGTTTTCAGACGCATCCCTAATCTGAAGAAGTTAGGAATTAGAATTGAGTTACAGCCTGACGCTGCTGCTGAAACCGTAAGATGCTTGAAGCATATTAAGCATTTCGATAGATTAGAGTCACTTAAATGTGTGGTTGTGAATCCTCGACTGGGGTCTCAATTAGCTGTTGCCCCACCAGATCACCTTTCAAAACTGCCGAGGAGACTGAGGAAGTTGAGCTTGAATGGATTAGGATATTCATGGAAGGACATGACTAAAATTGGTTTACTGCCATTCCTTCAAGTGCTGAAGCTGCGATGCTCTGCCTTTCAAGGTCCACACTGGGAAACAAAGGCTCAACAATTCCGGTATGACGGCATATATCTCCACTTTGATATAGACTGTATTTATCGATTTATTAATATACCAAATTTTCAATATACGCCGGTAAACCTTAATTTTTATTATATCTTTAGTTCTTAAAGCAATATAACTATAAATAAAATGCAACTCTCAAAGTGAATGTCCAAATTAGTATCTTTGCATCATTGCATATATTTTGTAAAGGTAAATTAAACCTAGCAAGTAGCTTATTACGATCTCAATTTTTGTTCTTCTGCTAGGTCTTTTCTCGGTCAATTTTGTTTTTTTTAATAATTTTAGAATTATTATACATATAAATTATATATTTAATAAAATTATTTTTTTATGAATTTGATAGTACTAAATAATAGACTGCACGTGCAACGTCGTCTACACTAGTTATTCAAAATATGCTTAAAAAGACAAGATAATGATTAACTCATTGATTTGCATTCTACAAATGGAATTTTATTGCCCATGTTTGAATTCGTATAAATTGATCAAGAAAAAAAAAACAACCATTAAGTGTGGAAAATGGGGCTGGGTCTCGAATTAGTAAAAAAAAAAAGATTGATATTATAGCAAATTGAATCCTCTATCACACTTTTCTCTATCCGATTTGGTGTCTCATTTTGATTTTTATTTGATTTTTATTCGATTTTTATCATATTTTTTTTCAATTTCAATTTGTTATGACTTAGTTTAATTTTATAATTATTATTTATGGTTTATTCCACCCAATTAGGGTTTATATTTATTTTTTAATATTTATTTCTTATTTTTTAGTTAATATAATTGATTAATATGGTTGATTATTCATGAAGTATGGTATATAATTTTTAAAAAAATTAATTTTTAAGAATAAATGCTGACTACGATTTGTAATACTATAATAAAATTTATTTTTGTAATAAATATTTTTAAAATATTAAATTTTATTGTGGGACATAAAAGTCGAGTGAGATCCTCTATTCCAGATTTAATGTTTCAAGCCATGTTCCACGATCAAATTTACTAAGTTTTTCTTCCATTTTTCGTCAATTTTAATTTATTATGTTTTAGTTTAATTTTATGATTTTTTTAGGGTTCACCCTACCCTTTATAATTAATTTTTAGTATTTAATTTTCAAAGAAATGATTATCATGGTTGATTATTTTTAAAATATGATTTATAATAATTTTTAAAATTTCAATCTTTTGTTGATAAAAGTGACTAGATCGATTATGTTATAATTAATTTCTATTTTTGTGGCTCAAAAAAAATCGGCAACATCAATTGTGGCCCAAAAAATATTAGTTATTCATAGTACAAAATAATTGTTGTCCAAATAAATAATAATAATAATAATAATAATAATAATAATAATAATAATATGCTACGTAATTTTTCCATAGTTTAATAATATTATTATTATTATAATTTAATCATATATATGTCATATAAAAATTGTCTTAATAATTATGTGGATAAAATTAATAATTATGCTAATATTTTATAAATTTTATACCAATTAAAATACTGATATTTTATAAAATTTGCTCTTCTTGCAAGTTGCAACACAACATGCTAATGCAAAACAACTTGTGCTTATTTGAGTGATTATTAGATTTTATTGACCTAATCCGTATCTAATATTGTGTTTAAAAAAATTATAATACAATGAAAGAAATATTATATATAAAACAATTATAATAAAAAAATTTCAAACATAAGATGAGATACTAAGTGTGACATCAATTGTGGACTAAATAATGTTATACTGGTCGGTAGCCACCGCGCAACGCGCGGGTGAAATACTAGTAATTTTTAAAATTTCAATCTTTTGTTGATAAAAGTGACTAGATCAATTATGTTATAATTAATTTTTATTTTTGTTAAACTTGTGAATTCGAACGTGGAATACGAATTGAAACATTAAATCTGAAATAAATGATCCCGTCTCATGAAAAATGGACTAAAGAATTTTATCCCTTATTATAGAAAGTATTTAAGCAAATGGCCAACATGGTGTGGCCCAAATATCTCAATTATTTCGGAAAAGGCCCGCATATTTGAATTGAAGATAAATGCATTGTTTCCACCAATAATCTCATCCACAAATGCTTATGTCAATGATTTCTTTATTTATTTTCTAAAAAAAAAAAGACTTATTTTAAAAATCATGGAGGTTTGAAAATGGAATTTCGAACAAATATGGTGAGTTGCAATCTCGAGCTCAAATGGAATCGGGGTGAAGCCGTCGAGATAGATGCAGGCTAACTTGATCGCTCATGATCGATTGATGTTTTTTTTTTTTTTTTTTGTGTAGAAAAGTAATGTTTAAGATTGAGGGATCAGAAAATTTTGTATGTAACTGGAAATGGAGTGTGGAGGTGTTGTTGCAGAGGGAGAGGGTTACTAAAATGAATTGGAGCTTTCAAAACTAATTTTAGTTGTGTGGATGATGATTAGGGGTGTAAATTAATGAATAAAATCTTTGGTGAAATTTCAATTATGTTCCTTAAATAAAGGGTTAATCGCATGAATTAACACAACGTTTATTACATTTCAAAATCTTCGGATAATGTTTATAACGTTGTGATTGAATCATAACTTGTCATGTTTGTTTCTTTTTGCAATTGTAGCATCCATCAAGATTTGTTCATTTGTACACTATATCGTTTAGAATATTATTGGGTATGATAAATTGACATCATTTAAGTCAAATTTTTGAAATATTGGAGTTTGGGATCATGAGATCGACCAAGGTGCACGACAGAGGGTAATTTTGTCCAAATAGTTAGAAACGTTTTTTTTTTTTTTTAAATAGTGACTAAAAATATTTTTTAATAAGTAAAAATGTCTATTTACAAAAAATATTCTACGTGGATAAGATGGAAGGTTTAAAATAAAATGGCAAACATGCATTGACTTTATCATGTGCAAACCTGCTACTTCAGAAATATGGCGACATATTTTAACGGTTTATCACATGTCTGCTTTCCATAAACTTGAAAGGAACAAATTAATTAGTTGTTATCGTTTGTGTGCGTGAGTGAGAATTGAAAAAAAAATAAAAAAATTATGGCTTTTGCTGCAGTGAATTCTCTGCAGAATACCATTCAACGCCTGGAAAATCTCGTCAATTCTCCACAAATCACAAGATCTGCGTATGAGGAGCTGAAATCCTTACGATCTATGCTGAAAGAATTGGATAAGGAAAGCAGAAGAGGCATTGATAGGAGTGTGATTAATGAAGTGGATGCAAAGATAAGAGATGAAGTTTGGAAACTAGAAGATGTTCTTGATAAATCACATCACTATGTAAATATTTCACCTTCTCAAGGCGGCCTTGATGAGAAGATGAATTCGTTCTTGAAGAAAGTGAAGATTTTGAGAGAGGAGTATAACAGAGCGCTACTACAAAACCCATTGCCTGCAGAAGAAGAAGAAGAAGATGGGGCATTATCTTTATCTGCTGCAGTTCCGCCACTAAACAACTCAACCACGGTCGGCTTATCGGATCTATCTGAAAAAATCATAGATGATCTTCTACAATGGTCGTCCGCAAAGCTTAGATACATTCCATTTCAGAAGTCTGAGCGCGTTGTCTCAGTGGTGGGAATGGCAGGCATTGGTAAGACCCATCTTGCTGCACTAATTTATCGCCACCCACGCATTGTTCGACATTTCCATGTAGTGTGGGTGAGAGCAGGCCCAAAATATCAACTAAAGGTTATCTATGCGGATATTCTTTCTCAATTACTGCATAAGCCTAGAGATCTATTTAAGAAAAAAAGTAAGGATATATTAATGCATCTTATAGTAAGCAGTTTGGGTAGTACTCGGAGATACTTAATTGTATTGGATGATATATGGACCACAAGAGTCATGGATTACCTCAGACTGCTTTGTATATGCCCCAGAAATGAGAGCCGATTCTTAATCACAACAAGGCTACAGGAAGTTGCTAAATATGATTGCGATAGAGATAGAGTTCACCAGATGCCATTTCTGAACAATGAAGAAAGTTGGAATTTACTGTGGAAGAATGTGTTTGTTGCTGAAAATTCTTACCCTTCTCAACTCGAGAGAACGGGAAGGAAGATTGCGGAGAAGTGTGAAGGTCTTCCTCTTTTGATCCTTGCAGTTGCCAACATCCTCCGTGGTCGCGACAAGACCGAAGAGTACTGGATTAAGGTAGCAGAGAATAAAACCACTACCTTTACAGATGCATATGAAAACATTTACGAGGTGCTGCTCCCAAGCTACGAGTACTCACCTCAACATTTAAAACCATGTTTTCTGTACATGGGAGTTTTCCCTCAGAGTTGCGAGGTTCGCATCTCCAAGCTCTTTAACTTGTGGGCTGTAGAGGATTTTCTTGAACCAACTCTGCAACATCATCGTAGAAATTTGGCAATGTTTGTTAAGACAGAAAGTCAGGAACAGTTTGCAATTGAATGTGTGGAGGATCCTGTCTCGAAAAGTCTTGCTATTGTCTGCGAGCAGAGGTTCTGCAGCTTCTTCAGTAAGGTTAGAAAAATCAAATCCTCAAAGCTCCATTCTGCCTATTGGTACTTGTGCATTAAAGAAGCTCGGAAGAGCGAGTTCTTCCATGTCTTAAACAAGTTAACCGATGTTTCCGAATATAATATTGAAAAACAGCGTCGGTTGTCAGTCCAAAACAACATATTATTAGGCCTAAAAGAGGTGTATGACACAATGGCTGCAGCCACAGAAACAACACGTTCACTCCTTTGTACCGGTGAAGATCATCAGTATCCAGTACCGATATGTTTTAATACGATGTTACTTATGAGGGTGCTGGATGCTCTGGCAATCCGTTTCTATGAGTTTCCAAATGAGGTAGTGAAACTATTACAGTTAAGGTACCTCTCCCTCACTCATAATGGGGAACTCCCTTCTTCCATCAACAAGCTCCAACAGCTGCAGTGCCTGATTCTCCGTCCACATCATAACATCAAATTCCTAACAGTTCCAACAACTTATTTGCCGGATGAGATTTGGGATATGAAAGAGTTGAAGCATCTTCGGATCATGGGAAGCAACCTACCAGACCCAAGTGAGGGAAAAGAACAATCAAAACTCTTAACACTTTATGTGAATGCTCATAGTTGCAGCAAGGCTGTTTTCAGAGGCATCCCTAATCTGAAGAAATTAGGAATTAGAATTGAGTTAGAGCCAGATGCTGCTGCAGAAACTGTAAGATGCTTGGAGCATATTAAGCTTCTCCATAGATTAGAGTCACTTAAATGTGTGGTTGTGAATCCTCGACTGGGGTCTCAATTAGCTGTTGCCCCACCAGATCACCTTTTCAATTTGCCTTGGGGTCTGAAGAAGTTGAGCTTGAATGGGTTAGGATATCATTGGAAGTACATGAGTGTAATTGCTTCACTGCCATACCTTCAAGTGCTGAAGCTGCGATGCTCTGCCTTTCAAGGTCCACACTGGGAAACAGGGGCTGCACAGCCTCTCCTATCTCAGGACATGAGTGCAATTAGGCCTGGACAATTTGATAATCTCAAATATCTGCTACTTGAAGATATTGATCTGGTGCACTGGACAGCTCAAGAAACGTGTTTCCATTCTCTCTGCCACCTAATCATTGGACACTGCTACAAATTAAAGAAGATACCTTCGGAAATCGGACATATCCAAGGTCTGCAAATGATGGAGGTAGATGATTGCAGTCCTTCAGTTGTGGCTTCTGCGCACCAAATAAAGGAGAAAAGAAATTCTTCTCAACTTCAAGTTGTCATCAATTCTTCATGGAATCTTTGAACATTAGCATCCGGATCATTGGATCAAAAGGTAAGTGAAGGAATGATAAAATTAGAGGGAGTTTCTATTTAGATTGCTGATTTTATTTTTTGCACATCAGCTGGTCAATGAACTATTAACTTTACTCTTTGCACCACGCATATTTACATTAATGCCCTTCTGTCTAAAGACATTTGTTTTACTTAAAAAAAATTATCCGGAAACACATTTTCGAACACATTTATCTTGTTCGAGAATATTAATTCAAACAATTTCAATACTTCGAATGTCACTTAGAAAATTTCATGGTGCACACAGTGTTCAAAGTTGATATTTTGAACAACCTTCATTTGTTCACAAAATGTTTTTCAAAACAAACTATGTTCGAAAATTAGAGATTGAACCACTTCAATATATTCGAACGCCCTGAACTCCATTTTTTTCCCACGTGTTGTTCGAAAAATGAAGTTCGAACTACTCCAAAATGTTCGAGATTTCCAATTCGAACGAATCGTGATCTGAACAAAAAAAACTCCACAACAAGTTCTAAACTCAATTATTTTTTATCAATACACCTATACTAACATCTAATACTTCTAATAAATTATTAGAAGTTGATGAATAATGATTTTTAATTTATTTCCTTTTTTTAAGTTTTGAATTTGTGGTGCATTGAGTAATTTTAGTGATTTAAATAAGTAATAAAAGGATATTGAAGTAACTTCAAAATTATTTTATTTTTCATTTATTTCTTTTGTGGTGTAAAGAGTAAAATTAGTAAATTTGGATTTTGGTTAATGCAGGTCGAACCAGATGGTGAATTTGAAGTAAACAACAAAAGCATTTTTGTTATGGAGATTGTGCATTCTACTTTGTTTTGAATTAATTGTTTGGGATGAATTGATGATGGTTTGGAACTTTGGAATATATGTTATTGTGTCATTCAAGTAAAGTGAACTAATGTGTTCTGTTTTGATCTACACATTTGAACGTGTTCTCCTAAAATTCGGTATAGTGTCGTGTTAATTAGAAAAGAATATGTTAGTTGAAATTAGAAATCTATACACACACGCACATATCAAATTGAGTCACAAATTGAAATTATATATTTATTTTAATATGATATTATTATTATCATATGTATGCATATCAAATGAATGATCATTTGCATAAAAAGCACGCGATAAATTTTATATATATTACTATATGATAATAAAGTGTATGTAGATTTATTATATTACTCTATTGTCCTTAATTTAAATATATTATAGGGATATAGTAGGTAAATTTAATTTTGTAAAATAATGCTTTTTTTATATATATATAGCAATAGATTCATATGGAAACTAATATAGTTATATTATATATTATATCACACAACTACTCTTTAATTAAAGTTGTGAAAGGGATATAATAGATTATGTAACGCCCCGATCCCGGGAGAATAGTGACAAGGGACCGGCGCGTTACTGGGGGAAGGGGGAAGGGGTTGTTGCATAAAGATAATTATAGAAATAGGGTTAGTGCCCCAAATATTTGGGCAGCATAACCTCTGTAACTGGAATTAAACCACGCACTAAAGCGTTTAGAAAGAACCTGAATAAAATACCAATCATCAAAGGGAACTTATCCCGCCAACAATTATAAAAGAACATTATAGCAAAATGTTGAAATCAGAACATGCTTCAAACAATTGAAGATAAGATGTGTCAGAGTGAACGGAACAAGCGCGGAGCACAATTCAAGTAAAATTGTTTGCAAGAACTTATTTGATTTAGAGTATCTAGGATCTCTAAACAACACAAGAAGGGCAAACATATAACAAAAAGTCAGCCCTTGCCTCAGCTCCATCATCTTCCAGCCTGCCTCTCAACCTGAAAATATCTTAGAAAAGATTTGGGTTGAGTACTAGCGTACCCAGTGGGCAGATTTTGATAAATAGTTTACAAACATTTTATAAATATGAATATCGTATCCACACAAGTATAACAATGGAAAGGTTTCAAATCTCAAAATAATTCCATGTATACAAAGCTTCTTTTAATCTTACACGCTCTGTCTCAACTGTCCCTTCCTACAGTGTCTTAACTTATATACACGTCCTCCAGCCCAGCTGTCTAATAAAGGATAGTGTATACGGTCCCAAAGCTTAAAGGATCCGAACTCGAGTCTAGTTAAGCACTCAATGTTTTCGTAGGATACTGGCGAACGTGAACAGTGAGCTAAATCATTTTGATACAGATATTCATGCTATACAGTTGATAAACAGTTGAGCTTATTAGCTGAACATAATTTGAGAAAAATATAACCCACCTGGATGACGAGCACATGGCGGCACAATAACTTCAAAAATGGTTTCATTAATCCTATCAGGCTCTGCAGGTCCTACAAGGGTCGATATTCGACTCAGAATAATCGCTATATTTTCAGGAATTAATCTACTGTAATTCGAGCTATTATTTAATTATATTCTCTTCAGAAATAGATTGCGCGACTCTAGAGACCTCGAATAATTCCGACAAAGAAGGAAATAAATTCCAAAATATTATTCTTGATTTATTGGGACCAACCGATTTGACAAGGGTCTCTTTTCAAAACTTGTCATTTTAATCGATTTTTATCAGATTTGTGCCACGGCACTTTCTAACCGTTCAAAAATTATGAAAATATTCAAGGACCATCCTATATATGCCAAGACTATAGTTTGAGAGTTTTAGAATTTTTCGATAACACATGACTCCAGTATAAAAATAACTGCTTATATTAAATAATCGATATTATTCAAAACTCATCCGAAAATTACGAAATTCGACGGAAGCATAGGAAATATTATTTTGAGCAACTTTCGAGAAGAAACTTTTTTGATTTGACGACCTAAAATGGGTGAAACGGGAGTTTCGGTAAGAATATTCACAGATTTTAGCTGAAAATGTATCGGTCTCGATCGAGCTCGATACTGGTTGGATTTTTGCTTAAAAGTACAATTTTTGATAGTGCAGAAAATAAGGAATTTAATGGTGTAATCAGATCAAAGATCGAACGGCTAGATCATAAATTCGAAACTGGCAGATTTATAATGTAATATTCGGATCCGGATTTCAAACGACAAGAAATCAAAAATCTATTCCGGTTAACTACAAGATCCAAATGATCAAAGACTATTTTTAAAAAGAAGATTTCTAATACGACTATCCAGGAAGAGTAGATCTGAGATTTACATAAAATGAAAACGGGAAAAAATACCGAAAACTCACAACATCAAAAATCGGAATCGGTAGAATTAAAGATAATCGAAATATAAGAATATTTAGAACTTGAAATTTCTAAATTCATCGGTCCGAATGACCAGAATCGGAGAAAGTACCTTCTCCGAGGAATTGGCAGCGGTCACGATGATTTTCCATCGTGATCATCCTTCGTGTCATCATTTCAATCATGCATTCGTGATCTACGCGTTGACACCTTCAAAATGACTATTTCAGAATTGAAATAGGAAACTAGAGTTGTATATTCTCTGGAAGCTGCTCGGCGTTTCGATTTTGAAAATGAATATTTATAGAGGAAAAATAAATAGGATAATAATGAATAAAAGAAAGAGGATAATGATGGAAAAAGAATAGGATAATTAAGAATAAGATAATCTTTTGAAAAAGAAATTGGATAATGACGGATGTGCCTTTTTCTATTAAATTTATTATTTTCCAACTTAAAGTTGTGCCAAGAGTTCATTTGACCTCTAATTAAAATTTTAAAAGTATCATTGAAATTCTCAGGTCGTTTTATTTCTACGAAAATCATTATTGACCACGCGTCAAAAATATTTAAACTATAATTTTTTTTTTCAATTTTAAATAATACCTAAAATCGCGTCTTTTATCTATTTTACTTTATTTTAGCTCAAATTTTTTTTTTGTAGCCTTCTAAATAAAATAGAAATTTTTTTAACTATAATCCAAAAATACGGGGTGTTACAGATTAATAGGTAAACTAAAATTTGTAAAACATTACCCTTTTATTCTAGTAGTGGATAGTAAATTTATTAAGGTAAAATTGTAAAATTGAATATTATTTAAATATAAATGAAATATAATATGCATTTATGTAGATTACATGAAAAAGAAAATTTGAGAGAAAAATACCATGAACAAGTTCAAGAACTCCTTCTTTCTCATTCCAGGTGTTTAACTATGTCTACTAATTGAAAAAGGGCGAGATAATTTCTTGCAACGTATGTATACATGTTATTTGACTAAATTTAGATGTCGGCATAGACATTTAGTCACCCGACAACATCATTAACTTACAAGAGAATTTTGTCCATCAACTTCCAAAGTCACACAATAATTAAGGTCTTAATTATATTCATAAAAATCCTAAAAAAATGAGAAAAACTAAATAACAAAATCTTACATGAAATTATCAAAAGTTAAAATCCATCTGAATTTATTTTTTTCAATCGATAAAGAAGAAATTTTTTATTTCTGTGTTGGAATTAAAAAACAAATTGTGACGTAGTATATCTCCTTTGTTTAATATGTAACTTAATATAATATATTATAATATATATTTTTGGTAATACATAGTATATAAGATCATTACCTTTTTAAAAATTAAATTAGTCCCGGTGGGGATGGCCTAGTGGTGGAGTGAGGTTGCTTGGAGGCTAAAGGTCACGGGTTCGAACCTCCTCAATACCACAGGTCGGGTGTATGAGTAAAAAAAAAATTAAATTATAATAATACATAGTATATAAGATTATTACCTTTTTAAAAATTAAATTATGATAATATTATATTTCAATAAACATTATATATAATATATATTACAATATTACCCTTAAATTAAAGTAATGATGGGATATAATAGGTAGATCAAATTTTGTAAAACATGGCTCTTTTTATATAGTAGTAGATTTCACATATATGATTAATTTGTACTTTAGAAGATATACATATAATATTCAATATAGAATTTAACACAATAATATATTACTTATTTTTTTAATTTGTAGATTAAAGAATTCATTTTAATGTTGTTAATATATATATATATATTCTTACTCTAATTATTTATTAAATATTTATTAATATTTTCTAATTATAATATAGTTTATAACTTTAAATTTTACACTTTCAAAAGAACTTTTAATTTTACATATTTTTAGTAAAAGATCATACATTTTACGTGCAACGCACGTGATCTCCGCTAGTATATATATAAAAGACAAGATAATTATTAACTCATCGATCTTGCATTCTACAAAATTAATTTTATTGGCCATGTTTGAATAACTTCAATTTTTTTTCTTTTGTGGTGCAAAGGGTAGTTTTAATTGTGCAAATAAAAACTTCCTTTAGCAATAAATATTGATTATGATTTATAATACTATAATAAAATTTATTTTTATAATATAATTATTTTTCAAATATTAAAATTTTTAGTGGACACGAAAAGTGAAGTAGAGTAATAAGTAAATGGCGAACATGATGATTGATGTGGCCCCAAATATCTCAATTATTTGGGAAAAGGCCCGCATATTTGAATGGTTCAAACTTGGAAGATAAATGCATTGTTTCCCCCAATAATCTCATCCACAGATGCTTATGTGAATGATCAGCAAGAAAAAAGAAACATTATGGCTTTTGCTGCTGTGATTTCTCTCAAGAACACAATCCACCGCCTCAAAAATCTCACCAATTTTCCACGAATCACAAACGCTGCGTGTGATGAGGAGCTGGATTCATTAATCTCTGTGCTGAGAGGATTGGATGACGAAAGCAGAAGAGGCATTGATAGGAGTGTGATTAATGAAGTGGATGCAAAGATAAGAGATGCTATTTGGAAAGTGGAAGATGTTCTTGATAAATCATATCACTGTCTAAATATTTCACCATCTCAGAGCCTTGATGAGAAGGGCGTGGAGGAAGAGATGAATTCGTTCTTGAAGAAAGTGAAGATTTTGAGGGAGGAGCATGACAGAGCGCTACGACAAAAACCATTTCCTGCAGAAGAAGAAGAAGAAGAAGAAGAGGCATTATCTTTATCTGGTGCAGTTCCGCCAGTAAACAACTCAACCACGGTCGGCTTATCGGATCTTTCTCAAAATATCATAGATCAGCTTCTACGAAGGCCTCCTTGGCTAAGTGTTCTGTTTGAGAGCTCTGTTGTCTCAGTTGTGGGGATGGCAGGCATTGGTAAGACCCATCTTACTGCACTAATTTATCACCACCCACTCATTGTTCAAGATTTCGATGTAAGACTGTGGGTGAGAGCAGGCCCTAAATATCAACCAAACAATATCTATGTGGATATTCTTTCTCAATTACTACATAAGCCTAGAGATCTATTTAAGGAAGAAAGTGAGGATAAATTAATAGATCTTATAGGAAGCAGTTTGAAAAGTAATGAGACATACTTAATTGTATTGGATGATATATGGACCACGGAAGTCTTGGATTACCCGCTTAATGTTTTAAGCAACACCCGATTCTTAATAACAACAAGGCTACAGGAAGTCGCTAAACATAAGAACGCTACAATGCACCAGATGCCATTTCTGAACAATGAAGAAAGTTGGAATCTACTTTGGCAGAATGTGTTTGTAGCTGAAAAGTCTTTCCCTTCTCAACTCGAGAAACCGGGAAGGAAGATTGCGGAGAAGTGTGAAGGTCTTCCTCTTTTGATCCTCGCAGTTGCCCACATCCTCCGTTGTGTCGACAAGACGGAAGAGTACTGGATGAAGGTAGCAGAGAATAAAACCACTACCTTTACAGATGCGTATGAAAACATTTACGAGGTGCTGCTCTCAAGCTACGAGTACTTACCTCAACGTTTAAAACCGTGTTTTCTGTACATGGGAGTTTTCCCTCAGAGTTGTGAGATTCGCATCTCCAATCTCTTTAACTTGTGGGCTGTAGAGGATTTTCTTGAACCAACTCTACACCATCAGCGTATATATTTGGTGCTTGTTTGTCAGTAACAAAAGTTGGAAGACTTAGCAATTGATTGTGTGGAGGATCTTGTCTCAAAAAGTCTTGCTATTGTCTGCAAGCAGAGATTCTTCAGCTTATCAAGGAAGGTTGGAAAAATCAAATCCTCAAAGCTCCATTCTGTCTATTGGTATGTGTGCCTTAAAGAAGCTAGGAAGAGCAAGTTCTTACATGTCTTAAACAAGTTAGTTGATGTTTCCAAAGATAATATTGAAAAGCAGCGTCGGTTGTCAGTCCAAAACAACATATTATTAGGCCTAAAAGAGGTGTATGACACAATGGCTGCAGCCACGTCAATGACACGTTCACTCCTTTGTACCGGTGAAGATCATCAGTATCCAGTACCGATATGTTTTAATACAATGTTACTTATGAGGGTATTGGATGCTCTGGCAATCCGTTTCTATGAGTTTCCGAATGAGGTATTGAAACTACTACAGTTAAGGTACCTCTCCCTCACTCATAATGGGGAACTCCCTTCTTCCATCAACAAGCTCCAACAGCTGCAGTGCCTGATTCTCTGTCGACATCATAACATCAAATTCCTGACAGCTCCAACAACTTATTTGCCGGATGAGATTTGGGATATGAAAGAGTTGAAGCATCTTCGGATCATGGGAAGCAACCTACCAGACCCAAGTGAGGGAAAAGAACTATCAGAACTCTTAACACTTTATGTGAATGCTCATAGTTGCACCATGGCTGTTTTCAGAGGCATCCCTAATCTGAAGAAGTTAGGAATTAGAATTGAGTTACAGCCTGACGCTGCTGCTGAAACTGTAAGATGCTTGGAGCATATTGGACTTCTCGAAAGATTAGAGTCACTTAAATGTGTGGTTGTGAATCCTAGACTGAGGTCTCAATTAGCTGTTGCCCCACCAGATCACCTTTCAAAACTGCCGAGGAGACTGACGAAGTTGAGCTTGAATGGATTAGGATATTCATGGAAGGACATGACTGCAATTACTTCACTGCCATACCTTCAAGTGCTGAAGCTGCGATGCTCTGCCTTTCAAGGCCCACACTTGCGATGCTCTGCCTTTCAAGGCCGACACTGGGAAACAGAGGTTGGACAATTCAAGTGTCTCAAATTTCTGTTACTTGAAGATATCGATCTGGTGCATTGGACAGCTCATACTTCTGGATATTATGAGTGTTTCCCACGTCTCCGACACCTAAGTGTTCGACACTGCTACAAATTAAAGAAGATACCTTCGGAAATCGGATATATCCAAAGTCTGCAAATGATGGAGGTAGATGATTGCAGTCCTTCAGTTGTGGCTTCTGCACAGCAAATAGAGTTGAAAAAAAGGAGACATTCTCGTCTTCAAGTTGTCATCAATTCTTCATGGAATCTTTGATGATTAGCAGCCGGATCATTGGATCAAAAGGTAAGTGAAGGAATAATAAAATTATAATCACTTGGATTTTGGATAATACAGGTCGAACCAGATGGTGAATTTGAAGTAAACAGCAGATGCATTATTGTTTTGGAGATTATGCATTCTACTTTGTTTTGAATTAATTGTTTGGGACTTTGGAATATATGTTGTTGTGGCATTCAAGTAAGGTGAACTAATGTGTTCTGTTTTGATCTACATATTTGAACTTGTTTTCCTAAAAACTTACACACACACGCACCTATGAAATTGAAACACAAGTCAAAATTATATATCTATTTTAATATGAATTATTGTTACCACATACATGGATATCACTTGACATTCCATGGAAACGGGGCACAAGCAATCGGAAACCAAGCTGTTTGCGCTCTGCAGTAATGTACAATTAATCAGCTCCACAGAGGAAACAGAAAAACGAGCATACACGAGCAAGAGAGATTACGTACTGCTATGCAACGTGTGGTGGGGATCATTTACTTCACATTCTGCAACAGCAGCTGGGAAGAAGGGTATTCGGAGAAGAACTTTGGTGGCTCTATATCTGAATGTTCCATTGCAGGAATCGCCATATATACATCTTCGGTGGAGAACGGGATGCTGCAAGAACGATAACACAGATGAAATGTAAGGAAGATTATAGAGCTACATAGAGAGACATTTCTGGAGATGATTAATCAGCCTCTACAAATCAGCGCAGAAAATCGTAAGAATGCTAGCATGACAAGATGGGAGGAGGGTAGGTAGAGCAATTTAAATATCTAACTCAAATTTCGTAGTTTTGGTTCAAGAACATCTTATCAAAATACGGGTTAATGTTACACCAAAGCTTCTTTCTCAGTAATCAAGCAGAAACATAGAGTTGGAACATTATCAAGATAATACCAACTAAATAAGGAAAATTATTGCATAGATTCAGTATTCAGAGCATATTATCATATGATTGTTGTAAGGGAATCTTAGTGAAAGCCTAAGCATGGATATGCTTTACAAATTATGACATGGATTTCGGTGAAGAAATTGAAGGTTGATCTAGCCGTAGAATACAAGATATTCATTTGATATGCAAAACACATATTTAGCACACCAAGGTGATGTCTTTACCTCAGGTCATCATCCAATAAGAATGAATTTGATGAGGACAAATTCTGGGAATCCTTATTTACTATCTCCCTCATCTGAGACACCACCTGCCGAAAACCACAAGGAAAAAGTTCAGTGCCGAACACAACCAATCCCACAAATTCAAAGCTAATCATGTCAGTTCTGAGTTCTGACATTATATGATGCATTTTACTTTCATGCCGGCTCCAAGTAATTCAGTTTAAAAAAAATTTAAAAAAAGGTGGAAGACTAGATATTTGCTTATGAGTGACTTTATTCCTGTCTATTCAAGTTAAAGGATTTTAGGATATATTGGGCCAAATGTGGAAATCTGATCATCTCTTCAATTACTACCCATGGGAGGGTCTGGAGGCATGAGTCAAAAAAATGAAGGCGCGGAAGCAAAACTCGAAACAATGATTCTGTATTGAATCGTTCTGTGCTGTGACAAATGTGTAACAGGCTGCCAGGAGTAACAAGTTGTCACTGAGAGCAGTTATACATTCTTTTGACATTCTGTTCATTTTAGAGACAAAATTTTGCAATAAAATGAACTGGCAAGACCCGATAGTTCCATTTTTTCACACTCGAGAGGGATATATGGAGCCATAACACAACGTCCAACCATCCATGGAAGTACGGAGGCTGCCATAGTAACTTAGTACTGAATTGCCAAAAAAAATATAGCTATTTAAACCACTTGCCTCGTTTGACACGCTCTGAGTCCCGTACTTATCATCCCAGTACATTGTGCTTATTCGATAGATCTGCCTCACTGTCAATTTCTGCAAAATATTTTCAATAAGACAAATATAGTCAGCCATGAGACCAGATTAATTCATCCACATCGAGAAAAAAAAGACAACTGAGGAAGTGCAGAATAGGTGTGTAATAAACTATTTCAGTGAACCGTGAAGTCCTACCGGACAGAGATCCTGTCGTATTTCTTCCAAAGATTTCCTCCTCTTTTGATGTATTACCTATTTAAATAGCAAGATACGTCAGTTACTATGTTCTCAAGGATCAACATCACTAGAAAATAAAGCACATATGCCAAAAATCCAATGGCTTGTCTAATGTAATTTAGCTCGTGCCAAGAAGTTCCTGCAAACTGCATACTAGAATGGCTCAGACTACAAGAACTAATAATCATTTTGTGATAGAGATAGAGTCAAAGAAAACAAAATGAATACCTCCTCTGTTGCATTCAATATCCATTTATCCAATTCAGCCAGGCCAGATTTGACATATTCACCATTTGAGAATGTGCAGCATTCACGTCGCAGCAGCAAACTGCCAGTGAATTTTATTAAAGATACCCTCATAGAATTGTAAGGAGATATGTGCAAGCATCCAAATTAGATAAAATACCTATTAAATAATTGTATATTGATGTAGCAGAAAACCTGTGTGGTGAGCTTCCTAATGAAAAACGAAGGAACCTGGGAATTCATTAATTCAATTTCCATGAGCATATAAATTAAATGAGAAAGAATGGGAGGACACAAGGAGCATATTGCAGCTTACATAGTTATTCAAGGGCTTCATTGTACATGTTTCGTCTCAAATAAATAATGGAATGGTTAAATCCAGCAACTTCTTGCCAATATCTTTTTGCCCACTGCTATCAGCAATCTGCTTCAAACTTGTCCATGACTTTTTCCTTCTCTTACTTGAAGATTGGATACTCTTTTCTAAATCCACTGCAGCTGAACTAATTTGAGGTTCAGCTACTTTCTTTGCATATGATCTGTTCCGTTTCCTCCACTTCGAATCCAACAACGAAAGACCAGTTGCGGGCAATGGTATTGCTGGAGAGCTTGTTTCAAGATTCTGTCTATCTAAAGGCAACAAAGCATCGGAATCCACCTTCTCATGCTCGGTAGTCGTTGCTGTCTCTCTGGCTTTCTTTAATTTCAATGCTGGTTTAGGCTTTGGTGGACATATTTCTTTGACATATCCATTTGGTGTTCCTCTCATCATATTTTGATGAGAACAAGAGTGGCATCTGGAAACAACATAATTTTGTGCCTTTGGATTTGATTTCTTTCGTCTACGCCTCCCTTTTGACCTGTTCTCCTCAATCCGGGCAGTGCAATTGTTACCAGGTTGCAGAATAGATTCACAACTGTTGAACAACATAGCATTGTCAGGGACCATGAATATTTCTACTATCTAAACCTCATCATTTTCAAATGTCTGCTACACATTCTAAAAATATATGAAAACTTTCCAAGAGAGGAAGCTTAAAGAAACACGAATCTAGAAACACCGAATAAACATGTAAAAGTAGCACAAGTGAAACCAAGGATCTACACCGACTATACAAGAAGTTATCTCATATTCAATGCTCTAAACTTAAAGAAAGTAAAAAGGTGGAATAATAGCCCATGGATCTATACAAAAAGGTTAAACATCAACCTTTCAAGTTTCAAGTAGAAACCCATGCCTGACATAGTACACATGCAAACTCTTGAAACCTACATTGAGTCACAAGCCACGATTTACCTTTTTACAACGAATTCATAGGAACGGAGCAGTAGGGAGCACTCTCGGACGAGGTTCATCCAAAAATAGAAAACACATGCAAATCACAAGTTGAATGAGCAAAACTAAGTTACTCAAGCAAATTATTATGGAACTATAATTACAGAAAGTTGGAGCTGTTCTTATTAGATTTGCAAGAACTAAGCTGCTCACTCTTCAAATCTTCCAATCATTCTCATCTTTTTAGGTTGTCATCTCCGATCTTCATCAATTATGCTATCAAACATATAATCTTGGACAAGTTCACTAAAGTTTTCAAGAAATGGGCACAATTAAATGCTTGATTTCATTGTTCAACCATCAAAATTAACTCCTAAATCCCTAAGCTAGCCAAAGTAACTTATGCGTATTGCTGAACCAGAGACACATAGTAACTCTTGATAAAAATAGAATGGATGAGTAAACGAAACAAGAACAAAAATAAAACCAAGCAATTCCAAAATGTTAACAATATAAACCACTAAAAACTTAACCTTTCACAAACAAACAAAGACAGGTCAGCGCGAAGGCCCAATGCTTCGCTTGTGGCGACAAAGAAAGCGCCAAGTGAAGGAACGCAGGCCGCCCACAATGCTAGATTTTTCAGATGGTCGATCTTGCTCATGGATTTAGCATTCACATTGCCATGTTTCATTTCTTCCCTTCCACTCCGCCCATCATATGCCAGAATTTCTTTCAGGAATTTTAATAAACAGTTAGTGGGTTGGAGCTTAGCCTGCACCTACAAAGATTTGGATAGAGATGAAATAATTGCAAAACCAATAGTCTGTGATTCAACCAAGCCAAATTAGGAACTCATGCTAATCTTAAGGCCTGAGTTTCAATCTTTTCAGCCAAGAGGTCATCCCAGTGCTATTAAGGTAGAACAATGTGTGTTAAATGTAAATATCTCCCAATCTTAGTCTTAGACTACATCTCCTGAAATAACAAGATGAGATATTGTTATCAACATTCATTACAAGGTCAATAAACAAACTCATTACTTGCAGTCACTCAGGAACTAATTTCCATCTTCTAACAGCACTGAAAACAAAATTAAATGCAATAAAATTTATGATGTGAGTGAAAAATAGCCTTCAATTTCGTCATTGATGCTCTCAAAACGGTTATGAAGCTTTTTCAATAGATAAAATACGGTAAAATCGGGCCAATTGCAACATAACCAAGAAAAAAGAAAAAGCATCTTTATTTATAGTTAACTCCAATTCTCAATTTTTATCTTTTAAAGTAAAAAAGGAGAAGCTGCATTTGTCATTATCATTGACGAAATGAGTTGCTTCTAGGGATGTCAATTTAGCCCGAAACCGATGGGTTGGCCCGAATAGACCGATAAAAATATAGGGTTAGGGTCGAAAAATTCCGGCCCGAAAAAAAAAATAACCGAACGGGCCAAACCGGTCGGGCCGCGGGTTGGCCCGTCGGGCTGGCCTGGCAGCTTTCGTTGTTTTCGTCATAACTTTTTCTAGAAAACTCCGATTCACGAACGGTCGGAAGCATTGGAAAGCTAACTCAATTATCTTTCCATCCATATATTATGCATTTATAGATTCCAAGTATGCTAAAAGTTATGAATTTTTAAAGTTACAACTAATAGTAAATGAGTTTTATTCAATGATGCAATTTTTCATTAAATGTTATATTTTCATTTATGACATACATTATTGCATTTATCAATGTTATAACTTATAAGTGCTTAGTATGATGTATAAAACATGTTTATTCGTTTGTTGCTTTTTGAATGTCAAAACCTTTCACTTTAATTTTTTTTATTATTTTATTTTATTTTTGTTAAGAAAATTATCTTTCACTCGTTATCCATCTATTATTATATAGACTCGTTATCCATCTATTATTATATAGTATTGATGTTTTAAAATATTAAAATTATATTATTTATCATGTTTTCAATAATTTAATTTTATATACGTTCTAATGTTATCATTTGTTTATTGTATGAGAAAGAATACAAAAATAAATTAAATAAATAATGAAGACTTTAAAAATGAAATGTGAACATGAAGTTGAAAAATCTTCAAATATTATTGTTGAAATAGAAGAAGATTGTATTTCTAATTAGTTCGGAGATTGAACTATAATTAGATTTATGATTTAGTTTGAAATTATTATTTTTGAAAGAACAAATTATGATTGAAAATTATTGTAATTTATCATTTCATATACCGTTGATTTCTTTATTTGATGCACTATGATGTTAATGAAATTTTATATTCTCCGTATTTTTTTTTCATTTTATGTTATTTTTCGTGTATTTATTTATTTCAAGAGTAAGAGATGGTGACTATTTTTTAGAATTATCAAAATATAATTTATACATGTGAAAAAAATTCGTTAGCATGTTGGCCCGACGGGCTAGCCCGAAAACCGAATGGTTAGGGTTAGGGCCAAGAATTTTTGGCCCGAAAAAAATTTTAACCGATTCGGCCCGAAACCGAAACGGGTTGACCCGAAACTGAATGGGTTGGCCCGATTGACATCCCTAGTTGCTTCTGTGAAAAAGCAATAAGGTTTTTTAAAATATTAATTTTGGAAAGGAAAGTTGTACCTACCATTTCAGTCCTAATATTATTATATAGTAGGGTAGATGGCCAAATAAACACCCGAATTATATGATAAGTCTTAGGTAGAGTATGAACTATTTTTTTTGTCCGAATACATACTTAAACTATTTAAAAAGTATAATCGGTCTCCTCAATTATTCAAAATATATTAAATTCACACTTTTCGTTTAACATCTTTAGTTTTCTCCATTAAATAAATTGTGCATAAAATCTTTGACTTAATTATGATCGATTTGGACGATGATACCATGTAATGTGGCGTGTTTAGAAAGCACTCGTCAAGGGCTTTCTAATTATATTCTCAATTTGTCAATCAGGTGTCAAACGATAGAATAATTACATGGAGATATATCGATGACAAGGGTTTATATTACGAATTAGATTTTAAATATAGATACCAATTCGATGTTGGATTTTGAAATTAAAAGATGGGTTCGAATTGAAACTCCATAATGTGGGCTATTTAGCCGTGGTTTCAATTTGTCCGATGACATTCAAAGGTGATGCAATTGAACTTGACATATTTTAATTAACAGAAAAAACTAACAGCGTTAACATGCACCTTGAATAGTTTAGGAGGCCGATTGTGATTTTTAAATAGTTTAGATGTGTATTTGGCCAAAAAATAATTCAGAAGGTGTCATCTTAATATAAGTTTTAAATAAATGGCAAACATGCATTGACTTATCATGTGCAAGCCTGCTACTTGACATATTTTAATGGTTTATCACATGTCTGCTTTCCATAAACTTGAAATAAACAAGTTAATTAGTTCTAATCTGCAATTGAGTTCAACGAATGCTTATGTTAATTGCGTTTGAACGTTGTTATCGTTTGCGTGCGTGAGTGAGAAAAAAAAAAAAAAAAAATTATGGCCCTCACTTCGATGATCATCGCCCAAATTTTTTAGGTTTCTCGCTCCTCCGCCGTCGAATTCCATTGCCGCCGTCGTTGCCGTGAGCCACTGCGAAGTGGTTTTGAAATTGAACTCCGAGTAAGTTTAAGTTTTTAATTGCCGATCGAGCTTTAGGTAGAGGTAGAAGGAAACATCATTATAGTTTATTTGGAGCAAGCTTTGAGTTCTGTTTTTGGTCTGTGTTGTTTGCCTCGTGAATTTTCCCAGAAATAGGGTGACATGTTTTAATGGTTTATCGCATGTCTGTTTTCCATAAACTTGAAATGAACGAATTGCTTTTGAAGGTTTGTGTGTGTGAGTGAAAAAAAAAATATTATGGCTTATGCTGCTGTGATTTCTCTCAAGAATACAATTCACCGCCTCAAAAATCTCACCAATTTTCCACAGTTGAATTCATTAATCTCTATGCTGAGAGGATTGGATGATGAAAGCAGCAGAATGATTGATAGGAGTGTGATTAATGAACTGGATGCAAAAATAAGAGATGAAGTTGGGAAAGTATTAAATAAATATTGTAGGTGGATAAAATGGAAAGTTTTAAATAAATGGCAAACATGCATTGACTTCATCATGTGCAAACCTGCTACTTGACATATTTTAATGGTTTATCACATGCAGTCTGCTTTCCATAAACTTGAAATGAACAAATGAATGCTTATGTTAATTGCGTTTGAACGTTGTTGTTGTTTGTGTGCGTGAGTGTGTGTGTGTGTGTGTGTGTGAGAGAGAGAGAGAGAGAGAGAGGAGAAGAAGAAGAAGAAGAAGAAGAAGAAGAAGAAGCATTATGGCTTTTGCTGCTGTGATTTCTCTCAAGAATACAATCCACCGCCTCAAAAGTCTCATCAATTTTCCACGAATCACAAACGCTGCGTGTGATAAGGAGCTGGATTCATTAATCTCTGTGCTGAAAAGATTGGATGATGAAAGGAGCAGAATGATTGATAGGAGTGTGATTAATGAACTGGATGCAAAGATAAAAGATGCTGTTTGGAGAGTAGAAGATGTTCTTGATAAATCATATTACTCTCTGATTTCACCATCTCAAGGCGGCCTTGATGAGAAGGGCATGGAGGAAGAGATCAATTCGCTCTTGAAGACAGTGAAGATTTTGAGAGAGGAGTATGACAGAGCGCTACTACAAAACACATTGCCTGCAGAAGAAGGAGAAGATGAGGCATTATCTTTATCTGCTGCAGTTCCGCCAGTAAACACGGTCGGCTTATCGGATCTATCTCAAAGTATCATAAATCAGCTTCTACAATCGCCTCATTTGCTTCTAAATTTTGAGTTTCAGCGCTTTGTTGTCTCAGTTGTGGGGATGGCAGGCATTGGTAAGACCCATCTTGCTGCACTAATTTATCACCACCCACTCATTCTTCAACATTTCCATGTAAGACTGTGGGTGAGATT
The DNA here is from genome assembly GCA_026008535.1 of Perilla frutescens. Classification (NCBI taxonomy): domain Eukaryota; kingdom Viridiplantae; phylum Streptophyta; class Magnoliopsida; order Lamiales; family Lamiaceae; genus Perilla; species Perilla frutescens. The sequence continues at coordinate 66,859,899 of BRKX01000008.1, read as the reverse complement.
AGGCCCTAAATATCAACCAAACAATATCTATGTGGATATTCTTTCTCAATTGCTGCATAAGCCTAGACATCTATTTAAGGAAGAAAGTGAGGATAAATTAAAAGATCTTTTAGGAAGCAGTTTGAAAAGTGATGAGACATACTTAATTGTATTGGATGATATATGGACCACACGAGTCTTGAATTACCTTCATAGTTTCCAGAAGATCCGATTCTTAATCACAACAAGGCTACAGGAAGTCGCTAACCATGTGTGCAATAGACTGAGACTTCACCAGATTCCATTTTTGAGCAATGAAGAAAGTTGGAATCTTCTTTGGCAGAATGTGTTTGTAGCTGAAAAGTCTTTCCCTTCTCAACTCGAGAAAGCAGGAAGGAAGATTGCGGAGAAGTGTGAAGGTCTTCCTCTTTTGATCCTCGCAGTTGCCGACATCCTCTGTGGTCTCGACAAGACGGAAGAGTACTGGATCAAGGTAGCAGAGAATAAAACCACTACCTTTACAGATGCGTATGATAACATTTACGAGGTACTGCTCTCAAGCTACGAGTACTTACCTCAACAATTAAAACCATGTTTTCTGTACATGGGAGTTTTCCCTCAGAGTTGTCAGATTCGCATCTCCAAGCTCTCTAACTTGTGGGCTGTAGAGGATTTTCTTGAACCACCTCTGAACCATCCGCGTACAAAGTCACGAAGGTTTGTTAAGACAGAAAGTGAGGAAAAAAAGTTGGAAGAGTTTGCAATTGAATGTGTGGAGGGTCTTGTCTCGAAAAGTCTTGCTATTGTCTGCGAGCAGAGGTTCTGCCGCTTTATCAGCACTGATAGAAAAATCAAATCCTCAAAGCTCCATTCTGCCTATTGGTACGTGTGCGTTAAAGAAGCTGGGAAGAGCAAGTTCTTACATGTCTTAAACAAGTTTACCGATGTTATTTCCATTGAGAGGCCACGCCGTTTGTCAGTCCAAAACAACATATTATTAGGCCTAAAAGAGGTGTATGACACAATGGCTGCAGCCACATCAACAACACGTTCACTCCTTTGTACCGGTGAAGATCATCAGTATCCAGTACCGATATGTTTTAATATGATGTTACTTATGAGGGTGTTGGATGCTCTGGCAATCCGTTTCTATGAGTTTCCGAATGAGGTATTGAAACTTTTACAGTTAAGGTATCTCTCCCTCACTCATAATGGGGAACTCCCTTCTTCCATCAACAAGCTCCAACAGCTGCGGTGCTTGATTCTCTGTCGACATCATAACATCAAATTCCTGACAGCTCCAACAACTTATTTGCCAGATGAGATTTGGGATATGGAAGAATTGAGGCATCTTCGGATCATGGGAAGCAACCTACCAGACCCAAGTGAGGGAAAAGAACTATCAAAACTCTTAACCCTTTATGTGAATGCTCATAGTTGCAGCAAGGCTGTTTTCAGAGGCATACCTAATCTGAAGAGTCTAGGAATTACAATTGAGTTAGAGCCAGATGCTGCTGCTGAAACTGTAAGATGCTTGGAGCATATTAAGCTTCTCGATAGATTGAAGTCACTTAAATGTGTGGTCGTGAATCCTCGACTGAAGTCATCTCAATCAGCTGTTGCCCCCCCAGATCACCTTTCAAATTTGCCTGAGAGTCTGAAGAAGTTGAGCTTGAATGGGTTAGGATATTCATGGAAGGACATGACTGCAATTGCTTCACTGCCATACCTCAAAGTGCTGAAGCTGCAATGCTCTGCCTTTCAAGGTCCACACTGGGAAACAGAGGTTGGACAATTCAAGTGTCTTGAATTTCTGTTACTTGAAGATATTGATCTGGTGCATTGGACAGCTCATACTTCTGAATTTTGTAACTGTTTCCTACGTCTCCGGCACCTAAGTGTTCGACACTGCTACAAATTAAAGAAGATACCTTCTGAAATCGGAGATATCTCATTTCTTGAAATGATGGAGGTAGATGATTGCAGTCCTTCAGTTGTGGCTTCTGCGCACCAAATAAAGGAGAAAAAATCAAGAAATTATGATGATCTTCAAGTTGTCATCAATTCTTCATGGAATCTTTGATGATTAGCAATCGGATCATTGGATCAAAAGGTAAGTGAAGGAATGATAATCACTTGGATTTTGGTTGATGCAGGTCGAACCAGATGGTGAATTTAAAGTAAACAGCTGATGCATTTTTGTTTTGGAGATTGTGCATTCTACTTTATTTTGAATTAATTGTTTGGGATGAATTGATGATAGTTTGGAACTTTGGAATATATGTTGTTGTGTCATTCAAGTAAAGTGAACTAATGTGTTCTGTTTTGATCTACACATTCGAACTTGTTCTCCTAGAATTCGGTATAGTATCATGTTAATTAAAAAAGAATATGTTAGTTGAAATTAGAAATTTGTAGACACACATGTACATATCAAATAGAGGCACAAATAGAAATTATATATCTATTTTAAAATAAACATTTTATCTATTAAATTAATCATCGTGTTATTTTTAGTCTTTAAAATGTATATTTTGTGATTTTATAATGCTTTAATTTATTATTAGTGTCTTACTACTTTATATGTTGATGCTTTTTTTAATGCAAGTTGCTTGTAATTCAATAGTATAATATATAGTATTAAATTGTTTGTATTTAATTTATCATATCTTGGTATGATTGATAATTCGGTTAATATTTTTAGTTCTAAATTTAATTACATATTTTTAATCATCGTTAATGATGACTTTAATTAGATCTGTCATGTACGTGCACTAATCATTTGAAATTGTTATATTTTTCATTTTGAGTTGAATACACCCACAAAATTTTAAAAAGTATTATTAATTAGTTTGCAAACAATTGCAAAAATGTCAAGTTTTTTTTAATGAAAAATTGGGCTGTTTTTCCTTTATGTTTATGATGCATTTAATTTATTGGTTAATTAATCCTTCTGTGATTTCGTGAATTTGTCAATAAGAATGTTAAGGCCTTTTACTAGTAGTGTTTTTTTTATAGTTCTCAATGTTGTTTTTGTGAATTTAAATGCTTTAATTGTTATTTTTGATGTTTTATTGTTAGAATAAGCAAAAGTTCATCTTGAGAGAGAGAGAAAGGATTTGTGAAAAATATTTTGTATTTTCAAAAGTAATTATTGAATTAGCTTTGATTACAATATAAAGCTTTGAATTGAAAACTAAACTAAGAGACCTCTAAATAAAGGAAAAAAGGGTAATGAGGAATTGAAAGATCTTAAAAGAAATGAATGAATTTAGAATGACATTTATGACCTTTTCTAAATAAAATTAATATAAAAACACAATTAAATTAAAAAGATCCAAACCATTCATCTAACAAAATTAATGAATATGATCAATTCCTAATTTATACAAGACTCGTTTACAAATGATCCATTCTCTATTATATAATTAATTTATATGTATATTTTATTATCGATATAATGTATTATATATTCAATAAAAAATTGAAATATAAAGATGAGGAATTGAACACGGTACCTCTAAGTTAAAGAGGTGCATGGATTACCAAATGGGACACAAACCCATTTTGTTAAGTTTGGTCTACAGAATAAATATATACATAAAATCAGTAAAATTTTTGTTTTTCACCAAAACCGACCTAACCAAACCGATTACTTCGGTTTCAGTTCGGTTCGGTACCCACCCTTAATCCGGTCGGTTTCGATTTGTGAACTTTCGGCATCTGTTTACTTCAATTTGGAGATTCAGTTTGGACCGAATGCTCACTCCTAGATCTATTTAAGGAAAAAAATGAGAATAAGTTAATAGATCTTATAGGAACTAGGAAGCAGTTTAAAAATAAAAATGCTTTAGTCATTTGATGTATAGACGATATTTCCGCGTCACTATATTATTAAATTGATATTAATTAGCTGGGAAATTTTATTATAGTTGAATAACTATAGACTTCTAATTCACGGTGTTGAGATAATTTAATTAGTGCTTGACTGAATGCATTTTATTGATGACTTTATTGTGAGCCAAAACTCATGTTCGTGAACATGTTCGAGAACAAGATGAGCTAATCCGCCGTGCGAAATCGATCACAAAGAACATGGGTGCACGTGTTCCACTAAGGATGTTCTAGAGTATGTTCAAACCAAGTTATTAATTATTTATTGTTAAACAAATGAATCTTTAATAACGCACGAGAACTTTTAACAAATTCAATTAATTAACAACCTCAAAAATTAGAAAAACTCAAATATATTACAGGGATGCGGACCGTATGCCCACAACATTGCCTTTTGTAATTGATAGAGAAATTTAGTCTTACCACTCCTCAAATCGATTAGACGATTACCATTAGAATGTCAAATATCAAAAGTCTTTAAATACAACAAATGAATACGTATGCTTATGTTAATGACTTCGTTCGTTTTTTTAGTTGGGGATGGAGATTGTGATTTGTACTCAGGCCTCTCATTTCTTATCGAGTAAGATACATACTAGTGGTGTGAATGACTTGTTCGTTCACATAATTGAGTTCCTAAACCAACGAAGTTTATTTAATTGATGAAGAATAATAATACAAGCAGTAGCGGACCCATGAATTTTATAGAGAAACACCCCAAATTTAATATGATTATATATAATAACATACATAAATCTAAAAATAAAATAATAAGTTGATGATAAATTATATAAGGCTTTAGTATTTTTCTTAATTTCGCATCATCATTAAAAAATCAATTGGTTAACAAAATTATCTCATTATAGATCTTTCTCGATAAATATACAATTGATTTTGTGTCATAATATTGTTCTTGTAATTAGAGTATACAACTAAGCAAATCTAATCAGACAATAATTACATTATGAGTTGTAAATGTGAAATTTTTCACTTAAAAGATAAAAATTGAGAATTATATTAGATTTTACTATAAATAAAAAACAAATAATTGATAGAACAAAGGATATTTTTTTTAAGAAATGAAAAATTGAAAGCGATTTTTAAAATTAGAGTAAGTATATGTAAATTTTGTGTGAATCTTGATAAATTTTAAAGAATATCTACTATCTAATAAAAATAAAAAGAAAGAATGAGATTGAACAGATACTAGTAGTAGTAGTATATATAAATGATGTTTGAAAACAAAATTAAATGCAATAAAATTTATGATGTGAGTGAAAAATAGCCTTCAATTTCGCCATTGATGCTCTCAAAAAGCTTTTTCAATAGATAAAATACGGTAAAATCGGATCAAATAGAGACAGGCCCAATTGCAACATAACCAAGAGAAAAGAAAAAGCATCCAATAGAATATCGGATCAAAAAGAGACGGTCAATAGTTGTTGCCATTTCCAATTCTTTATTTATAATTAACTCCAATTCTCAATTTTTATCTTTTAAAGTAAAATTTTCACATTTACAACTCATAACTAATTTATTGTCTGCTTAAATTTGTTAGTTGTATACTCTAATTACAAAAACAATATTACGACACAACCAATTGTAAATTTATCGAGATAGACCCTATGATGAGGTGATTTTGTCAACCAATGATTTTTGAATGTTTATGCGAAATTAAGAAAAAAAAAACTAAAGCTTTGTCAAATTTATCATCAACTTATTGTTTTATTTTTAGATTTATGTAGTAATATATAATCATATTAGATTTGGGCCCTTTCTATAAAATTCATGGGTCCGCCTCTGCTTATATTATCATTTTTTTTCAATTATATCAACTTGTTTTAAGAGATCAATTACGTTCATCGAACAAGTGATTCACACAACGTGAATTAGCAGTCTATAATTATTCAACTATAATAAAGTTTTTCAGCTAATTAATATCAATTTAATAATATAATTACGCGGAAATATCGACTATATATAGTCTATATATCTAATGACTAGAAAACAACTAAATTGTTTTATATTACAAATTAAATTAAATATAAAGACAAAGGACAATTCAGAAGAAAGGGAGAAGCTGCATTTGTCATTATCATTGACGAAATGAGCTGTTCTATGAACAAGAGCAATAAGGCTTTTTAAAATATTAATTTTGGAAAGGAAAGTTGTACCCACCATTTCTAGTCCTAATATTATTATATCTACTATCTACTACTATTATAAAAGAGCCATGTTTTATAAATTTTGGTTTACCTATTATATCCCCAATACAATTTTAATTTAAGGGTAATATTGTAATATAATATATAATATTTATTTATAAAATATATTTCCTTGTTTATGTAAACCTACAATTATTTCTATAATAAAGAAGCATAATAATGTACCATATATATTTATTTAACTGGCAGAAACAATCGACATCTCAATCCCCTATGCCGGCCATGCAATCACTCACACAAACCCTTTTGAATTGATATATAAAACACGAAACATCAACCGTACCCACTTTTTGCTGCATTGCTTGTACCTTAGTTGCTATGCTCAGATTAAAGATTTCGGTCAATTCACGCTCTGTATTCTCCAATATTATCACTCTTATCTTATCTGATTGGACTGAGAACTTCCCATCAAACACATACTCTCGAGCCATGTATTCCGCTGCAAAGACCTTTTGTTCATCAGGCTGGGTATGTAACAAATTATATGAATATTTTTGTAATTAAGCTCTCTCTATATATATAGGACTCTGAATGAAATACATAATTAACTTACTATGTTCCAACGACTCTTTTTGTACTTGCTGCTGTTTGATCACCTTCAAACATTCTTGCTAACCAAAAATCTGAAATCTTTGCATTCAGATGATCAAGCAGACAAGTTAACTGAGGAGAAATAGACTAAGATTTAAGGTTTGATTCTTGACAGTTGCTCAAGCAGACAAAACCTTTAACAAACTTCTGCAGAATTTGACGGTTGCTCAAGCAGACGAATTAACCAAGGAGAACTAGACTAAGATTTAAGGTTTGATTTATACAATACAACACAACTCTTGTTGTATCACCCTTGTAGTCGGTGGACAAAATTATATCACTAATTTATTAATTTTGAATATTTAATTAAGAATAACAAATTTTACATTTAAATTTTACATTTAAAAATCATTTATATACTACTATTAGTCATTCTAGAACGTCTCAAAAAAATTATTATTTTTTTCTTTTATGGTGCAAACGGTAATTTTAACTGTGCAATTAAAAACTTTCTTTAACAATAAATGTTAATTATGATTTGTAATATTATAATAAAATTTATTTTTGAAATAAATATTTTTAAAACATTAAATTTTAGAGTGGACACGAAAAGTGAAGTAGAGTAATAAGTAAATGGGGGACATGATGTGGCCCCAAATATCTCAATTATTTGGGAAAAGGCCCGCATATTTGACTGGTTCAAACTTGGAAGATAAATGTATTGCTTCCACCAATAATCTCATCCACAGATGCTTATGTGAATGATCAGCAAGAAAAAAGAAGCATTATGGCTTACGCTGCTGTGATTTCTCTCAAGAATACAATCCACCGCCTCCAAAATCTCATCAATTTTCCACGAATCACAAAAGCTGCGTATGATGAGGAGCTGGATTCATTAATCACTACGCTGAGAAGATTGGATGATCATGAAAGGAGCAGAATGATGGATAGGAGTGTGATTAATGAAGTGGATGCAAAGATAAGAGATGCTGTTTGGAAAGTAGAAGATGTTCTTGATAAATCATATCACTCTCTAAATGAGAAGGCCGTGGAGGAAGAGGTGAATTCGTTCTTGAAGAAAGTGAAGATGTTCAAAATGGAGTATTACAGAGCGCTACGAAAAAAACCATTGCCTGCAGAAGAAGAAGATGAGGCATTATCTTTATCTGCTGCAGTTCCTCCAGTAAACAACTCAACCACGGTCGGCTCATCAGATCTATCTCATAAAATCATCGATCAGCTTCTACGAAGCGGAAGCATTGAAGGTATGTTGTTTTACAGCTTTGTTGTCTGGCTTGTGGGGATGGCAGGCATTGGTAAGACCCATCTTGCTGCACTAATTTATCATCACCCACTCATTGTTCAACATTTCCCTATAAGACTGTGGGTGAGAGCAGGCCCTAAATATCAACCAAACAATATCTATGTGGATATTCTTTCTCAATTACTGCATAAGCCTAGAGATCTATTTAAGGAAGAAATGGATGAGGATAAATTAATAGATCTTATAGGAAGCAGTTTGAAAAGTAATGAGAGATACTTAATTGTATTGGATGATATATGGGCCACAGGAGTCTTGGATTACCGGCTTAATCTTTTAAGCAACACCCGATTCTTAATCACAACAAGGCTACAGGAAGTCGCTAAACTTGGGTGCCACTATCCAGAGAGTGTTCACCAGATGCCATTTCTGAACAATGAAGAAAGTTGGAATCTACTTTGGCAGAATGTGTTTGTAGCTGAAAAGTCTTTCCCTTCTCAACTCGAGAAACCGGGAAGGAAGATTGCGGAGAAGTGTGAAGGTCTTCCTCTTTTGATCCTTGCAGTCGCCGACATCCTCCGTGGTCTTGACAAGACCGAAGAGTGCTGGATCGAGGTAGCAGAGGATAAAACCACTACCTTTAGAGATGCGTATGAAAACATTTACGAGGTGCTGCTCTCAAGCTACGAGTACTTACCTCAACATTTAAAACCATGTTTTCTGTACATGGGAGTTTTCCCTCAGACTTCTGAGATTCGCTCCTCAAAACTCATTAACTTGTGGGCTGTAGAGGATTTTCTTCAACCACCTCTGCGTACGGAAGTTGAGACAGAAAGTCAGGAACAAAAGTTGGCGGAAAAGTTTGCAAATAAATGTGTGGAGGATCTTGTCTCGAAAAGTCTTGCTATTGTCTGCGAGCAGAGCAGCTTCATCAACTTCTTCACGGAGGTTAGAAAAATCAAATCCTCAAAGCTCCATTCTGCCTATTGGTACTTGTGCGTTAAAGAAGCTAGGAAGAGCAAGTTCTTACATGTCTTGAACAAGTTAACCAATGTTTCCAAAGATAATATTGAAAAGCAGCGTCGGTTGTCAGTCCAAAACAACATATTATTAGGCCTAAAAGAGGTGTATGACACAATGGCTGCAGCCACATCAACAACACGTTCACTCCTTTGTACTGGTGAAGATCATCAGTATCCAGTACCGATATGTTTTAATATGATGTTACTTATGAGGGTGTTGGATGCTCTGGCAATCCGTTTCTATGAGTTTCCAAATGAGGTATTGAAACTATTACAGTTAAGGTACCTCTCCCTCACTCATAATGGGGAACTCCCTTCTTCCATCAACAAGCTCCAACAGCTGCAGAGCCTGATTCTCCGTCCACATCATAACATCAAATTCCTGACAGCTCCAACAACTTATTTGCCAGATGAGATTTGGGATATGGAAGAATTGAGGCATCTTAGGATCATGGGAAGCAACCTACCAGACCCAAGTGAGGGAAAAAAACTATCAAAACTCTTAACACTTTATGTGAATGCTCATAGTTGCAGCATGGCTGTTTTCAGAGGCATCCCTTATCTGAAGAGTCTAGGAATTACAATTGAGTTAGAGCCAGACGCTGCTGCTGAAACCGTAAGATGCTTGGAGCATATTAAGCTTCTTCGTGAATTAGAGTCACTTAAATGTGTGGTCGTGAATCCTCGACTGAAGTCATCTCAATTAGCTGTTGCCCCACCAGATCACCTTTCAAATTTGCCTGAGAGTCTGAAGAAGTTGAGCTTGAATGGGTTAGGATATCCTTGGAAGTACATGAGAGTAATTGGTTCACTGCCAAACCTCAAAGTGCTGAAGTTGCGACGCTCTACCTTTCAAGGGGGGGCAAAGTGGGAAACAGAGATTGGACAATTCGGGTGTCTCGAATTTCTGCTACTTGAAGATATCGATCTGGTGCATTGGACAGCTCATGACTATGGATATAATTATAAATGTTTCCCAAGTCTCCGCCACCTAAGTGTTCGACACTGCTACAAATTAAAGAACATACCTTCGGAAATCGGAGATCTCCGATTTCTGAAGATCATGGAGGTAGATGATTGCAGTCCTTCAGTTGTGGCTTCTGCGCACCAAATAAAGGGGAAAAGAAAATCTTCTTATCTTCAAGTTGTCATCAATTCTTCATGGAATCTTTGATGATTAGCAGCCGGATCATTGGATCAAAAGGTAAGTGAAGGTCGAAGCAGATGGTGAATTTGAAGTAAACAGCAGATGCCTTATTGTTTTGGAGATTGTGCATTCTACTCTGTTTTGAATTAATTGTTTGGGATGAATTGATGATGATTTGGGACTTTGAAATATATGTTGTTGTGTCATTCAAGTAAAGTGAACTAATAATGTGTTCTGTTTTGATCTACATATTTGAACTTGTTTTCCAAAAAAATTATACACACACGCACATATGAAATTGAGACACAAATATAATTTATATATCTATTTTAATATGAATTATTGTTACCATATACATGGATATCAAATGAATGACCATTTTGCATAAAAATTAAGCAATAAATTTTATATCGGGCAAAGGTTCATTTTGATCCTATAACTATTTGTGTAGGAGCGCTTTGATCCCTATTTATATTTTTGGTTCAAAATGATCCTATAACTGTTTTAAAGGTTTAATTTGGTCCCCATTTTGACCCTCCAACTATTTTAACACACACTTTTTACACAGATATGGATTGAACACGAAATTTCCACCATTTTCACAAAGAATTCTCATATGGATTTATGAAATTTTCTACATTTTCACAAAGAATCCTCCACTATTTTATGTTTGTATAGAAAAATCTTAATTATTTTATTTAGCATAATGTAAATAATTATTTTTGTTTGTTTTTAGTTGTGTTTTATTTTTTGTATGTTTTTTTTAATTTTATCATATTTTTATGTTTTCATTTATTAATAATATTTAGATACTTAGATTATTTCATACACTAACGCATACTTTTTATATGAAATAAATGAAAATATCTGAATAATATGAATCATTATTATATGATAAAATAAAAAAACAACTAAAAAACATACAAAAATAATTATTTACGTTATGCTAAATAAAATAATTAAGATTTTTCAATACAAACATAAAATAGTGGAGGATTCTTTGTGAAAATGGAGAAAATTTCATGTTCAATCCATATGAGGAATTTTTGTGAAAATGGTGGAAATTTCGTGTTCAATACATATGTGTGTAAAAAGTGTATGTTAATGTGTGAAATAATCTAATTATGTGAGAAAAGTGTGTCTTAAAATAGTTGGAGGATCAAAATAGGGATCAAATTAAACCTTTAAAATAGTTATAGGATCATTTTGAACCAAAAAGGTAAATAGGGATCAAAGCGCTCCTACACAAATAGTTATAGGATCAAAATGAACATTTGCCCTATATTATATTACCCTATTGTCCTTAATTTAAATATATTATAGGGATATATTAAGTAAATTTAATTTTGTAAAATAAGCCTTTTTATATATAGTAGTAAATTCATATGGAAATTAATATAGTATATTATATATTATATTATACAATTAAATTTATAATAAGGATATAATAGATTAATAGGTAAATCAAAATTTATAAAACATCGCACTTTTATTATAGTAGTAGATATAATAAGGTAAAATTTTAAATTCGAAGAGATGAACAATTTGGAATAAAAATCGACGAAGCACACCAAAGAATTTGGCCATTGAAAATCCAATCTTTCAAAAACTTAAATTGTTCGAAATTGTAAAAAGAAAAAAAAATGAAAAATTATGATTAAAATGTAACATTATAAACATTAAAGTGAAAATTACCAAAGATGGTAAAAAAATTATGTAAATTCCTACAATTAACCCTTAAATAAACGAGATGATTTTGATCTTTATTTTCAAGTCAAACTCGAATCTGTAAGCTCAAAAACTCTCATTTATGACCAGCGAACGTGATATTAAGCTTGAACTTGACTCGTTTATATGCTTTCAAGCATATTCACGAGCACAAGGCACAACTAAATTTTACTTTTACATCATCTTCGACTACCTCATTTACAGTTGCTCACTCGACATTCCATGTAAACCAAGGTGTTTGCGCTCTGCAGTAATGTACAGTTAATCAGCTCTGCGGAGGAAACAGAAAAATGAGCATACACGAGCAAGAGAGATTACGTACTGCTATGCAACGCGTGGTGGGGATCATTTACTTCACATTCTGCAACAGCAGCTGGGCAGAAGGGTATTCGGAGAAGAATTTTGGTGGCTCTATATCTGAAGGTTCCATTGCAGGAATGGCCATATATACATCTTCGGTGGAGAATGGGATGCTGCAATGAAGATAACATGGATGCAATATAACAAAGATTATAGAGCTACATAGAGAGACATTTCTGGAGACGATAAATTAGTCACTACAAATAAACGAAGAAAATAGTAAGAATGCCAGCATGACAAGATGGAGGGGGTTCGGTAGAGCAATTTAAATGTCTAACTCATATTTCGTAGTTTTGGTTCAAGAACATCTTATCAAAGCACGGGTTAATGGTCACTGGTCAGTTGTTGTCTAAGGAATTCATGTTACACCGAGGCTTTCTCACTAATCAAGCAGAAACATAGAGTTGGAACTTTATCAAGATAATACCGACTAAATAAGGAAAATTATTGCATAGGTTCAGTATTCAGAGCATATTATCATATGATTGTTGTAAGGGAATCTTAGTGAAAGCCTAAACATGGATATACTTCACAAATTATGACATGGATTTCGGTGAAAAAATTGAAGGTTGCTCTAGCCGTAGAACACAAGATATTCATTTGATATGCAAAACACATTTTTATCCCACAAGGTAATGTCTTTACCTCAGGTCATCATTCAATAAGAACGAATTTGATGAGGACAAATTCTGGGAATCCTTATTTACTATCTCCCTCATCTGAGACACCCACCACCTGCTGAAAACCACGAGGAAAAAGTTCAGTGCCGAACACAACCAATGCCACAAATTCAAAGCTAACCATATCAGTTCAGACATTATATGATGCATTTTACTTCACGCTGGCTCCAGGTATTTCAGTTGAAAAAATTAAAAAAAAGGTGGAAGACTAGATATTTGCTTATGAGTGACTTTATTCCTGTCTATTCAAGTTAAAGGATTTTAGGATATATTGGGCCAAATGTGGAAATCTGATCATCTCTTCAATTACTACCCATGGGAGGGTCTGGAGGCATGAGTCAAAAAAATGAAGGCGCGGAAGCAAAACTCGAAACAATGATTCTGTATTGAATCGTTCTGTGCTGTGACAAATGTGTAACAGGCTGCCAGGAGTAACAAGTTGTCACTGAGAGCAGTTATACATTCTTTTGATATTCTGTTCATTTTAGATACAAAATTTTGCAATAAAATGAACTGGCAAGACCCGATAGTTCCATTTTTTCACACTCCAGAGGGATATATGGTGCAATAACACAACGGCCAACCATCCATGGAAATACGGAGGCTGCCATAGCTTAGTACTGAATTGCCAAAAAATATATAGCTATTTAAACCACTTGCCTCGTTTGACACGCTCTGAGTCCCGTACTTATCATCCCAGTACATTGTGCTTATTCGATAGATCTGCCTCACTGTCAATTTCTGTAAAATATTTTCAATAAGAGAAATATAGTCAGACAAGAGACCAGATTAATTCATCCACATCAAGAAAAAGGGACAACAGAGGAAGTGCAGAACAGCGCGTGTAATAAACTATTTCAATGAAGTCCTACCGGACAGAGATCCTGTCGTATTTCTTCCAGAGATTTCCTCCTCTTTTGATGTATTACCTATTTAAATAGCAAGATACGTCAGTTACTATATTCTCAAGGATCAAAATCACTAGAAAATAAAGCACATATACCAAAAATCCAACGGCTTGTCTAATGTAATTTAGCTCGTGCCAAGAAGTTCCTGCAAACTGCATACTAGAATGGCTCAAGACTACAAGAACTAATATTCATTTTGTGCTAGAGATAAGAGTCAAAAGAAAACAAAATGAATACCTCCTCAGATGATGAGAATTAGTAATTTATATGTAGATATTAAGATTGAAGTATATTGAACAAATTATAAGGATATATAATTTTCAAATAAATTAATATATTTGACCTATTTTGCAATTTAACATTCAAAGTATGAAAATTCAACATTCACAAATTGATATTAAAAATATATTTAATTTCTCAATCAAAAAATAAAGTTTTTTTACATGGATACATGTGCAGTGTATTTATGGTTAATTGATAATTTACGGATGTTATCTATTGCATATGATTATATATTAAATTTATTTTATGTAATTAAAAGAAATATAACTATATGTGACATCATTCGAAATTAATATCAATTCATTTTCACTCGCTTTTTTTTTTTAAAGTGGGTAGTACTCTTTTTTTTATATCAGAAGTTACCTCATTGGGGTTTTACTATGTTAAGTTTTAATGAGACATACCCTAAATGTCTTTTTTTGAATATTTGGTGTGTTAGTTTTTTGGTTTCATGGTTTGTTCCTTTTTTTTATCAATAAAACACAATTAATTCAGGCATCATCTGAAATTAAATATAAATTTTAATATAATGGAGCAAATAATAATGTCTTAATGACTTTCATTTATCATATTCAATGAAAGCACCAATATATGGTTAAAATCTCACAAATTATTATTTTTTGTCAATAAAAAGTACGTGAATTTTTTTTAATAAAATGTACATGTAAATATATTATATTATTCCATATCAATTGGGATTGTATTTTGATATTATTAAAAAATTAATAAATAATATAAATAAAGTACAAGTTTCTTATCGTATTTTGTCTATCAATATGTGCATTCAATGTCTTGGTTGTTACATTTTTAAGAATATCATAGCATTTTATGAATTCTATTTAATGAATAACTTATATTATTAATTAAGAATGTGACATATTTTATGTAAAAAATGGTAGCAAATTATAAATATATTGATTTTGTTGGAAAGGAAAGAAGATCAAGGAAGCCAAAATTAGGGATCTAATATCTATTAAATTTGTAATTGATTTATTTCCTTTTTAGAATTGATCTTTTGTAGCTTTAAAGGAACGGATCCGTAAGAGGACAAACATAATACAAAATATCAATCTTTAACAGCCATCAAAGTATTCTTCCTTCTCATCTAAATACATCAAACATTAAATCTCTCTAACCATGCCTGAACCATGTTTCATCATGGTATCAAAGCAGGCAATGATCCAAGGAACTCAGAGTTGAGTCATCATCGTTCCTATACCAATCCCAACCCTGTATAACCTTGATCAAGACTCTGTTCAAACCCTGCAATAAGAACAGAGAACACGATGTCAGAATTACAACCAACTGATTCAAATCCCATGAATTCAGATTCAACAACCAATCCAAACCCAGCCAACAATTCAAATACAAATGAAATAACCCTTCAACTTGCAAATCTGGTACGCAATTCCGAGAGTGTTACACTCGGATTCAAACTAGATGGCAACAACTACCCATTGTAGGCTAGACTCATGAAAGTGGCTATTGGAAGCAGAGGTAAATCCAAACATATCACCGGACACCCATCACCACCAGTAGAAACAGACCCACAATATTACCAATGGGAGGAAGCCGATCTCTCGGTGTTTTCATCGCTTACACAAAATATGGAAGGAAGGCTTGTCACCAATTTTGCCCAACATCAGACAGCTAAGGCAGTATGGGACAGCCTCGCCATCACCTACGGAAGTGGAGCAAATCCGTTCCAACTTTACGATCTGGAAATTAAAGCCAACAAGGTCAGTCAAGGCCAACACACTTTAGAAGATTATTGGAATGAATTGCAAACTCTTTGGCTCAACATCGACAGAAGAGACCCAAATCCTCTCGGTTGCTGCGAGGAGGGGATCAACAAATATCGAAAGCTTATCGCCAATAGACGACTCTACCAGTTCCTCTCCGGTTTAGATCCCAAATACGATGGAATCCGGCGGGATATTCTCAAGGAATCACCCATTCCCTCAGCCGAGTCTGCCTTTTCCAAAGTGAGGCGGGAGGCTGCCAGACTACAAATCCTACAGCCGGTAACTCAACCCAACGACTCCATCATTGCATCATCGGGAGGAGGAATCGGCGCCGGATTTGGAGCTCGAAATTCTGTACCGCGTCAAGAAGAAAGTCGACCGACGGCACAGAAACATCAAACTCGCTCAGGCAATTCTTCATCGCGAGGGAAAGTGGATAAATCAAAACTCCATTGTACACATTGTGGGATGCAGAAGCACACCAAGGAGACGTGTTTTCAACTTGTCGGATATCCCGACTAGTGGGAGGATAATCACAAGATGCCATAGGCAAAAGGAAAGTCGGCCATCGGAGTTGATGGGCACGACGTCGCAGAGGCGGCGGTGATGGTGAGCAGTTCGGGAGAAGAAATACAGAGATAGGCGGCTACTAGAAGAGAAGAGTGTGGGACGACAGGTATAGGGTTTGGTGGTTTACCACTAAACCCTTCCCATTTTCAGAAATTGTTTATTAGTCCTCCCTTGCATACGAGTTTTCATAACCCACCCCCTATTTTGCATACTCAGTCCAATACCTCATCTGCTATTCACTTTGACCCTTTAGATAACATAAATAATGTTTCTACTGCTTGTCAAATTGAAAATGGGCAAAAGGATAGGGATAGTGGGTGGATTTTTGATTGTGGGGCTACTGATACTATGACCTTTGAGAAAAAAGATATCTTGATGCCATCAAAATCCCTCAGAACCCATGTTCAAACCGCTAGTGGTGCTTTGACTCGTGTAGCAGGAGCTGGAACCATAGAAATCTCCCCTACTTTACGGCTTCAAAACTGCCTATATGTCCCATCCTTGTCTCATAAACTCCTGTCTATTAGTCATGTTACCAAAGAGCTGAATTGCACTATGCTAATGCACCCACATTTTTGTTTTCTACAGGATATCAGGACGGGGGAGATTATTGGGCGTGGCACTGAGCGGAATGGACTCTACTTTGTGGATGAAATTACTCAACAAGGCAAGGTGATGCTTGCTCATGGAACTACAGACCGGGACGTCTGGCTTTGGCATCGACGGTTGGGACATCCTTCCACTAGATATCTAAACCTTTTATTTCCTAACTTAGTCAAAACTGGAGTATTACCTTGTGATATTTGTGTTTTGGCTAAAAGCCACAGACAATCCTTTAAACCCAATCATATACAAATGAACTCTATTTTTTCTTTGATACATTCTGATGTTTGGGGTCCTTCTCCTGTTGTGGGCGGTCACGGGTTTAAATATTTTTTACTTTTTATTGATGATTGCACTAGAATGACATGGGTTTATTTTTTGCAACATAAATCTCAAGTCTTTGAAAAATTCTCCCATTTTTATGCCATGGTTGAAACACAATTTCAAACCAAAATTCAGACTCTTCGCTCTGATAATGGGGGTGAATTTATCAATAACTCGATGAAATCCCTGTGTCACCAAAAAGGCATCATCCATCAAACCACATGTCCATATACTCCTGAACAAAATGGTGTCGCTGAACGGAAGAATCGTATTCTTCTGGAGATGACGCGTGCTGTGATGTTTGAATCCCATGTTCCTACCTTTTTTTGGCCTGAAGCCGCTGCCACCTCTGTTTACCTTCTAAATCGTCTTCCCACCAAAACCCTCCAGTTGAAAACACCTCTCCAAAAACTATCCACTCTTGCCCAAATACCTCTTGCCCTTACCCTCCAGCCTCGGGTTTTTGGTTGCTCCGTCTTTGTTCATATCCCTAAACATGAACGCACTAAATTGTCCCCATGTGCGGTTAAGTGCGTGTTTGTTGGTTATGGCATCAACCAAAAGGGATATAGATGTTATAATCTGAAAACCCGTCAAATTGTCACCACTATCCATTGTGATTTCCTTGAAACCGAATATTTTTATCTTCACCCACTTCGCAGTCAGGGGGAGAATACGACTGAGAATAATCTTGACCTGCTAAGTTGGTTATCGATGCCAGTTCCAGCTGATCCGGAAGTGGTTCCAAAAGAGACAGTTAACCTTACCGCTGAGCCGGTTTCATACACACAGGAACAGTCTATTGATGCTCCGCTGCTCGATCCAGTGTCTCCGCTGCCACTGATATCTGAGGTAAGGGAGTTCGAACCTATTCCTATTATTTCTGATTCTTCTGAAAGTGCTATGTGGGAAAATGAAGGAGAACAGGTGACTACAAATATACAGGAGCATACAGTTTCACAGAAGGATGAAGAATTGGAAGACAACACTATAGATGGTGATACTTGGAGATATGTGTTGCCTCCCAGAAGCAATCGAGGAATACCTCCCAAACGGTATACCCCAGAAAAAGTTACCCGAAAGTCTCGATACTCAGTCAAGGATTTTGCTCAAGGGAATCTGTCAAAAGCTGCTACAGCATATGAAGCAGCTGTATATGTAGAAGAAATTCCCCAATCGGTAGGAGAAGCCCTCAAATTTGAGCATTGGAGAGAAGCCATGCAGAAGGAGATAGATGCGCTAGCTCGGAATCAAACGTGGGAGAAATGTCAGTTACCAAAAGGGAAAAGGCCTGTTGGATGCAGATGGGTTTTTACAATCAAGAGACGCCCAGATGGGTCTATCGAAAGATACAAAGCCCGTCTCGTCGCAAAAGGATATACACAAACCTATGGGATAGACTATGCTGAAACATTCTCACCAGTGGCAAAAATGAACACAGTTAGAGTTCTCCTTTCCGTGGCAGCAAACAGAGATTGGAACTTGCATCAATTCGATGTTACAAATGTGTTTCTGCATGGGGAATTAAACAAAGAAGTTTATATGGACGCACCCCAGGGGTTCTCAGCTAAGTTTGGAAGAGGTGAGGTCTGCAAACTAAAACGGACCTTATATGGACTTAAACAGTCCCCACGAGCATGGTTTGGGAGGTTTACCATGGCTATGAAGAAATATGGATATCAATAGAGCAATTCAGATCACACTTTGTTTCTAAAAAAACAAGGTAATCTCATCACCTGTTTGATCATATATGTGGATGACATGATCATAACTGGCGATGACTCCAAAGAGATCGAGACGTTGAAAACAAATCTGTTTAGAGAGTTTGAGATGAAGGACTTGGGAAATCTGAAGTACTTTCTGGGCATTGAGGTACTGAGATCGAAGAAGGGAATCTTTATCAATCAGAAGAAATATACTCTGGAACTTCTGGTTGAAACTGGCATGTTAGATTGCAAGCCCGCAGGAACACCCATGGCTGTCAATCATAATCTAAGAATTGTGGAAGGAGCAGAGTTAGCAGATAAGGGGAGGTATCAGCGTCTTGTGGGAAATCTTATATATCTTTCTCATACTCGACCTGACATTGCCTACGCTGTGGGAGTTGTAAGCCAGTTTATGCATTGCCCTCAAGCTGATCATTTGGAAGCTGCACTGAGGATTGTGAGATATTTGAAGGGAACTGTTGGTTATGGGGTGCTGTTTAAGAAGAGTAGCAATCTAGAGATACAAGCATATACTGATGCAGACTAGGCGGGGAACCCAGTGGACAGGCGATCCACTGCAGGATACTTTACTATGGTTGGAGGAAATCTTGTCTCTTGGAGAAGCAAAAAGCAAAAAGTAGTGGCTCTCTCGAGTGCCAAAGCAAAATTTAGAGGAATTAAGAGTGGATTGACCGAGGTGCTCTGGCTGAGAAAACTTTTGAGGGAGCTTAACATTTCTCCAAAAGAAACATGCCAGATATTTTGTGACAACAAGGCAGCTATCAGTATCTCAGAAAACCCAGTTTAACATGACAGAACAAAACATGTTGAGGTTGATAGACACTTTATCAAAGAGAAGATCGAAGGAGGAATTGTAACTCTACCGTTTGTACGGTCTGAGGATCAACTTGCTGACATCCTGACCAACGCCGTGAATTCTAGAAGTTTCGTTGAAATTCTCGACAAGTTAACTATCGGAAATCCCGTCACTTAACTTGAGGGGGAGTGTTGGAAAGGAAAGAAGATCAAGGAAGCCAAAATTAGGGATCTAATATCTATTAAATTTGTAATTGATTTATTTCCTTTTCAGAATTGATCTTTTGTAGCTTTAAAGGAACGGATCTGTAAGAGGACAAGCATAATACAAAATATCAATCTTTAACAGCCATCAAAGTATTCTTCCTTCTCATCTAAATACATCAAACATTAAATCTCTCTAACCATGCTTGAACCATGTTTCATCAGATTTTTCTCTTTTGATTTGGTACACTATTAATCCTTCCTTTAAAGTAAAAAAAAAAGGATTTTAATTAGGATTTTCTTTAGATTAACTTGTGGGTTACAAATTACAATGTTTAGTATTCACATGAGTTTGCTATTAATTTATAGAAATAAATTGAACTTCACAGATTATTGGGTGTATTTCGAAATCATTAAGTGGCATGATCCTGAAAAATTATTTAGCCTTTTTTTTATATCTTAAACGTGTATAAAATTACGATTTTTAAATTAATTATTTTAATGATTATGCTATCTTGATAAGTTTTTAACGAATTATAATTTTTAGTGTTAAAATATTAGAATGATAATCATAGATTAGTTATTGGAATACAAAGAACAATAAAATATTTAATAATATAAGATGATTACATTATTACCCTTAGATAAAATTTAAAATAAGGGTATAATAGGTTAACTCAAAATTATAAAATAATTATAATCATATATATTAATAATATTAAATAATATTAGATGATTATATTATTACCCTTAAATAAAATAAAATATAAAATAAGGCTATAATAGGTAAACCCAAAATTATAAGACAACACATTTTTTATATTAGTGTTAGTATAGATAGATATAGATTAACACTTGGAAATGGCAAACATGCATTGACTTCATCATGTGCAAACCTGCTACTTGACATATTTTAATGGTTTATCACATGCAGTCTGCTTTCCATAAACATGAAATGAACAAATGAATTAGCTGTAATCTGCTATTGAGTTCAACGAATGCTTATGTTAATTGCGTTTGAGCGTTGTTGTTGATTGCGTGCGTGAGTGAGAAATAAAAAATAAATTATGGCCCTGATCACTTCGATGATCATCGCCCAAATTTTTTAGGTTTCTCGCTCCTCCGCCGTCGAATTTCATTGCCGCCGTCGTTGCTGTGAGCCACTGCGAAGTGGTTTTGAAATCCAACTCCGAGTAAGTTTAAGTTTTTAATTGCCGATTGAGCTTTACGTAGAGCTAGAAGGAAACATCATTATAGTGTATTTGGAGCAAGCTTTGAGTTCTGTTTTTGGTCTGTGTTGTTTGCATCGTAAAAAAAGAAACATCATGGCTTTTGCTGCTGTGATTTCTCTCAAGCATACCATTCGCCGCCTCGAAAATCCCATCAATAAACCACAAATGACAAGATCTGCGTATGAGGAGCTGAATTCCTTACTATCTATGCTGAAAGAATTGGATTAAAAGCTATCATATATAATATTAAATGTAAGCACCATTTTGTCGAATTCTCACAAATGATTTCTTTTATTGTCAATAAAAAAATATATGGACTTTTTTTTTTCTTAATAAAATGTACATGTAAATATATTATATGACTATATTGTCTTTAAAGAAAATGTACTATATGCGGGGCCGTCTAATAGGGTATGCAAAGTGAGCTTTCGCACAGGGTCTCACAATTTTTAGGGCCTCAATTTTTTTTTTACTTCTATTTAATATACCTTATATATTATTTTAATAAATTAAATTATCTCCATTCTCTTTCCTTTGCGGCAATATCTAATACAAACATCTCGATTTTTAAGTTCCAACTTCCAACACAAACATTATTTCCTCTTCAATTTTGTAACTTTCCATCTTCTTTCATGATTATTCTTCTAATTACCGTTAGATTTTTCTTTATGAAAAGAGTTTCTCATCTTTTTCATCAAATACTCATATCAAACTCCAACATTCCTTCATAAATCATGCTTCCGAGTCTGTTGTCACTACAATTCTACAATTACAAAGTTTTTCTTTCATCCCCCGATTCCTTCAAAGGCCAAATCCCTAGTGAGTATTTTTCTCAAACCCTGTTCTTCTTAATTTTTTTTTTCTGTTTGAATGATTCAGAAATCTGAATTTAATTATCCGCTTGAGCGAATTGTTAGATAATTCTATTATCTATTTGAACGAATTGATTGTTGATGATATCTATGTTCAGCGATATCACAAGAAAGACTTAATGGATTGACGATGATAGCCATAGAAAATGGTATTTTGAAAAAGATTGAATATGAAGATTACATTGATGAATTTGCTTCAAAAAGCGCTAAAAGAGTATCACTTTTATGTAAAATTGTAGAGATTCATATTTATTTAAGGTTGTATTGAGAATATTATAAATACTATAAATACAATATTTTGAATTTTTAGTCTTTTTAACAATATTGCTATAATTATAAAAATTATAACATTTTTTAGGGCCTAATTTTATTATTTGCACAGGGCCTATAAAATGATTGAGACGGCCCTGACTATATGGATATAATAGGAACACTAAAATTTACAAAACTTCTTTCATATAGTAGATTATGAACTCATATCAATGGGGATTATATCTGATTTTACTAAAAAAAACGATATAAAGAAAGTACAAGCTTCTTATATTATGTTGTCTATCAGTATGTGTCTTTAACGTCTTTGTTATTATATTTTTAAGAATATTATAGCATTTTTTGAATTTGATTTAATGAATAATTTAATTTATTAATTAAAAATATGAAATATTTTATATTAAAATGGTATCAAATTATAAATTTTATCGATTTCTCCTTTTCGCTATACAATTAATCTTCCCTTTAAAGTAAAACATGATTTTACTTGTGGTTTATAATGTTTATAAATTTTAATTTATATCAAGGATATGGAATAAAGTTTATTTATTTTTTAATTTGTTAATTCACGTGAGTTTGCTTGAAACTTTAAGTTTTCAAATTAAATATTCTGAAATTATTGAGTTGGATCAATATCATGATTAATTATTCAAGTGATATAGTTAGAATGGTAATAATAATATAATACTCCCTCCGTCCTAATAGCAAGGTCTCCCTTCTATTAAAAATTATCTATTTTAATAAAAAGGGGACCTTGCTCTCGAGACGGAGGTAGTATTAGATTATATTATACTATATTTAAAATATATTATAATATGTATATAATAGGTAAATTCAGGATTACATTATTGCTCTTAAATAAAAATATATAATAGGGATATAATAGATAAACTCAAAATTGTTAATATAATTGATTAATATGATTAATTATTCCAGAAGTATGGTATATAATTTTTAAAAAATTTAATTTTTAAGAATAAATGTTGATTATGATTTGTAATACTATAATAAAATATATTTTTGTAATAAACATTTTTAAAATATTAAATCTTATTGTGGGACATGAAAAGTCAGATGAGATCCTCTATTCCATATTTAATATTTCAACCCATGTTCCACGATCAAATTTACTAAGTTTTCTTCCATTTTTTTAGTCAATTTTAATTTATTATGCTTTAGTTTAATTTTATGATTGTTTTTAGGGTTCACCTACCCTTTATAATTAATTTTTAGTATTTAATTTTCAAAGAAATGATTATCATAGTTGATTATTTTAAAAATATGAGTTATAATTTTTTAAATTTCATCAATCTTTTGTTGATTGATGTGACTAGATCAATTATGGTATAATTAATTTTTATTTTTGTTAAACTTGTGAATTCGAACGTGGAATACGAATTAAAACATTAAATCTGAAATAAATGATCTCGTCTCGTGAAAAATGGACCAAAGAATTTTATTCCTTATTAGAGAAAATATTAAGTGAATGGCGAACATGATGTGGTCCCAAATATCTCAATTATTTTGATAAAGGCCCGCATATTTGAGGATTGAAATTTCTTGTTACACTCTCTGTGTTACACCCCGTGTTACACTTTCAAATTACGAGTTTTTCTTGTATTTTTTTTCTTCAATTTTATTTTTTTGTGATTTAGTTTAATTTTATGATTGTTTTTAGGGTTCACCCCACCCAATTAGGATTTATAATTATTTTTTAATATTTAATTTTTGATTTCTAATTAATAATTCATTATTATGGTTTATTTTTTAAAAAAATATGTTTTATAATTTTTTAATTCATTTTTTTTGTTGATAAATGTTGACTATGATTATTTATGTTATAATTAATTTTTATTTTATAATAATTATTGTTAAAATCATAAATTTAATGATGAAACACGGAGTGAAATACAAAAAAGTGTAACAGGAAATTTCAACCCCATATTTGAATGGTTCAAACTTGGAAGATAAATGCATTGCTTCCACCAATAATCTCATCCACAGAAGCTTATTATGTGAATGATCAGCAAGAAAAAAGAAACACAATGGCTTACGCTGCTGCGATTTCTCTCAAGAATACAATCCGCCGCCTCAAAAATCTCACCAATTTTCCACGAATCACAAACGCTTCATGTGATGAGGAGCTGGGTTCATTAATCACTATGCTGACAAGATTGAATAATGAAAGCAGAAGAGGCATTGATAGGAGTGTGATTAATGAAGTGGATGCAAAGATAAGAGATGCTGTTTGGAAAGTAGAAGATGTTCTTGATAAATCATATCACTCTCTAAATGAGAAGGCCGTGGAGGAAGAGATCAATTCGTTCTTGAAGAAAGTGAAGATGTTCAAAAAGGAGTATTACAGAGCCCTACGAAAAAAAACCATTGCCTGCAGAAGAAGAAGATGAGGCATTATCTCTATCTGCTGCAGTTCCGCCAGTAAACAACTCAACCACGGTCGGCTCATCAGATCTATCTCATAAAATCATAGATCAGCTTCTACGAAGCGGAAGCATTGAAGTTATGTTGTTTTACAGCTTTGTTGTCTCGCTTGTGGGGATGGCAGGCATTGGTAAGTATAAGATAGATGGGTTTGGAGAATTTTCAAGTTGTATTAGCAAAAACAAAGTTACAGTATTTATAACTTACAAGGTAAACCTAATCAAGCCCTAAGTAACTAAAGGAGAAACGATAGATACAAACGAAAATAGATAACAACAAATAAATACAAGATACACATAACTAATCTAATAGTTATCGCCAATAGTAAGACCCATCTTGCTGCACTAATTTATCACCACCCACTCACTGTTCAACATTTCCATGTAAGACTGTGGGTGAGAGCAGGCCCTAAATATCAACCAAACAATATCTATGTGGATATTCTTTCTCAATTACTGCATAAGCCTAGAGATCTATTTAAGGAAGAAAGTGAGGATGAATTAATAGATCTTTTAGGAAGCAGTTTGAAAAGTAATGAGAGATACTTAATTGTATTGGATGATATATGGGCCACAGGAGTCTTGGATTACCGGCTTAATCTTTTAAGCAACACCCGATTCTTAATCACAACAAGGCTACAGGAAGTCGCTAAACTTGGGTGCCACTATCCAGAGAGTGTTCACCAGATGCCATTTCTGAACAATGAAGAAAGTTGGAATCTACTTTGGCAGAATGTGTTTGTAGCTGAAAAGTCTTTCCCTTCTCAACTCGAGAAACCGGGAAGGAAGATTGCGGAGAAGTGTGAAGGTCTTCCTCTTTTGATCCTTGCAGTCGCCGACATCCTCCGTGGTCTTGACAAGACCGAAGAGTGCTGGATCGAGGTAGCAGAGGATAAAACCACTACCTTTACAGATGCGTATGAAAACATTTACGAGGTGCTGCTCTCAAGCTACGAGTACTTACCTCAACATTTAAAACCATGTTTTCTGTACATGGGAGTTTTCCCTCAGAGTTGTGAGATTCGCATCTCCAAGCTCTTTAACTTGTGCGCTGTAGAGGATTTTCTTGATCCAACTCTGAACCAGCTGCTTCCAGATTTGCAAAATTTGGAAGAGTTTGCAATTGAATATGTGGAGGATCTTGTCTCGAAAAGTCTTGCTATTTTCTGCGAGCAGAGCTTCAGCTTCTTCAGGAAGGTTAGAAAAATCAAATCCTCAAAGCTCCATTCTGCCTATTGGTACTTGTGCGTTAAAGAAGCTAGGAAGAGCAACTTCTTACATGTCTTAAACAAGTTAACCGATGCTTTCGAAGATAGTATTGAAAAGCAGCGTCGGTTGTCAGTCCAAACCAACATATTATTAGGCCTAAAAGAGGTGTATGACACAATGGCTGCAGCCACATCAACAACACGTTCACTCCTTTGTACCGGTGAAGATCATCAGTATCCAGTACGGATATGTTTTGATATGATGTTACTAATGAGGGTGTTGGATGCTCTGGCAATCCGTTTCTATGAGTTTCCGAATGAGGTATTGAAACTGTTACAGTTAAGGTACCTCACCCTCACTCATAATGGGGAACTCTCTTCTTCCATCAACAAGCTCCAACAGCTGCAGTGCCTTATTCTCCGTCCACATCATAACATCAAATTCCTGACAGCTCCAACAACTTATTTGCCAGATGAGATTTGGGATATGGAAGAATTGAGGCATCTTCGGATCATGGGAAGCAACCTACTAGACCCAAGTAAGGGAAAAAAAACTATCAAAACTCTTAACCCTTTATGTGAATGCTCATAGTTGCAGCAAGGCTGTTTTCAGAGGCATCCCTAATCTGAAGAGTCTAGGAATTACGATTGAGTTACAGCCTGACGCTGCTGCTGAAACCGTAAGATGCTTGGAGCATATTAAGCTTCTTGATGAATTAGAGTCAGTTAAATGTGTGGTCGTGAATCCTCGACTGAAGTCATCTCAATTAGCTGTTGCCCCACCAGATCACCTTTCAAATTTGCCTGAGAGTCTGAAGAAGTTGAGCTTGAATGGGTTAGGATATTCATGGAAGGACATGACTGCAATTGGTTCATTGCCAAACCTCAAAGTGCTGAAGCTGCGATGCTCTGCCTTTCAAGGTCCACAATGGGAAACAGAGGCTGCAGGACAATTCAGTAGTCTCGAATTTCTGCTACTTGAAGATATTGATCTGGTGCACTGGACAGCTGAAGCTAACTCTTTCCCAGTTCTCCGGCACCTAAGTTTTCGACACTGCTACAAATTAAAGAAGATACCTTCGGAAATCGGAGATATCCGAAGTCTGGAAATGATGGAGGTAGATGATTGCAGTCCTTCAGTTGTGGCTTCTGCGCACCAAATAAAGGAGAAAAATGAAGATTCTTCTAGTCCTCAAGTTGTCATCAATTCTTCATGGAATCTTTGATGATTAGCAGCCGGATCATTGGATCAAAAGGTAAGTGAAGGAATGATAAAATTAGAGGGAATGTCTATTTACACTTCTGATTTTACTCTTTGCACCACGCATATTTATATTAATGCCCTTCGGTCTAAAAAGATTTGTTTTACTTAAAAAAAATTGCTCGGGAATACATTTTCGAACACGTTTATCTTGCTCGAGAATATTAATTCGAACAACTCCAATATTTAGAAAAACAAAGTTTGTTCGGACACTTAAATTTGAGCCACCCTCATTTCTTCTGAAAAATGTTTTCCAAGCAACACTTGGAAAATTTCAGGGTGCGGGTGTTCAAAGTTGATTTTTTGAGTTGATTTTTTAAACAATCTTCATTTGCTCACAAAATGCCCTGGACTCCATTTTTTCCCCAAGTGTTGTTCGAAAAATAAAGTTCGAACTACTCCAAAATGTTTGAAATTTTCAGTTCGAAGGAATCGCAATATGGACAAAATCGAAATTACATGTCTATTTTAATATGATATTATTTTTACCATATGTATACATATCAAATGAATGATCATTTGCATAAAAAGCAAGCAATAAAAGCTACAAAGCATATAAGATTGAGCAATGCATTTAGTTTTTTTTTTTTTTTTTACACGGATCAAACCAAATATCTTCTCAACACAAACAGTCAACTGTTGTTTGAATAATAGAGCAGGATAAACCATTATCCAGGCCATGATATTTGAAAGATGACCGTGGGCCCTATGAAGAAAAAACAATTACAAAATTACCAAGTGTGAAGTATTTCTGATATTAGGAGTCATCAAAGTTATTAGAGTTAGCATAAACAATAGTTCAAAATATATAGATACAAATAGTATCTATATATATATTAAGGTAAAATCATGTGATAGACAACGGTTCTGATATAAACCATTGTCTATTACATATTTTGTCTTAGACAACAGTTTTTGAATAATAGACAACAGTTTTGAGTTATAGACAACCGTAGTGATATTTATTGTTATAAAATTTTCTCCTTTTTTTTTGGCATTTTTCATGACAGTTTAAATAACAACCGTTGTATTTTAAGAAATTTTTGCAATCTTATTTATTATTTTTTTTACTTGAATTTTTTTTTATTTACAGTAGTATACATTTGTCGCCTAAAAAATAACTTTAATTTGTGTTATAATAATAATAATTTGCAATGATTTATTATTTTTTCTATTTTAATTTCATCATTTAAAATAATTAAATAATTATATTTTTTATACAAGTCATATATTCAAAAAAAATCAAATGTTCTATAATCATGGACAATGATACATTGTTATTTATAAATTCATGACGTTAGAAATATTCCAATTCGATCTTTCTAACATGGATTTCCATTTAGTTCCTAAAATTTAATTTTCTTTTGGGTTTGTCGTAACTACACAAAATTCATCTTCTTATCTAATTAATTAATGTATGTACATATCATTTTATTAATTTTTAAAAATTGAACACAATATATACAATTAAAAAAATAATCATAACAATATAGATCTAAAATAATAATTAATATTTGTGCATCATAGTGGAGAAATACTAGTTAATTATAAATTCATTAAATAGTATAAATATTATATTAGGGAAGGGTTATGATGCATATATACCCCTAGGGCTCGTTTGCTAGGTTGTATGCAAGGATAAAAATATCGCTATCGCAACATATATCGCAACTTCAATTTTACAGATATATTGCCGGATATATCGATATTGCAGAAAATTGAAAAAAATGACGGAAATCATATTAAAATCTTGAAAATTTAGCAAGAAATTTTAGGAACTATTATGACATATTATTATGCACATATTCCACTAAATTTTTTGATGGAATTGTATTTTGAAAGCAAATATATGAATAATACATTATATAAATACCATTTGAGACAATACATTTGACAAAATAATACATAATACAGCATAAAATAACTAAATAAATATTATAAAGTATAATTAATACCAAAATGGGGATATGAGGTTCAAATATCAAATGAAATCCTTTATCCCACTTTTCTCTATCCCATTTAGTGTCTCATTTTGATTTTTATTCGTTTTTCATCAAACTTTTTCTTCAATTTCAATTTGTTATGTCTTAGTTTAATTTTTATAATTATTATTTAGGGTTCATTCCACCCAATTAGGGTTTATATTTATGGTTGATTATTCCAAAAGTAGGGTATATACTTTTTAAATTTTTTAATTTTTAGTAATAAATGTTGATTATGATTTGTAATACTATAATAAAATTTATTTTTATAATAAACATTTTTAAAATATTAAATTTTATAGTGGGACATGAAAAGTGGACTAAAAGATTTTATCCCTTCAAATATAGTAGATGGAATGTCATCTTGTTCTAAATAATATTGGTACCAACTCATCACATTAGAGTAATTATGGATATAATTATGCATATGCGCTTGATATGTTTCTTGATTTCTTAGATTTCAATTTTCTATGATATATGGGGAGGAAAACTTTAGTGATTTGTTCATCATGTCCCCAACTGAAAAAATGAAAAAAATAAAACCGGTGCATCTCACTTTTCAATCTAAGACATTCATTGATTTTCCGATCTTCTTTCTCTTATAATTTTTTACAAAGTGAGTGTCTTTACAAAGAAAAAAATATTGAAACTCAAATAATTACATTGAGGACCTAATAAAGACCACAAAAATATATAGTATTAAATAAAAAATCAAAATATATTATAAAAATATAAAAAAAATTGCGATATTTCGCCGATACTCGGGAAAAAAGATATTCTCCCCAATATTCGTATCGCAATGTCAATATCCGCGATATTTCAATCATTGGCTGTATGGTATAAAGTTGGATGTGTTTGACATGGGATGTGTTTCACCGTATAAGATATCAATATCATGTTTGTTTTGGTGTATTAAAATATATGTATTAATAATATATTGTTTGCTTAGATGTATTAGATTCTCTATAAAATTTCAATTCCTAAAATATCCTTTAATTAGTTACCATATATTATGTGAATATTCTATAATAACATCTTTAATTAATATCTGCAAGGTTATTTTAGTCTACAATTTTTAATAATTCTGTATGGTATACCATATGAATGATTAACACATACCGGGCCCTTGCATAATCATGGGTTTCAATATTGCTAGAAAACAAAGTATTAGGGTGTCATAGGTATTTATCTCACCCATACTATCTAGCAAACAAGTCCCTAGTGTATAAAATAGGGATTAATCTTACCAATTAAATTGTTGATCTCAACGGTCATGATTATATAGGGAAAAATTAGAAAATTGAACAACATTTTAATTATATTACACGCCCAATGGCATAAATGTCATTGTATATATATTGTAGGATCTCCAATTAACATAAATTTTCAGCAAGATATTTGGGAAATCAAATCATACAAATAACACAATTATTAACTACCTAGGCACGCTAACATTTAATTATAGATATGTCGAAGATTTTTTAACTTTATTTTGTATGGATTTTTTTTTGGCATTTAGGTTTCTTGAGTATTCTTCTAAACACTACAAAAATACATGAAGCATCAAATTCATTTTAAGGTAAACCTATAATTTTTTTTCTAAGGTGGATCAATTATAATTTATTAAGGTTTATTTTCAACTTATAAAATATGAAACAATGTTAATCCTCATGTTATTTTTAGTCTTTAGAGTGCTTATTTTGTTATTTATAATGCTTTAATATATAATTAGTGTCTTACTAGGTTATATGTTAATACTTTTTTGTAAATCGTCATGTTATTTTTAGTCTTTAGAATGCTTATTTTGTTATTTATGATGCTTTAATATATGATTAGTGTCTTACTAGATTATATGTTGATTTTTTTTTTTGTAAATTGTCATGTTAGTTTTAGTATTTAGAATGCTTATTTTGTTATTCATGATGCTTTAATATATGATTAGTGTCTTACTAAGTTATATATATGTTGTTGTTTTTTTTGTGTTATGCATGATGCTTGTAATTCAGTAGTATAATAATGTTTAATATTAAATTGTTTATATTTATCATATATATATATATTGGTACAACTTATAATTTGATGAATAGTTGTTTTTTTTTAATTATATATGCATGATGTTATGATTTAATTTGTTTGAGGCACACTCCTGTAGGACGGTCTAACGGGTCGCTTCCGTTAGACGGATCCTAACCCGACCCGGATCTAATTTTTTCCTTTTTTTTTGCACCGAGCCCCACCCCACCCCACCCCACCCCCACTTTCTCTCACATGCACGCACATACTTGTCCATCTCTTTCTCTTTTTTTTTTTTTTACAATTCCAATTCACGACTTATACAAATTTTTTTTTCTTTTTTTTTTTGGAGCACATTTATACACTTTTTTTTTCTTTTTTTTTTGGAGCACATTTATGCACTTTTTTTTCTTTTTTTTTTTGGGAGCACATTTATACACTTTTTTTTTTCTTTTTTTGGGCAATTTTTTTCGGCTCCAATTTACGCTTCACTATGAATATTTAGAAGTTGTGTGTTTTTTTAATGATTTTATTAATGATACTTTATCTATAATTAATGATACTTCACAAGATAAAAGTTATATTTTCATTAAAATGAAAATTACCGATGATTAAGCATTAATTGTTAAATTAACAATAAAGAAGTATCATTAATTATGAAGTAAGTATCACTAGTAATAAAAATAAAGCATCACTAATAGTGATATGTTCTTCTGCAATTAGTGATATTTTTCTTTCTAATTAGTGATACTTTCTTTGCAATTAGTGATACTTTTCTTCTAATTAATGATACTTTCTTCTGCCATTAGTGATAATTTTCTTCAATTAGTGATACTTTCTTTGCAATTAGTGATATTTTTCTTTCTAATTAGTGATACTTTCTTCTACAATTAGTGATACATTTCTTCTAATTAGTGATACTTTCTTATGCCACTAGTGATACTTTTCTTCAATTAGTGATACTTTCTTTGCAATTAGTGATACTTTTCTTTCTAATTAGTGATACTTTCTTCTAATTAGTGATATTTTATTCTGCAATTAGTGATACTTTTCTTCTAATTAGTGATATTTTCTTCTGCCATTAGTGATACTTTTCTTCAATTAGTGATACTTCCTTTGCAATTAGTGATACTTTTCTTTCTAATTAGTGATACTTTCTTCTACAAGTAGTGATACATTTATTCTAATTAGTGATACTTTCTTATACCACTAGTGATACTTTTCTTCAATTAGTGATATTTTCTTTGCAATTAGTGATACTTTTCTTCAATTAGTGATACTTTCTTCTACAATTAACGATACTTCATCCCTAACTAAAATTGAATTGAATTAATTTTTTAAAAAAGGAAGAAAGATAGTGAAAAAAAAGTAATTGAAATAACAAAAATTGGGCCGTGAGAACATGAGAAAGAAAGAAGAAAAAGGGAAAAAAAAGAAGAAAAGAGCAAAACAGCCTATTAGCGAAAAAAAAGGAAAAGGAAAAAAAAAGAAAAAAGGATAAAAAGAAAAAAAAATTATCGGCTCAATTAAAATCTATCCATTAAGTAGACCACCACTAACCTTAATCAATTAATTAGATACTCAATGTGGGCCAGAGAAGACTATATTATATAAAAAAAACATAAAAAATGAGAAGAAAGAAAAAAAAAAAAAAAAAGAATGAAAAGGACAAAACAAAGGAGAATAAATAAAGGAAAAAAATAAGAAGAAAGAAGAAAAAAGGCAAGGCGAGCCCGCAGAAAAAAAAAATGAAAAACAAAAAAGAAATGAGAGAAAGAGAAAAAAAGAGAGAAAAAAAGAAAAAGAAAGGGAATGAGAATTGGGCTCAGCAAGTTGTTGGGCCAAAAAAAATGAAAGAAAAAAAAAGAGAAATAAAGTGAATGGGAAATGGGCTCAGCATGCTGCTGGGCCAAAAAAAATGAAAGGAAAAAAAAGAGTGGGCTAGGCGCTGGCGGGTGGGTTTTGTGGGACAGGTCGGGTTATATTTGACCTGTCTAACGTAAGAGACCCGTTAGACCGTCTCATACAAGTTTTTGTCAATTTGTTTAGTGATGTTTGTATATATCTATATATATATATATATTAAAATAAACATTTTATCTATTAAATTAATCATCGTGTTATTTTTAGTCTTTAAAATACATATTTTGTGATTTTATAATGCTTTAATTTATTATTAGTGTCTTACTACTTTATATGTTGATGCTTTTTTTAATAAAGGAAAAAAAACGGTAATGAGGAATTGAAAGATCTTAAAAGATATGAATGAATTTAGAATGACATTTATGACCTTTTCTAAATAAAATAAATATAAAAACACAATTAAATTAAAAAGATCCAAACCATTCATCTAATTAAATTAGTGGATATGATCAATTCCTAATTTATACACTTGACTCATTTACAAATGATCCATCCTCTATTATATTATTATATAATTAATTTATATGTATATTTTATTATCGATATAATGTACTATATATTTAATAAAAACTATAAAGAATTGAAATGTAAAGATGAGGATCAGGAATTGAACACGGTACCTCTAAGTTAAAGAGGTGCATGGATTACCAAAAGGACACAAACCCATTTTGTTAAGTTTGGTCTACAGAATAAGTATATACATAAAATCAGTAAAATTTCGGTTTTTCACCAAAACCGACCTAACCGAACCGATTACTTCGGTTTCAGTTCGGTTCGGTACCCACTCTTAATTCGGTCAGTTTCGATTTGTGAACATTCGGTTTCTGTTTACTTCGATTTTGGAGATTCGGTTTGGACTGAATGCTCACCCCTAGATCTATTTAAGGAAAAAAGTGAGGATAAGTTAATAGATCTTATAGGAAACAATTTGAAAATGAAAATGCTTTAGTCATTAGATGTATATACGATATTTCCGTGTCATTATATTATTAAATTGATAATAATTAGCTGGGAAATTTTATTATAGTTGAATAACTATAGACTTCTAATTCACGGTGTTGAGATAACTTAATCAGCGCTTGACTGAATGCATTTTGTTGGTGACTTTATTGTGAGCCAAAACTGATGTTCGTGAACATGTTCGAGAACAAGATGAGTTAATTTGCGGTGCAAAATCGATCACAAAGAACATGGGTGCACGTGTTCCACTAAGGATGTTCTAGAGTATGTTCAAACCAAGTTATTAATTATTAAGTATTGTTAAACAAATGAATCTTTAACAACGTACGAGAACTTTAACAAATTCATTTAATCTCAAACAAATAAATTATTATATTTGACCTATTTTTCAATTCGACATCATTTTTAAAAATTTCAATTATATCACCATTTTTTATTTGTATGTTCAACAACCACAATATAAAAATTCAACATTCACAAATTGATGTTAAAAAAAAAAATTCATCAAATAAAAAACCATGATTTTTTTTTACATGAATACATGGCAAAATATTTATGATTAATTCATTTCATATCTAATCGGTATATAAGGAATTAAGGATATTAATGAATTGTCTAGGATTTTATATTAAATTAGAATATGTAAATGAAAGAAATACAAATATACACACACATGACATAATTCAAAATTAAATATATATTTTAATATAATGGAGATACAATAGTAATGTTTTAAAAGCTATCATATATAATATTAAATGTAAGCACCGATTTTGTCGAATTCTCACAAATGATTTCTTTTATTGTCAATAAAAA
Source organism: Perilla frutescens (assembly GCA_026008535.1). Taxonomy (NCBI): domain Eukaryota; kingdom Viridiplantae; phylum Streptophyta; class Magnoliopsida; order Lamiales; family Lamiaceae; genus Perilla; species Perilla frutescens. Next base: position 66,824,936 of record BRKX01000008.1, on the reverse strand, counting down.
AAAAATATGGACTTTTTTTTCTTAATAAAATGTACATGTAAATATATTATATGATTATATTGTCTTTAAAGAAAATGTACTATATGGATATAATAGGCAAACTAAAATTTACAAAACTTCTTATATATATATATATATGTATATATATATAGTAGATTATGAACTCATATCAATGGGGATTAAATCTGATTTTACTAAAAAAATGATATAAAGAAAGTACAAGCTTTTTATATTATGTTGTCTATCAGTATGTGTCTTTAACGTCTTTGTTATTATATTTTTAAGAATATTATAGCATTTTTTGAATTTGATTTAATGAATAGTTTAATTTATTAATTAAAAATATGAAATATTTTATATTAAAATGGTATCAAATTATAAATTTTATCAATTTCTCCTTTTCGGTATACAATTAATCTTACCTTTAAAGTAAAACATGATTTTACTTGTGGTTTACAATGTTTATAAATTTTAATTTATATCAAGGATATGGAATAAAGTTTATTTATTTTTTAATTTGTTAATTCACGTGAGTTTGCTTGAAACTTTAAATTTTCAAATTAAATATTCTGAAATTATTGAGTTGGATCAATATCATGATTAATTATTTAAGCGATATAGTTAGAATGGTAATAATAATATAATACTCCCTCCGTCCCAATAACAAGGTCCCCCTTCTATTAAAAACTCTCTATTTAATAGAAGGGGGACCTTGCTATTGGGATGGAGGTAGTATTAGATTATATTATACTATATTTAAAATATATTATAATATGTATATAATAGGTAAATTCAAGATTACATTATCGCTCTTAAATAAAAATATATAATAGGGATATATTAGGTAAACTCAAAATTGTTAATATAATTGATAAATATGGTTGATTATTCCAGAAGTATGGTATATAATTTTTAAAAAAATTAATTTTTAAGAATAAATGTTCACTATGATTTGTAATACTATAATAAAATTTATTTTTTTAATAAATATTTTTTTAATATTAAATTTTATTGTGGGACATAAAAGTCTGATGATATCCTCTATTCCAGATTTAATGTTTCAACCCATGTTCCACAATCAAATTTAATAAGTTTTTCTCCATTTTTCGTCAATTTTAATTTATTATGCTTTAGTTTAATTTTATAATTATTTTTAAGGTTCACCCGACCCTTTATAATTAATTTTTAGTATTTAATTTTCAAAGAAATAATTATCATGGTTGATTATTTTTAAAATATAATTTATAATAATTTTTAAAATTTCAATCTTTTGTTGATAAAAGTGACTAGATCGATTATGTTATAATTGATTTTTATTTTTGTTAAACTTGTGAATTTTCAAACTTGGAATATAAATTGAAACATTAAATCTGAAATAAATGATCTCGTCTCATGAAAAATGAGTAGAGAAGTTTATCCCTTATTATTGAAAGTATTTAAGTAAATGACGAACATGATGTGGCCCCAAATATCTCAATTATTTCGGAAAAGGCCCGCATATTGAATTGAAGATAAATGCATTGTTTCCACGAATAATCTCATCCACAAATTTTCCTTAAAAAAAAAAAAAAAATTCTCATCCACAAATGCTTATGTGAATAATTTCTTTATTTATTTTCTAAAAAAATATTATTTTAAAAATCATGGGTGTTCAAAAATGGAATTTTTAACAAACATGGTGAGTTCGAAATTTCATTTTCGAACCACACTTGATTTTTTTCTTTTTAGGTAAAGGATATTTAAGTAACTTCAAAATTATTTTTTTTCCTTTTATGGTGCAAAGAATAATTTTAGTTGTGTAATTAGAAACTCTCTTTAACAATAAATGTTAATTATGATTTGTAATACTATAATAAAATTTATTATTGAAATAAATATTTTTAAAACATTAAATTTTATAGTTTGTGCAATTAGAAACTCCCTTTAACAATAAATATTAATTATGATTTGTAATACTATAATAAAATTTATTATTTAAATGAATATTTTTAAAACATTAAATTTTATATATTGTGCAATTAGAAACTCCCTTTAACAATAAATGTTAATTATGATCTGTAATAATAATATAATAATATTTATTTTTATAATAAATATTTTTAAAGTATTAAATTTTTTAGTGGACACGAAAAGTGAAGTATAGTAATAAGTAAATGGCGAACATGATGATTGATGTGGCCCCAAATATCTCAATTATTTGGGAAAATAAATGCATTGCTTCCACCAATAATCTCATCCACAGATGCTTATTATGTGAGATCAGCAAGAAAAAAGAAACATTATGGCTTACGCTGCTGTGATTTCTCTCAAGTATACAATCCACCGCCTCCAAAATCTCATCAATTTTCCACGAATCACAAAAGCTGCGTGTGATGAGGAGCTGAATTCATTAATCTCTGTGCTGAGAGGATTGGATGATGAAAGCAGCAGAATGATTGATAGGAGTGTGATTCATGAATTGGATGCAAAAATAAGAGATGAAGTTTGGAAAGTAGAAGATGTTCTTGATAAATCATATCACTCTCTGATTCCACCTTCTCATGGCCTTGACGAGAAGGGCGTGGAGGAAGAGATGAATTCGTTCTTGAAGAAAGTGAAGATTTTGAGGGAGGAGTATGACAGAGCGCTACGACAAAAACCATTGCCTGCAGAAGAAGAAGAAGAGGCATTATCTTTATCTGCTGCAGTTCCGCCAGTAAACAGCTCAACCACGGTCGGCTTATCAGATCTATCTGAAGAAATCATAGATCAGCTTCTAATTGTTGTGCTTGACCGCACTGTTGTCTCAGTTGTGGGGATGGCAGGCATTGGTAAGACACATCTTGCTGCACTAATTTATCACCACCCACTCATTCTTCAACATTTCCATGTTAGAATGTGGGTGACAGCAGGCCCTAAATATCAATCAAACAATATCTATGTGGATATTCTTTCTCAGTTACTGCATGAGCCTAGAGATCTATTTAAGGGAAAAAGTAAGGATACATTAATAAATCTTTTACGAAGCAGTTTGAAAAGTAATGAGAGATGCTTAATTGTATTGGATGATATATGGACCCCAGGAGTCTTGAATTACGGGCTTCATTTAGGCAATACCCGATTCTTAATCACAACAAGGCTACAGGAAGTCACTCAACATGGGCTCCATCCAAAGAGTGTTCACCGGATGCCATTTTTGAACAATGAAGAAAGTTGGAATCTACTTTGGCAGAATGTGTTTGTAGCTGAAAAGTCTTTCCCTTCTCAACTCGAGAAAGCAGGAAGGAAGATTGCGGAGAAGTGTGAAGGTCTTCCTCTTTTGATCCTGGCAGTTGCCAACATCCTCCGTGGTCTCGACAAGACGGAAGACTACTGGATGAAGGTAGCAGAGAATAAAACCACTGCCTTTACAGATGCGTATGAAAACATTTACGAGGTGCTGCTCTCAAGCTACGAGTACTTACCTCAACAATTAAAACCATGTTTTCTGTACATGGGAGTTTTCCCTCAGAGTTGTGAGATTCGCATCTCCAAGCTCTTTAACTTGTGGGCTGTAGAGGATTTTCGTGAACCAACTCTGGACCATCTGCGTGGTACAAATTTGATAAGTTGGGAACAAAAGTTGACGGAAAAATTTGCAAATAAATGTGTCTCGAAAAGTCTTGCTATTGTCTGCAAGCAGAGGTTCTGCAGCTTCTTCAGGAGGTTTAGAAAAATCAAATCCTCAAAGCTCCATTCTGCCTATTGGTACGTGTGCGTTAAAGAAGCTAGGAAGAGCAACTTCTTACATGTCTTAAACAAGTTAACCGATGCTTTCGAAGATAGTATTGAAAAGCAGCGTCGGTTGTCAGTCCAAAACAACATATTATTAGGCCTAAAAGAGGTGTATGACACAATGGCTGCAGCCACATCAACAACACGTTCACTCCTTTGTACCGGTGAAGATCATCAATATCCAGTACCCATTTGTTTTAATAAGATGTTACTTATGAGGGTGTTGGATGCTCTGGCAATCCGTTTCTATGAGTTTCCGAATGAGGTAGTGAAACTTTTACAGTTAAGGTATCTCTCCCTCACTCATAATGGTGAACTCCCTTCTTCCATCAACAAGCTCCAACAGCTGCAGTGCCTGATTCTCCGTCGACATCATAACATCAAATTCCTGACAACTCAAACAACTTATTTGCCAGATGAGATTTGGGATATGGAAGAATTGATGCATCTTAGGATCATGGGAAGCAACCTACCAGACCCAAGTGAGGGGAAAAAACTATCAAAACTCGAAACACTTTACGTGAATGCTCATAGTTGCAGCAAGGCTGTTTTCAGAGGCATCCCTAATCTGAAGAGTCCAGGAATTACAATTGAGTTAGAGCCAGATGCTGCTGCTGAAACTGTAAGATGCTTGGAGCATATTAAGCTTCTTGATGAATTAGAGTCACTTAAATGTGTGGTTGTGAATCCTCGACTGGGGTCTCAATTAGCTGTTGCCCCACCAGATCACCTTTTCAATTTACCTTGGGGTCTGAAGAAGTTGAGCTTGAATGGGTTAGGGTATCATTGGAAGTACATGAATGTAATTGGTTCACTGCCACACCTCCAAGTGCTGAAGTTGCGACGCTCTGCCTTTCAAGGGCCACACTGGGAAACGGAGGCTGCAGGACAATTCGGGAGTCTCGAATTTCTGCTACTTGAAGATATTGATCTGGTGCACTGGACAGCTGAAGCTAACTCTTTCCCAGTTCTCCACCACCTAAGTGTTCGACACTGCTACAAATTAAAGAAGATACCTTCGGAAATCGGAGATATCTCAACTCTTGAAATGATGGAGGTAGATGATTGCAGTCCTTCAGTTGTGGCTTCTGCGCACCAAATAAAGTTGAAAACAAAATATTCTTCTCGTCTTCAAGTTGTCATCAATTCTTCATGGAATCTTTGATGATTAGCATCCGTATCATTGGATCAAAAGGTAAGTGCAGGAAGATATAATTATAATCACTTGGATTTTGGTTAATACAGGTCGAACCAGATGATGAATTTGAAGTAAACAGCAGATGCATTATTGTTTTGGAGATTATGCATTCTACTTTGTTTTGAATTAATTGATGATGGTTTGGAACTTCAGAATATATGTTGTGTCATTCAAGTAAAGTGAACTAATGTGTTCTGTTTTGATCTACATATTTGAACTTGTTTTCCTAAAAATTTATACACACACGCACATATGAAATTGAGACACGAATCAAATTTATATATCTATTTTAATATGAATTATTGTTACCATATACATGTATAACAAATGAATGACCATTTTGCATAAAAATTAAGCAATAAATTTTATATTTACTACTATATGATAATAAAAAGTGCATATCAATATATTATATTACCCTATTGTTCTTAATTTAAATTTATTATAGGGATATATTAAGTAAATTTAATTTTGTAAAATAAGCCTTTTTTATATATAGTAGTAAATTCATATGGAAATTAATATAGTATATTATATATTATATTATACAATTAAATTTGTAATAAGGATATAATAGATTAATAATTAAATTAAAATTTATAAAACATCGCACTTTTATTATAGTAGTAGATATAATAAGGCAAAATTTTAAATTCGAAGAGATGAGCAATTTGGAATAAAAATCGATGAAGCACACCAACGAAGAATTTGGCCATTGAAAATCCAATATTTCGAAAACTTAAATCGTTTGAAATTGCAAAAAGAAAAAAAAAATGAAAAATTATGATTAAAATGTAACATTATAAACATTAAAGTGAAAATTACAAAAGATGGTAAAAAAATTTATGTAAATTCCTATAATTAACCCTTAAATAAACGAGATGATTTTGATCTTTATTTTCAAGTCAAACTCGAATCTGTAAGCTCTCATTTATGACCAGCGAACATGATAATACGCTTGACCTTGACTCGTTTATTTTCTTTCAAGCCTATTCACGAGCTGTAGCGCCCCGAACCCGGAGGCCCAATGCGCTAACGGGAACACACACGATGAAATAAAATCACTATAAAATTTTCGCAAACTACTATAAATCATTTTCTCGAATTATAAAAATTCGAACAGCACTTCGTTTAAAATATTAATAAATTTCACGCTCATAGGCGGTTACCATTCAACAACCAATTACATAAGATAAGACTTTTCAACCAACCTATCATTTTAAAATCACACCTTTCGAATCACCAATTAAAACATGTTCAACATTGACTAGAAAATCCAATATTCAACATTCAAGTCATGCCAGCAAGGTGCCGAAGAAAAACTTGAAATGTTCTGTACTGTGAGAGCACTTTTACATTCTTTTAACATTCTGTTCATTTTAGAGACAATTTTGCAATAAAATGAACTTGGCAAGCCCCGATAGTTCCATTTTTCACACTCGAGGGGGATACGTGGAGCCATAACAGAATGGCCAACCATCCATGGAAGTGTGGAGGCTGCCATAGTAACTTAGTACTGAATTGCCGAAAAAAATACAGCTATTTAATTTTAAACCACTTGCCTCGTTTGAGACACTCTGAGTCCCATATTTATCATCCCAGTACATTGTGCTTATTCGATAGATCTGCCTCACTGTCAATTTCTGCGAAATATGTTCAATAAGAGAAATATAATCAGACATGAGACCAGATTAATTCATCCACATCGAGAAAAAAAGACAACAGAGGAAGTGCAGAATAGCGTGTCTAATAAACTATTTCAATGAAGTCCTACCGGACAGAGTTCCTGTCTTATCTCTTCCAAAGATTTCCTCCTCTTTTGACGCATTACCTATTTAAATAGCAAGATACGTCAGTTACTGTATTCTCAAGGATCAAAATCACTAGAAAATAAGTATATATACCAAAAATCCAACGGCTTGTCTAATGTAATTTAGCTCGTGCCAAGAAGTTCCTGCAAACTGCATAGTGCATACTAGAATGGCTCAGACTACAAGAGCTAATATTCATTTTGTGATAGAGATAGAGTCAAAGAAAACCTCCTCTGTTGCATTCAATATCCATTTATCCAATTCAGCCAGGCCAGATTTGACATATTCACCATTTGAGAATGTGCAGCATTCACGTCGCAGCAGCAAACTGCCAGTGAATTTTATTAAAGATACACTCATAGAATTGAAAGGAGAGATGTGCAAGCATCCAAATTAGATAAAATACCTATTAAATAATTGTACCATTTTACCATTAAAACTAATTCATGTAGCCTTTCTTTATAGCTACATCTTGAATGGGTTTCACTTAAATGGTTAAACCTTCAGAAGAAGATAGGATAACTCCGTCACACTATTAATACATTGTTCAAGTTCTGAAATGACTAATAGTGAGTTCTGGCATATTCTAATTGGATGATAGTAGCAGCAGGAGCATTTATAGGGGTGTGATTTATGAATTGGATGCAAAGACAAGAAATTCAATATATATATATATATATATATATATATGAAAACTTTTCATATATATAACAGGTATAGAAATGCACCAAACAAGGCAAATAAATTTCTGACTTTAACTACAATATTTAACACGTTTAACAGATCAACATTCTGGGCAATTTGCAATATGATCAACCAAAGCAGCAGTCAATCCAACAAAGCACAAATTCAAGTAAAAATCAAGAAAAATAACCCACATACACTCACAAATCACAATTAACAAACTAGGAATTAGGCATCTATGTTTACCTCACAAGTCCGACAAGATGGACAAGTCCAAGAACTCCAGTGAAAAATATCTGCAATGAAGAGTTGATCAGAAATGATACAAGCATCCTGTCAGAAGTTTCTTTCAGCTTCAAAAGTACCTCTGTTTCGAGAGTCGAGACCAAGTTTTCAGACAGCTTTTGTGATAGTTCTTGCCACAACTTTTGCAAGATAGCATCTATCAAGAAAAGCAATGAGCAATCAACTTCTGGATAAGCAAGAGAGCAATTTAAGGCATGACATCTATCAAGAAAACCAAGTGATCAATTACAACAATGAACTAAAACAGCTAAGATCAAGAAACTGTACAAATGAGGACACCAAATTTGAATACTAAACAACAAGAACATGTAAATGCCAATTCAATATCGAATTAAAGAAACCCTCACCACCAAACCTCCTGGTGTAATCCTCCCCAATTTATCTTTTTTTCGATCAATCTCAGTTGTCGACAGTTTGAACACAAACAAATAGGAATGGCGGCGGCGTTTAAACTCTCGCTCTCCTCATCCTTCCTCCCGTCCCCGCTCCCCACCGACGCTAAAACCACCGCAGCTCAGCCACTCCGCAGATTCCTCGTGTCATGCTCCTCCGCCGGCGCTCCTGCATCATCAACATCGTCCAAGAAGAAGAACTGGAAGGCCGGTGAATACCCTGCTCAAATCGAATCCTCCAACCCACAAATGTCGAGGAGAAGAACCCCAATCAAGAACATCAAGAAAAATCTTGATAACAAGAACAATGCCAAAGCATGGGCTAATACTGTCACCGAAGCTCTCTCCGACGCCATTGACAAAAGCTCCGAGCCCTTCAGGTGTTTGAGATGTTAAAGGGGCAACCTTTTTATCAACCAAAAGAAGAGACATATATGAATCTCCTTGTTCTTCTTGGGAGATGTGGGCAACCTGGTCAAGCCTGTCAACTGTTTGATGAAATGCTTGAAGCAGGATTGGAGCCAGCCAACCCCTCAGCTCTACACTGCATTGGTTAATGCTTGTTACCGCAGCAATCTGATTGATAACGCCTTTTCCTTTCCAGAATGCTCGAAAGCAGACCTGAGGCAGCAGTAGCTAAATCTAGAGAATTCACAGTATGTTTAGACAGTGTAAAGAATGCTGTTGGTGTTCTAAATACTTTGGAAGATTTAGCTCAAGCTTCTGCACTCGATTTTCCTTCCAAAGTTGGTTGTTGGATGATCCGTCGATCCAACTGTTTTAGTTGACAAATCAAAAAATTGCTACTTTTAACGTATGAGACCAAAAAATGAGAGTAAAAATTAACGGTAAATGTGATGGAATGACCAATTTTGATGTCATGGGACCATTTTCGAAAGTATTGGGGCCATTTGAGGATTCGGCTGTGTTTGGGACCACAAATGAAATTAATTCTATACAATTACATGTTGTAATCAAAGAAAGTCATTTGTTCCTCCTGCATGTCACCAAATCATAAGTTGATTTTTGTTTGAGGTCAATGAACTTTTGCCAAATCAAACTAGTGTTGTGAAATAAATTTTCCTTCTACATAGACATACGCAAAATTAAAGATAGAGAGTTTCTATTTGCACCACAAAAATTACTCTTTGCACCACTCTTACTCAATGTACCACTGTTTTTGCTCTTTGCACCACATAAATTTACATTAACACCTTTTTATTAAAAAATATTGATTTCAGTAAAAAAAATGCACGGACACACACACGGCGGAAAGAAGTGCTTCACCAGAAACGGTCTTTTGCACACCAGCCACCACAACCACGCCAACTCTTTTTCTTCTTCTTCTTCTTCTTCTTCCCGCTCCTACTTTATCTCCTCTTCTTGCAATTACTACAAAAAAAAAATTAAGAACTACAAATTTTTCATTGCTGACTTGCAATTAACTTCGAGTCCTTGAGAAATTTGTCATCTTATTCGAAAAAAGAAGTTTAGTAGAACATTTGAGTTCAGTTCGAAAATCAACTTTCGAAAATGAAACTCTAGTTCGAAAAAATATTTTCGAACATGGTTTGGATTGTGGATCGAAATATATTTTTTCGAACCAACTAATCATATTCGGAAAGTAAAATTCGAACCAAAGTGGAAGATTCGAAAAGTCCAGTTCGAGGCCAAACCAAATCCATTTCTGGTGTTCGATTCGGAGCTCTTGCCGCAATTTCCGGTGGAATCTCCGCCTACTACTTCTATTCCTCACCGAATGTGGTAATTTCTCATTTCGATTTCGATAATGTCGGCAAACGCGTTATGCATTAGCTAGTTATTTTATCGGGAGGTTTTTGATAGACTCAAAACATTGAACCGATTAGTTGTGCCTTTCTATGTAATATGAAAATTCGTTGTATGTTCTCTTCGTCTGTGCTACTGTATTGAATTGATATTTTGTTGTCACGGATTTATTTTCAATTTTTTTAGTGGTGCATTGATTAATTTAGGTGGTACAAGAAAGTAATTAAAGGATATTTCAGTCAATTCATAATTATTTTATTTTTACTTTTTTTCCTTTTGTGGTGCAAAGAGTAATTTTTGTGGTGCAAATAGAAACTCCCTTAAAGATAAACGCATTATAACTAATTAGCATTATATTATCAAAATATGATATATATATATATATAGATATATAAATACAAGATAATTATTTATGAGATGGACTTCCATGCATCTGCTGCAAATAACACTATTTCAGACGGGCCGGCCCACTTCAATTCGGACCAGCCTTAATAAAAAAAAATCACTAACTGAAGCCCAAGACAAAAAAAAATCTGTAACTCAGCCAAGACAAAAAAAAAATTGTAACTCAAGCCCAAAGCATGGTATTTTTTTATCTTACAGTTATATTGGAAAATCACTAATTAGATTTTTGTTACTTTGAGATTTTATCATGTAATTTCATTTATTAAACTTTCATTTATGACAAATCATTTTTTTTATTCATTAAAACAAAGATTGATAATATCTTCAGTACACTTGTTTCAATCTGCATGATGGTACTGTTTTTTTATCTCATCGAATACTATTATACTTCATACATGATACTATTATTATGTCTAAAAAATATTTAATTTTTTAAAATTCAAGTTATGAATAATGATGAAACAACTAATTTACAGCTACATTTACAGCATATTTAGCTATGAATATTCATACACACTCAGTATTTATTAAACTTGCAATGTATCCAAATTACATGTTAAATGATACTTGATGTATACAAAACTTTCTTCACAGACTTCTTCTTAGCACGACTGCCATCTCCAGAGTCTTATGGGGAGGCATTGCCAAACTTTTTCCGCTTCTTTGATTTACTCACTTCCGCAGAACTAAAATAGAAAATAAAAAATTGAAATGAACATATAACAGGAAAATAAAATCAAAACACAGCACGTAACAAATTCAAACACATTAGCAAACTTCATCGTATATACCTGATTTTATCTTTGCCTTTCACAACTTTCTTGAACATATGAGTTGCTTCATTTGCAGCATTATCATCAGCAACCCGTGTGTTGGAATCAATTTCCTTCTTCTTCAGCTTTCTCTTCATTGTGAAAATCTGAAATACAACCAAATGATAACATTAGAAACCCGAAACATAACCAACAGACATCAGATATGAAGTTACAAAAAAAATGAGTCAACAGATTGTATGTGCATAAGACAGTTACATAATCATGTGATACTTATATGTGAATAGCATGATACTTAATGGTGTGAAAACTGATACTAATCTCTAACAAAGCAAAACATTCAGAGAAAACACAACAACAACTAACAAAGATGAAAATAAGGTTTATTCAATTAATCCAGACATCACTTTTCAAGTTACAAAACTCATTCCACTGATTGTATGTGTACAAAACAGATACATGCTCATGTGATACTTATATGCGACTAGCATGATACTTAAATGGGTAAAAACCGATACTAATCTCTAACAAATCAAAACATTCAGAGAAAACAAAACAGCAACTAACAGAGATGAAAATAAGGTTTATTCAATTAATCCAGACATCACTTTTCACCTTACAAAATTAATTCCACTGATTGTATAAGTACAAAACAGATACATACTCAAGTGATACTTATATGTGACTAGCATGATACTTAATGGTGTGAAAATTGATACTAATCTCTAACAAAGTAAAACATTCAGAGAAAACACAACAACAACTAACAGAGATGAAAATAAGTTATATTCAAATAATTCAGACATCATTTTTCAGTTTACAAAACTCAGTCCACCGACTGTATCTGTATAAAACAGATACATACTCAATTGCTACATATATGTGAATAGAATGATACTTAATAAACTCACTCAAAATTGTGCAATAACACATACAAAGAAAACCGCAATAGCAAATAACAAACATATATATCAATTATATACCAATCACTCCACAAATCGAGTTTGAAGCAACAATAAATTGTAACGATATATAAGATCTCACCACATTCAGAAACATATGATATCTCAATAAGAAATCTGAGAACATTCACACACATAATGTGTATATATCAAACAAACAGTAGGGAAAAATATACGAGAGGGAAAAAACCACTGCATCGAAAATCAAACAAACAAAAACAACACATCTTTAAAGGGAATATCAGTTGCTTAAAAGAAATCACAAAAAATTGTAAACTAAAAATGAGATTAAAAAACCTAAAAAGGTGAATAAACTAACCTGGAATGAAATCGTATTCAAGAAAAACACCAGAGAACTCGATCGAAGTCACAGCGTCGGATCTTCGCTTCACACCCGGGTTCACAGTTGTCGGAAAAATCGATTGAACGAATGACGGTGCCTCTTCGCTTGCAACTAGAGGATATCAGTGCCGGAAAACTCCATTACAATGAAGAGTCTAGATCTTCTGTTCAGGCTAGGGTTTTCGATCGGGAGGAAAATTGAGAACGGTTGCGCTTCAGAGTGAAATTAGGGTTAGGAGTCAATGAAAATGAAGAAAGGAACAGTTTTTTTTTATATACATCGGGTCGGATAAAACCCGGATCCGACCCGTCTGAAATAGTGTTATTTGCATCCGCTGCAGGGAAGTTTTTGCGATTATTAATTCATCGATCTTGCATTCTACAAAATTAATTTTATTGGCCATGTTTGAATTCGTTTAAATTGATCAAGAAAAAAAAAACACCCTTTGAGTGTGGAAAATTAGGTTGGGTCTCGAATTAGTAAAAAAAAAAAAAAGATTGATATTATAGCAAATGAAATTCTCTATCCCACTTTTTTCTATTTTATTTGGTATCCCATTTTAATTTTTATTCGATTTTCATCAATTTTTTTCTTTAATTTCAATTTGTTATGGCTTAGTTTAATATTTATTTCTTGTTTTTTAGTTAATATAATTGATTAATATGGTTGATTATTCCAAAAGTATGGCATACACTTTTTAAAAAATTTAATTTTTTAGCAATAGGAGTTTCTATTTGCACCACAAATTATTTTCATTTTCTTTTATTAGTTATAAATTTACCTAAAAGCCCTTACTAATAAAAAAATAAATAATTCGCGTTCCGTTCGAAGTCGTGTGTTTGAATATTCTGAATATGTTCGAAATCTTGTGTTCGAAGTCGTGTGTTCGAACGGTACTTAAAAAAATTCATGAAGTCCGTTCGAAGGGAATTTCGAACAAACATGATAATTTCGGAATTTCATTTTCGAACCACACGTGATTTTTTTTTCTTTCTAAGTAAAGGGCATTTAAATAACTTCAAAATTTTTATTTTTATTTTTCTTTTGTGGTGCAAAGGGTAGTTTTAATTGTGCAAAAAAAAACTCCATTTAGCAATAAATATTGATTATGATTTGTAATACTATAATAAAATTTATTTTTATAATAAATATTTTTAAAATATTAAATTTTTTATTGGACACGAAAACTGAAGTAGAGTAATAAGTAAATGGCGAACATGATGATTGATGTGGCCCCAAATATCTCAATTATTTGGGAAAAGGCCCGCATATTTGAATGGGAAGATAAATGCATTGCTTCCACCAATAATCTCATCCACAGATGCTTATGTGAATGATCAGCAAGAAAAAAGAAGCATTATGGCTTACGCTGCTGTGATTTCTCTCAAGAAAACAATCCACCGCCTCAAAGATCTCATCAATTTTCCACGAATCACAAAAGCTGCGTATGATAGGGAGCTGGATTCCTTAATATATATGCTGAGAGGATTGGATGATGAAAGCAGCAGAATGATTGATAGGAGTGTGATTAATGAGCTGGATGCAAAGATAAGAGATGCTGTTCGGAAAGTAGAAGATGTTCTTGATAAATCATATCACTCTCTAAATATTTCACCATCTCAAGGCGGCCTTGATGAGAAGGGCGTGGAGGAAGAGATGCATTCGTTCTTGATGAAAGTGACGATGTTGGAAAAGGAGTATTACAGAGTGCTACGACAAAAACCCTTGCCTGCAGAAGAAGAAGAAGATGAGGTATTATCTTTATCTGTTGCAGTTCTGCCAGTAAACAACTCAACCACAGTCGGCTTCTTAAAATCATAAACCAGCTTCTTAGACGAAGTCTTTATTTTCTTGCAATGATAGAGCGCTTAGTTGTCTCAGTTGTGGGGATGGCAGGCATTGGTAAGACCCATCTTGCTGCACTAATTTATCACCACCCACTCATTCTTCAACATTTCCATGCAAGACTGTGGGTGAGATTAGGCCCTAAATATCAACCAAACAATATCTATGTGGATATTCTTTCTCAATTACTGCATAAGCCTAGACATCTATTTAAGGAAGAAAGTCAGGATAAATTAAAACATCTTTTAGGAAGCATTTTGAAAAGTAATCAGAGATACTTAATTGTATTGGATGATATATGGACCAAAAGAGTCTTGGATTACATCAGACTGCTTCATTTAAGCAACAGCCGATTCTTAATCACAACAAGGCTACAGGAAGTCGCTAAACATGAGTGCCCTCCAGATAGAGTTCACCAGATGCCATTTCTGAACAATGAAGAAAGTTGGAATCTACTCTGGCAGAATGTGTTTGTAGCTGAGAAGTCATTCCCTTCTCATCTCGAGAAACCGGGAAGGAAGATTGCGGAGAAGTGTGAAGGTCTTCCTCTTTTGATCCTTGCAGTTGCCGACATCCTCCGTGGTCTCGACAAGACGGAAGAGTACTGGATCGAGGTAGCAGAGGATAAAACCTCTACCTTTACAGATGCGTATGAAAACATTTACGAGGTGCTGCTCTCAAGCTACGAGTACTTACCTCAACATTTAAAACCATGTTTTCTGTACATGGGAGTTTTTCCTCAGAGTTGTGAGATTCGCATATCCAAGCTCTTTAACTTGTGGGCTGTGGAGGATTTGTACCATCTGCGTGGTACAAATGTCATAAGTCAGGAACAAAAGTTGGCGGAAAAGTTTGCAAATAAATGTGTGGAGGCTCTTGTGTCGAAAAGTCTTGCTATTGTCTGCAAGCAGGTGGTTGGAAAAATCAAATCCTCAAAGCTCCATTCTGCCTATTGGTACTTGTGCGTTAAAGAAGCTGGGAAGAGCAAGTTCTTACATGTCTTAAACAAGTTTACCGATGTAATTTCCATTGAAAGGCCACGCCGCTTGTCCGTCCAAAACAACGTATTATTAGGCCTAAAAGAGGTGTATGACACAATTGCTGCAGCCACATCAACAACACGTTCACTCCTTTGTACCGGTGAAGATCATCAGTATCCAGTACCGATATGTTTTAATACGATGTTACTTATGAGGGTGTTGGATGCTCTGGCAATCCGTTTCTATGAGTTTCCAAATGAGGTATTGAAACTATTACAGTTAAGGTACCTCTCCCTCACTCATAATGGGGAACTCCCTTCTTCCATCAACAAGCTCCAACAGCTGCAGAGCCTGATTCTCCGCCGACATCATAACATCATATTCCTGACAGCTCCAACAACTTATTTGCCAGATGAGATTTGGGATATGGAAGAATTGAGGCATCTTCGGATCATGGAAAGCAACCTACCAGACCCAAGTGAGGGAAAAAAACTATCAAAACTCTTAACCCTTTATGTGAATGCTCATAGTTGCAGCAAGGCTGTTTTCAGAGGCATCCCTAATCTGAAGAGTCTAGGAATTACAATTGAGTTAGAGCCAGATGCTGCTGCTGAAACTGTAAGATGCTTGGAGCATATTAAGCTTCTTGATGAATTAGAGTCACTTAAATGTGTGGTCGTGAATCCTCGACTGAAGTCATCTCAATTAGCTGTTGCCCCACCAGATCACCTTTCAAATTTGCCTGAGAGTCTGAAGAAGTTGAGCTTGAATGGGTTAGGATATCCTTGGAAGTACATGAGTGTAATTGGTTCATTGCCAAACCTCAAAGTGCTGAAGTTGCGACGCTTTGTCTTTCAAGGTCCACACTGGGAAACAAAGGCTCGACAATTCCAGAGGCTCAGATTTCTGCTACTTGAAGATATTGATCTGGTGCACTGGACAGCTGAAGCTAGCTCTTTCCCAGTTCTTCGCCACCTAAGTGTTCGACACTGCTACAAATTAAAGAAGATACCTTCGGAAATCGGAGATATCTCAAATCTTGAAATGATGGAGGTAGATGATTGCAGTCCTTCAGTTGTGGCTTCTGCGCACCAAATAAAGGAGAAAAGAAAGAATGCAAATGAATATTTTTCTAGTCTTCAAGTTGTCATCAATTCTTCATGGAATCTTTGATGATTAGCAGCCGGATCATTGGATCAAAATGTAAGTGAAGGAATAATAAAATTATAATCACTTGGATTTTGGTTAATGCAGGTCGAACCAGATGGTGAATTTGAAGTAAACAGCAGATGCACTATTGTTTTGGTGATTGTGTATTCTACTCTGTTTTGAATTAATTGTTTGGGATGAATTGATGATGGTTTGGAACTTTGGAATATGTGTTGTTGTATCATTCAAGTAAAGTGAACTAATGTGTTCTGTTTTGATCTACATATTTGAACTTGTTTTCCAAAAAATTTATACACACACGCACATATGAAATTGAGACAAATCAAATTTATATATCTATTTTAATATGAATTATTGTTACCATATACATGGTTATCAAATGAATGACCATTTTGCATAAAAATTAAGCAATGAATTTTATATCTATTACTATATGATAATAAAAAGTGCATATCAATATATTATATTACCCTATTGTCCTTAATTTAAATATATTATAGGGATATATTAAGTAAATTTAATTTTTTAAAATAAGCCTTTTTTATATATAGTACTAAATTCATATGGAAATTAATATAGTATATTATATATTATATTATACAATTAAATTTGTAATAGGGATATAATAGATTAATAGGTAAATCAAAATTTATAAAACATCGCACTTTTATTATAATAATAGATATAATAAGGTAAAATTTTAAATTTGAAGAGATGAGCAATTTGGTATAAAAATCGACAAAGCACACCAACGAAGAATTTGGCCATTGAAAATCCAATCTTTCGAAAACTTAAATTGTTTGAAATTGCAAAAAGGAAAATAAATGAAAAATTATGATTAAAATGTAACATTATAAACATTAAAGTGAAAATTACAAAGATGGTAAAAAAATTATGTAAATTCCTACAATTAACTCTTAAATAAACGAGATGATTTTGATCTTTATTTTCAAGTCAAACTCGAATCTGTAAGCTCAAAAACTCTCATTTATGACCAGCGAACGTGATAATACGCTTGAACTTGACTCGTTTATTTTCTTTCAAGCCTATTCAACAGCACAAGGCCGAGCTAGGCTCGTTTAAGTCGTTAAGCGAACCATTCTATGTCGAAACAAGCCACACGAAGAGAGGGAGATTGAAGAGATAGATGAATACAATTATACAACACGATGCATTAACGCACTACTATGCAACGCGTGGTGGGGATCATTTACTTCACATTCTGCAACAGCAGCTGGGTAAGTTGGCTAAATGTAAATACTTATAGTTATTGGGCTTCTGGACAGCTGGGCTAGAGTGTAACACTATAACACTTATTTTAGGTTGTGAATAGGGATTTATTTAGGTTGTGAAATTAAGGATTTATTTAGGGGATTTATTTAGGTTGTGATTGTGAAATTAAGGGATTTAGGAACTTAGCTGTGTGACTGTGTCTCGGCTGCTTCAGTGCTTTGTATGGTGAATAATATTATTTTGAACTTGCTTTGAGAGATTTAGGCATTTTGAATAACACTAACATCTTGCTTTGAGAGTCTTGGTGAATAATATTATTCTGGTTTTGCTTTTGTTTTTCAGATTACATACAATATTTGTTTGGTGGCATATTTATTTTTGGTCAATGTTTGTTGAATTGTTGGCATATTTATTTCCGTATTGACAGTATTGTGCTTGTTATTAATGGAATAATTTATTTATTTGTTAAATGTAGAATATGAAGAGGGTTTTTTCAAAAATTAGTAATGGTGCATCTTCCTCCGCCTCTCATGATGTACCTATTGCTAATGAATCAGTGGAAAAACGACCTCGGATACAAGTAGAATTAAACCAATTGATATTGTTAGTGATCCAGGGTTGCGAAAACCAATTGAGTGTCAATTTTTAACACATGTTTAATGTACTAAATATTTATACTGTTCCATCTTATTTAAATTTGTGATTTTTATTTGATAATTTATGTGTTGATTTATATTTACTTTGATTGTGTGGAATTTTTGAAATCACCATATATACATCTTCGGTGGAGAACGGGATGCTGCAAGAACGATAACTAATGCAAAACAACTTGTGCTTATTTTATAAATTTTATACCAATTCAAATACTGATATTTTATAAAAATTGCTCTTCTTGCAAGTTGCAACACAACATGCTAATGCAAAATAGCTTGTGCTTATTTGAGTGATTATTATTAGATAGAATTATTATTATTATTATTATTATTAGATCTTATTGACCTAATCCGTATCTAATATTGTGTTTAAAAAAATTATAATACAATGAAAGAAATATTATATATAAAACAATTATAATAAAAAAATTTCAAACATAAGATGAGATACTAAGTGTGACATCAATTGTGGACTAAATAACGTTATACTGGTCGGTAGCCACCGCGCAACGTGCGGGTAAAATACTAGTAATTTTTAAAATTTCAATCTTTTGTTGATAAAAGTGACTAGATCAATTATGTTATAATTAATTTTTATTTTTGTTAAACTTGTGAATTCGAACGTGGAATACGAATTGATACATTAAATCTGAAATAAATGATCCCCTCTCATGAAAAATGGACTAAAGAATTTTATCCCTTATTATAGAAAGTATTTAAGCAAATGGCCACATGGTGTGGCCCCAAATATCTCAATTATTTGGGAAAAGGCCCGCATATTTCAATTGAAGATAAATGCATTGTTTCCACCAATAATCTCGTCCACAAATGCTTATGTCAATGATTTCTTTATTTATTTTCTAAAAAAAAAAGACTTATTTTAAAAATCATGGAGGTTCGAAAATGGAATTTCGAACAAATATGGTGAGTTCAAAATTTCATTTTCAAACCACACTTGATTTTTTTCTTTTTAAATAAAGGGTATTTAAGTAACTACAGAATTATTTTTTTTATTTTTTTTTTATTTTATGGTGCAAAGAGTAATTATAATTGTGTTATTAGAAACTCATTTTAGCAAAAAATGTTAATTATAATTTGTAATAATATTAAAAAAATTTATTTTTGAAATAAATATTTAAAAAAAATTATAATGAGACATAAAAAGTGAACTAGAATAATAAATAAATGGCGAACATGATGTGGCCCCAAATATCTCAATTTGAATGGTTCAAACTTGGAAGATAAATGCATTGCTTCCACCAATAATCTCATCCACAGATGCTTATGTGAATGATCAGCAAGAAAGAAGAAGCATTATGGCTTACGCTGCTGTGATTTCTCTCCAGAAAACAATCCACCGCCTCAAAAACCTCATCAATTTTCCACGAATCACAAAAGCTGCGTGTGATGAGGAGCTGGATTCCTTGATCTCTGTGCTGAGAGGATTGGATGATGAAAGGAGCAGAATGATTGATAGGAGTGTGATTCATGAATTGGATGCAAAAATAAGAGATGAAGTTTGGAAAGTAGAAGATGTTCTTGATAAATCATATCACTCTCTGATTCCACCTTCTCATGGCCTTGACGAGAAGGGCGTGGAGGAAGAGATGAATTCGTTCTTGAAGAAAGTGAAGATTTTGAGGGAGGAGTATGACAGAGCGCTACTACAAAACCCATTGCCTGCAGAAGAAGTAGAAGAAGACGAGGCATTATCTTTATCTGTTGCAGTTCCGCCAGTAAACAACTCAACCACGGTCGGCTTATCGGATCTATCTGAAGAAATCATAAATCAGCTTCTACGACGGCCGTACACAAAGCTTCTATTTTCAATGGGTAAGAGCCATCTTGCTACACAAATTTATGAGATCTATCTAATAAAATAATCCTTATTCATCTTCTACGATTCCTTCCAGGTTTGCAGTCTGATCAGAAGCGCTTTGTTGTCTCACTTGTGGGGATGGCAGGCATTGGTAAGACTCATCTTGCTGCACTAATTTATCACCACCCACTCATTGTTCAATATTTCCATGTAAGACTGTGGGTGAGAGCAGGCCCTAAATATCAACCAAGCAATATCTATGTGGATATTCTTTCTCAAATACTGCATAAGCCTAGAGATCTATTAAAGGAAAAAAGTGTGGATACATTAAAAGATCTTTTAGGAAGCAGTTTGAAAAGTAATGAGAGATACTTAATTGTATTGGATGATATATGGACCAAAAGAGTCATGGATTCCCTCAGACGGATTGATTTAAGCAACACCCAATTCTTAATCACAACAAGGCTACAGGAAGTCGCTAAACATAAGAACGCTACAATTCACCAGATGCCATTTCTGAACAATGAAGAAAGTTGGAATCTACTTTGGCAGAATGTGTTTGTAGCTGAAAAGTCTTTCCCTTCTCAACTCGAGAAACCGGGAAGGAAGATTGCGGAGAAGTGTGAAGGTCTTCCTCTTTTGATCCTTGCAGTTGCCCACATCCTCCGTTGTGTCGACAAGACGGAAGAGTACTGGATCAAGGTAGCAGAGAATAAAACCACTACCTTTACAGATGCGTATGAAAACATTTACGAGGTGCTGCTCTCAAGCTACGAGTACTTACCTCAACATTTAAAACCATGTTTTCTTTACATGGGAGTTTTCCCTCAGACTTCTGAGATTCGCTCCTCAAAACTCATTAACTTGTGTGCTGTAGAGGATTTTCTTGAACAACCTCTGAACCGTCTGCGTACAAATTTGATAAGGTTTGTTAAGAAAGAAAGTCAGGAACAAAAGTTGGAAGAGTTTGCAATTGAATGTGTGGAGGATCTTGTCTCGAAAAGTCTTGCTATTGTCTGCAAGCAGAGGTTCGGCAGCTTCTTCAAATCCTCAAAGCTCCATTCTGCCTATTGGTACTTGTGTGTTAAAGAAGCTAGGAAGAGCAAGTTCTTACATGTCTTAAACAAGTTAACCGATGTTTCCAAAGATAGTATTGAAAAGCACCGTCGGTTGTCAGTCCAAAACAACATATTATTAGGCCTAAAAGAGGTGTATGACACAATGGCTGCAGCCACATCAACAACACGTTCACTCCTTTGTACTGGTGAAGATCATCAGTATCCAGTACCGATATGTTTTAATACGATGTTACTTATGAGGGTGTTGGATGCCCTGGCAATCCGTTTCTATGAGTTTCCGAATGAGGTATTGAAACTATTACAGTTAAGGTACCTCTCCCTCACTCATAATGGGGAACTCCCTTCTTCCATCAACAAGCTCCAACAGCTGAAGTGCCTGATTCTCCGTCAACATCATAACATCAAATTCCTGACAGTTCCAACAACTTATATGCCAGATGAGATTTGGGATATGAAAGAATTGAGGCATCTTCGGATCATGGGAAGCAACCTACCAGACCCAAGTAAGGGAAAAAAACTATCAAACCTCTTAACACTTTATGTGAATGCTGATAATTGCAGCAAGGCTGTTTTCAGACGCATCCCTAATCTGAAGAAGTTAGGAATTAGAATTGAGTTACAGCCTGACGCTGCTGCTGAAACCGTAAGATGCTTGGAGCATATTGGGCTTCTCAAAAGATTAGAGTCAATTAAATGTGTGGTTGTGAATCCTCGACTGAGGTCTCAATTAGCTGTTGCCCCACCATATCACCTTTCAAAACTGCCGAGGAGACTGAGGAAGTTGAGCTTGAATGGATTAGGATATTCATGGAAGGACATGACTAAAATTGGTTTACTGCCATACCTTCGAGTGCTGAAGCTGCGATGCTCTGCCTTTCAAGGTCCACACTGGGAAACAGGGGCTGCACAGCCTCTCCTATCTCAGGACATGACTGTAATTAGGCCTGGACAATTTGATAATCTCAAATATCTGCTACTTGAAGATATTGATCTGGTGCACTGGACAGCTCAAGAAATGTGTTTCCATTCTCTCTGCCACCTAATCATTGGACACTGCTACAAATTAAAGAAGATAACTTCGGAAATCGGACATATCCGAGGTCTGCAAATGATGGAGATAGATGATTGCAGTCCTTCAGTTGTGGCTTCTGCGCACCAAATAAAGGAGAAAAGAAATTCTTCTCAACTTCAAGTTGTCATCAATTCTTCATGGAATCTTTGAACATTAGCAGCCGGATCATTGGATCAAAAGGTAAGTGAAGGAATGATAAAATTATAATCACTTGGATTTTGGTTAATGCAGGTCGAACTAGATGGTGAATTTGAAGTAAACAGCAGATGCATTTTTGTCTTGGAGATTGTGCATTCTACTTTGTTTTGAATTAATTGATGATGGTTTGGAACTTTGGAATATATGTTGTTGTGTCATTCAAGTAAAGTGAACTAATGTGTTCTGTTTTGATCTACAAATTTGAACTTGTTCTCCTAGAATTCGGTACAGTGTCATGTTAATTAAAAAAGAACATGTTAGTTGAAATTAGAAACTTATAGACACACATGCACATATCAAATTGAGGCACAAATCGAAATTATATATCTATTTTAATATGATATTATTTTTATCATATGTATACATATCAAATGAATGATCATTTGCATAAAAAGCAAGCAATAAAAGCTACAAAGCATATAAGATTGAGCAATGCATTTAGTTTTTTTTTATCACGGATCAAACCAAATATCTTCTCAACACAAGCAGTCAACTGTTGTTTGAATAATAGAGCAGGATAAACCATTATCCAGGCCATGATATTTGAAAGATGACCGTGGGCCCTATGAAGAAAAAAGAATGCTCTATGTTAATTACAAAATTACCAAGTGTGAAGTATTTCTGATATTAGGAGTCATCAAAGTTATTAGAGTTGCATAAACAATAGTTCAAAATATATAGACACAAATAGTATCTATACATATATTATGGCAAAATCATGTGATAGACAACGGTTCTGATATAAACCATTGTCTATTACACATTTTGTCTTAGACAACAGTTTTGAGTTATAGACAATCGTAGTGATATTTATTGTTGTAAAATTTTCTCCTTTTTTTTGCATTTTTCATGACAGTTTAGATAACAACCGTTGTATTTTAAGAAATTTTTGCAATCTTATTTATTATTTTTTTTACTTGAAAATTTGAGATTTGTAACATTTTTTATTTTATTTTTTTATGCATAGGCCATAGGTGGTTGATTTATAGTAGTCTGCATTTATATGTATTATATATTCACTAAAAACTATAAAGAATTGAAATGTAAAGATGAGGATGAGGAATTGAACACGGTACCTCTAAGTTAAAGAGGTGCATGGATTACCAAATAGGACACAAATCCATTTTGTTAAGTTTGGTCTACAGAATAAATATATACATAAAATCAGTAAAATTTCGGTTTTTCACCAAAACCGACCTAACCGAACTGATTACTTCGATTTCAGTTCGGTTCGGTACCCACCCTTAATTCGGTCAGTTTCGATTTGTGAACATTCGGTTTCTGTTTACTTCGATTTTGGAGATTCGGTTTGGACCGAATGCTCACCCCTAGATCTATTTAAAGAAAAAAATGAGGATAAGTTAATAGATCTTATAGGAAGCAGTTTGAAAATGAAAATGCTTTAGTCATTAGATGTATATATTATTAAATTGATATTAATTAGCTGGGAAATTTTATTATAGTTGAATAACTATAGACTTCTAATTCACGGTGTTGAGATAACTTAATTAGTGCTTGACTGAATGCATGATTTTATTGTGAGCCAAAACTGATGTTCGTGAACATGTTCGAGAACAAGATGAGTTAATTTGCGGTGCAAAATCGATCACAAAGAACATGGGTGCACGTGTTCCACTAAGGACGTTCTAGAGTATGTTCAAACCAAGTTATTAATTATTAAGTATTGTTAAACAAATGAATCTTTAACAACGCACGAGAACTTTAACAAATTCATTTAATCTCAAACAAATAAATTATTATATTTGACCTATTTTGCAATTCGACATAATTTTTAAAAATTTCAATTATATCACCATTTTTTATTTGTATGTTCAACAACCGCAATATAAAAATTCAACATTCACAAATTGATGTTAAAACAATTTAATTCCTCAAATAAAAAACCATGATTTTTTTTTACATGAATACATGGCAAAATATTTATGATTAATTCATTTCATATCTAATCGGTATATAAGGAATTAAGGATATTAATGAATTGTCTAGAATTTTATATTAAATTAGAATATGTAAATGAAAGAAATACAAATATACACACACATGACATCATTCAAAATTAAATATATATTTTAATATAATGGAGATACAATAATAATGTTTTAAAAGCTATCATATATAATATTAAATGTAAGCACCGATTTTGTCGAATTCTCAAAAATGGTTTCTTTTGTTGTCAATAAAAAAATATATGGACTTTTTTTTTTCTGAATAAAATGTACATGTAAATAATTATATGATTATATTGTCTTTAAAGAAAATGTACTATATGTATATAATAGGCAAACTAAAATTTACAAAACTTCTTTTATATAGTAGATTGTGAACTCATATCAATGGGGATTATATCTGATTTTACTAAAGAAATGATATAAAGAAAGTACAAGCTTCTTATATTATGTTGTCTATCAGTATGTGTCTTTAACGTCTTTGTTATTATATTTTTAAGAATATTATAGCATTTTTTGAATTTGATTTAATGAATCATTTAATTTATTATTTAAAAATATGAAATATTTTATATTAAAATGGTATCAAATTATAAATTTTATCGATTTCTCGTTTTCGGTATACAATTAATCATGCCTTTTAAAGTAAAACATGATTTTACCTTTGGTTTACAATGTTTATAAATTTTAATTTATATCAAGGATATGGAATAAAGTTTATTTATTTTTTAATTTGTTAATTCACGTGAGTTTGCTTGAAACTTTAAGTTTCAAATTAAATATTCTGAAATTATTGAGTTGGATCAATATCATGATTAATTATTTAAGCGATATAGTTAGAATGGTAATAATAATATAATACTTCCTCCGTCCCAATAACAAGGTCCCTCTTCTATTAAAAACTCTCTATTTAATAGAAGGGGGACCTTGCTATTAGGATGGAGGTAGTATTAGATTATATTATACTATATTTAAAATATATTATAATATGTATATAATAGGTAAATTCAAGATTACATTATCGCTCTTAAATAAAAATATATAATAGGGATATAATAGTTAAACTCAAAATTGTTAATATAATTGATAAATATGGTTGATTATTCCAGAAGTATGGTATATAATTTTAAAAAAAATTAATTTTTAAGAATAAATGTTGACTATGATTTGTAATACTATAATAAAACTTATTTTTGTAATAAATATTTTTTTAATATTAAATTTTATTGTGGGACATAAAAGTCTAATGAGATCCTCTATTCCAGATTTAATGTTTTAACCCATGTTCCACAATCAAATTTAATAAGTTTTTCTTCCATTTTTCGTCAATTTTAATTTATTATGTTTTAGTTTAATTTTATAATTATTTTTAGGGTTCACCCGACCCTTTATAATTAATTTTTAGTATTTAATTTTCAAAGAAATAATTATCATGGTTGATTATTTTTAAAATATAATTTATAATAATTTTTAAAATTTCAATATTTTGTTGATAAAAGTGACTAGATCGATTATGTTATAATTGATTTTTATTTTTGTTAAACTTGTGGATTTTCAAACATGGAATATAAATTGAAACATTAAATCTGAAATAAATGATCCGGTCTCATGAAAAATGGACTAGAGAAGTTTATCCCTTATTATTGAAAGTATTTAAGTAAATGACGAACATGATGTGGCTCCAAATATCTCAATTATTTCGGAAAAGGCCCGCATATTGAATTGAAGATAAATGCATTGTTTCCACGAATAATCTCATCCACAAATTTTCCTCAAAAAATAAAAAATAAAAAATAAAAAATCTCATCCATAAATGCTTATGTGAATAATTTCTTTATTTATTTTCTAAAAAAAAAATTATTTTAAAAATCATGGGTGTTCAAAAATGGAATTTTTAACAAACATGGTGAGTTTGAAATTTCATTTTTAAACCACACTTGATTTTTTTCTTTTTAAGTAAAGGATATTTAAGTAACTTCAAAATTATTTTTTTTCCTTTTGTGGTGCAAAGAATAATTTTAGTTGTGTAATTAGAAACTCTCTTTAACAATAAATGTTATTTATGATTTGTAATACTATAATAAAATTTATTATTGAAATAAATATTTTTAAAACATTAAATTTTATAGTTTGTGCAATTAGAAACTCCCTTTAACAATAAATGTTAATTATGATTTGTAATACAATAAAAAAATTTATTATTGAAATAAATATTTTTAAAACATTAAATTTTATATATTGTGCAATTAGAACTCCCTTTAACAATAAATGTTAATTATGATTTGTAATAATAATATAATAAAATTTATTTTTATAATAAATATTTTTAAAATATTAAATTTTTTAGTGGACACGAAAAGTGAAGTATAGTAATAAGTAAATGGCGAACATGATGATTGATGTGGCCCCAAATATCTCAATTATTTGGGAAAAGGCATATTTGAATGGGAAGATAAATGCATTGCCTCCACCAATAATCTCATACACAGATGCTTATGTGAATGATCAGCAAGAAAAAAGAAGCATTATGGCTTACGCTGCTGTGATTTCTCTCAAGAAAACAATCCACCGCCTCAAAAATCTCACCAATTTTCCACGAATCACAAAAGCTGCGTGTGATGAGGAGCTGGGTTCATTAATCACTATGCTGAGAAGATTGGATGATCATAAAAGGAGCAGAATGATGGATAGGAGTGTGATTAATGAAGTGGATGCAAAGATAAGAGATGCTGTTTGGAAAGTAGAAGATGTTCTTGATAAATCATATCACTCTCTAAATGAGAAGGCCGTGGAGGAAGAGGTGAATTCGTTCTTGCAGAAAGTGAAGATGTTGAAAAAGGAGTATTACAGAGTGCTACGAAAAAAACCATTGCCTGCAGAAGAAGAAGAAGATGAGGTATTATCTTTATCTGTTGCAGTTCCGCCAGTAAACAACTCAACCACGGTCGGCTTATCAGATCTATCTCATAAAATCATAGATCAACTACGACGTGAGTCTCACTTCAAGGTCTCAGTCTCAGTTGTGGGGATGGCAGGCATTGGTAAGACCCATCTTGCTGCACTAATTTATCACCACCCACTCATTCTTCAACATTTCCATGTTAGAATGTGGGTGACAGCAGGCCCTAAATATCAATCAAACAATATCTATGTGGATATTCTTTCTCAGTTACTGCATGAGCCTAGAGATCTCTTTAAGGGAAAAAGTCAGGATGCATTAATAGATCTTATAGGAAGCAGTTTGAAAAGTAATGAGAGATACTTAATTGTGTTGGATGATATATGGACCACAGGAGTCTTGGATTACCGGCTTCATTTAAGCAATACCCAATTCTTAATCACAACAAGGCTACAGGAAGTCGCTAAACACAGGTTCGATACAGAGAGAGTTCACCAGATTCCATTTTTGAATAATGAAGAAAGTTGGAATCTACTTTGGCAGAATGTGTTTGTAGCTGAAAAGTCTTTCCCTTCTCAACTCGAGAAACCGGGAAGGAAGATTGCGGAGAAGTGTGAAGGTCTTCCTCTTTCAATCCTTGCGGTTGCCGACATCCTCCGTGGTCTTGACGACAAGACGGAAGAGTACTGGATGAAGGTAGCAGAAAATAAAACCACTACCTTTAGAGATGCGTATGAAAACATTTACGAGGTGCTGCTCTCAAGCTACGAGTACTTACCTCAACATTTAAAACCATGTTTTCTGTACATGGGAGTTTTCCCTCAGACTTCTGAGATTCGCTCCTCAAAACTCATTAACTTGTGGGCTGTAGAGGATTTTCTTCAACCACGTCTGCGTACAGAAGTTGAGACAGAAAGTCAGGAACAAAAGTTGAAAGAGTTTGCAATTGAATGTGTGGAGGATTTTCTTAAACGACCTCTGAACCATCTGCGTGGTACAAATGTCATAAGTCAGGAACAAAAGTTGGCGGAAAAGTTTGCAAATAAATGTGTGGAGGCTCTTGTGTCGAAAAGTCTTGCTATTGTCTGCAAGCAGGTGGTTGGAAAAATCAAATCCTCAAAGCTCCATTCTGCCTATTGGTACTTGTGCGTTAAAGAAGCTGGGAAGAGCAAGTTCTTACATGTCTTAAACAAGTTAACCGATGTTTCCAAAGATAATATTGAAAAGCATCGTCGGTTGTCAGTCCAAAACAACATATTATTAGGCCTAAAAGAGGTGTATGACACAATGGCTGCAGCCACATCAACAACACGTTCACTCCTTTGTACCGGTGAAGATCATCAGTATCCAGTACCCATATGTTTTAATATGATGTTACTAATGAGGGTGTTGGATGCTCTGGCAATCCGTTTCTATGAGTTTCCGAAAGAGGTATTGAAACTATTACAGTTAAGGTACCTCTCCCTCACTCATAATGGGGAACTCCCCTCTTCCATCAACAAGCTCCAACAGCTGCAGTGCCTGATTCTCCGTCGACATCATAACATCAAATTCCTGAAAACTCCAACAACTTATTTGCCTCATGAGATTTGGGATATGAAAGAATTGAGGCATCTTCGGATCATGGGAAGCAACCTACTAGACCCAAGTGAGGGAAAACAACTATCAAAACTCTTAACACTTTATGTGAATGCTCATAGTTGCAGCAAGGCTGTTTTCAGAGGCATCCCTAATCTGAAGAAGTTAGGAATTAGAATTGAGTTACAGCCAGATGCTGCTGCGGAAACTGTAAGATGCTTGGAGCATATTAAGCTTCTCCATAGATTAGAGTCAGTTAAATGTGTGGTTGTGAATCCTCGACTAAGGTCTCAATTAGCTGTTGCCCCACCAGATCACCTTTCAAATTTGCCTGAGAGTCTGAAGAAGTTGAGCTTGAATGGGTTAGGATATTCATGGAATGACATGACTGCAATTGGTTTACTCCCAAACCTCCAAGTGCTGAAGCTGCAATGCTCTGCCTTTCAAGGTCCACACTGGGAAACAGAGGCTCGACAATTCCCAAGTCTCGAATTTCTGCTACTTGAAGATATCGATCTGGTGCATTGGACAGCTCATGACTCTGAATATTATAATTGTTTCCCAAGTCTCCGGCACCTAAGTGTTCGACACTGCTACAAATTAAAGAAGATACCTTCGGAAATCGAATATAATTTCTCAACTCTGGAGGTAGATGATTGCAGTCCTTCAGTTGTGGCTTCTGCGCACCAAATAAAGGGGAACAGAAAATCTTCTTATCTTCAAGTTGTCATCAATTCTTCATGGAATCTTTGATGATTAGCAGCCGGATCATTGGATGAAAAGGTAAGTGAAGGAATGATATAATTATAATCACTTGGATTTTGGTTAATGCAGGTCGAAGCAGATGGTGAATTTGAAGTAAACAGCAGATGCATTATTGTTTTGGAGATTGTGCATTCTACTCTGTTTTGAATTAATTGTTTGGGATGAATTGATGATGATTTGGGACTTTGAAATATATGTTGTTGTGTCATTCAAGTAAAGTGAACTAATAATGTGTTCTGTTTTGATCTACATATTTGAACTTGTTTTCCTAAAAACTTATACACACACACGCACATATGAAATTGAGACACAAATAAAAATTATATATCTATTTTAATATGAATTATTGTTAACATAATACTTTTATTATAGTAGTAGATATGATAAAGTAAAATTTTAATATAGTAGTAGATATAATAAGGTAAAAATTTAAATTCGAAGAGATGAGCAATTTGGAATAAAAATCAACGAAGCACACCAACGAAGAAAGAATTTGGCCATTGAAAATCCAATCTTTCGAAAACTTAAATTGTTTGAAATTGCAAAAAGAAAAAAAATGAAAAATTATGATTAAAATGTAACATTATAAACATTAAAGCGAAAATTACAAAAGATGGTAAAAAAAATTATAATATGTAAATTCCTACAATTAACCCTTATATAAACGAGATGATTTTGATCTTTATTTTCAAGTCAAACTCGAATCTGAAAGCTCAAAAATTCTCAGTTATGACTAGCGAACGTGATAATACATTCGAACTTGACTCATTTATTTTCTTTCAAGCCTAGTCACGAGCACAAGGCCGAGCTAGGCTCGTTTAAGTCGATAAGCGAACCATTCTATGTCGAAACAAGCAACACGAAGAGAGGGAGATTGAAGAGATAGATGAACACAATTATACAACACGATGCATTAACAGCTAAATGAATAGTGTACATCGCTCAACAAAGGGCCAAAGCTTCAACAAAACTAAACTCTAGCCTTTTGAGAGGTTTTTGCTACCTACTATTCTTCCTTTTGTACAAGCAATCCAACATCCTAACCTGCGTGTGATCCAGAAACGGCTAACAGAGTCGAATGGGAACAGGCACGGGCACGACTAAATTTTACTTTTACATCACTTCGACTACCTCATTTACAGTTGGTCACTCGACATTCCATGGAAACGGGGCACAAGCAATCGGAAACCAAGCTGTTTGCGCTCTGCAGTAATGTACAGTTAATCAGCTCTGCAGAGGAAACAGAAAAACGAGCATACACGAGCAAGAGAGATTACGTACTGCTATGCAACGCGCAACGCGTGGTGGGGATCATTTACTTCACATTCTGCAACAGCAGCTGGGCAGAAGGGTATTCGGAGAAGAATTTTGGTGGCTCTATATCTGAAGGTTCCATTGCAGGAATGGCCATATATACATCTTCGGTGGAGAATGGGATGCTGCAATGAAGATAACATGGATGCAATATAACAAAGATTATAGAGCTACATAGAGAGACATTTCTGGAGACGATAAATTAGTCACTACAAATAAACGAAGAAAATAGTAAGAATGCTAGCATTACAAGATGAGGGGGTTAGGTAGAGCAATCCAATTTAAATATCTAACTCATAATTCGTAGTTTTTGGTTCGAGAACATCTTATCAAAACGCAGGTTAATGGTCATTTGTCGTCTAAAGAATTCATGTTACACCAAAGCTTTCTCACTAATCAAGCAGAAACATAGAATTGGAACTTTATCAAGATAATCCATCTATCCATCTATAAAAAGTGTGTTATCTTACAATTTTGGGTTTACCTATTATAACCTCATTTTATATTTTATTTAAGGGTAATAGTGTAATCATCTAATATTATTTAATATTATCTATATTCTAATAATTTTATAATTTTGAGTTTATCTATTATGACTTTATTTTAAATTTTATCTAAAGGAAATAATGTAATCAACTTATATTATTTAATATTTTATTATTCCTTGTATTCTAATAACTAATATATGATTAACATTTTAATATTATAAAAAAACATTCTAATAATATTATAACCCTAAAAATTCTAATTTATTAAAAACCTGACAAGATAACATAATCCTTGAAATAATTATTTTAAATTAAAATACATTATTAAAATTCTTATTTTTAATTTGTATACAATTTAAAATAAAAAAATGGGCTAAACAAACTTTCAAGATCACATCAGTACTTAATAATTTCAAAACAGCCACATAATGACATAAACTGTGAAGTTAGGTATATTTTTATAAATTAATAACATACTCATGTGAATACTAAATATTGGAAACCACAAATCAATTAAAAAAAAATCCTAATTAAAATTATGTTTTATTTTAAAGGAATGATTAATTCTCTATGAAATTAAAAAGGAAAAATCAATATATTTATAATTTGCTACCACTATAATAAAAAATATTTCATATTCTTAATTAGTAAAATAAGTTATCCATTAAATAATTCATAACATGCTATAATATTCTTAAAAATGTAACAACTAAGACATTAATTAAAGTCACGTGTTGATAGTCAACATAAGATAAGAAGCATGTACTTTATTTATATTAATTATTAAATTTTTTAGTTATATTCTCTTTGATATGAGTTAGAAATATAATCTAATATTGATAAATATATATTTATATAATCTACTATATACGAAGAGTTTTGTAATTTTAATTTGTCTATTATAACCCTATAATACATTTTATTTAAAGACAATAAAATAATTTAATATATTCACATGTGCATTTTATTAAGAAAAAAATCCAGGTACATTTTATTGACAAAAAAAACTCCATTGAATATGATATATAGAAGTCATTAAGACATAATTATTGGCTCCATTATATTAAAATATATATTTAATTTCAAATGATATCTGAATTAGTTTTGTTTTATTGATAAATAAATCATGAAACCAAAAAACTAACACACCAAATGTTCAAATCAAGAAATTAGGGGGTAAACCTCATTAAAACCAAGCAATATGGGTGCACGTAAATGTGTGTATACGGTGTGCCGACCAATCTGGTCAACCCAAACTAAATTTGAGTCAAATGACCTTCTATAATAACAGACCAAATTTATTTTCATTCATACATCTTGTAGGTCGACATTAATGAGTTGAATGGGTTTAAGGCTCTCGGCTAAAACCAACACAAACAAAACCGTTGCTTTTTATTCTTTTTTTAATATATATTCTTATGTATATGTTAAATCTTAAATGTAAATAATTATGATCTCATTCCCAATGTCCCACTAATATGCAATTAAATAACCAACTATCTTAATTCCCAAACACTCAAACCCTAAATATATAACTTCAAACTTTCACTATTCTTCTCTATGTAGGGTAGTCTATCAACTTTCTTCTTTATCACATGTACATTGGCAACCTTCAAAGTACTTTATAATAAATTAGCGAGTTTATATTTGAGTAAATTGTTCTACAATTTATTGCATTGAATACATAATCTTCTTGAATTTACATGCACTAACTTTTAGAATAAAGAAAAAAAAAAGAACCCGTGAAGAAGACAACCACTACCACAAAAACGCTCATACTCTACACAATTAAGACTACGGTTCATCAAAAAAACCGTAGTAAGGTACTCAAGTACTACGATTTTTTTTATTCCTGTAGAGTATGAGCGCTTTTTTTTTTCACGACTACAGTTACATAATTTTCTGTAGAGTATGAGCGTCGATTTTCTCCCTATAACTACGGTGAGATAAAAATCGTAGTCTATTGACACGTGGGAATTGTTAAGACTACAGAATGAATATTATCTGTAGAGATTTCAATAGATCCCAATATCTACGGTCTTGACACATAACTTTAGTAATAATATTTATAAATAAAAAAAATAAATTAAATATAAAATTTAAATACAATATCTATGGTTTTATTAAATTCGTAGTAATATATGTATTTTTAAAAATAAAAATAAAATCAAATTAAGACTTGAAAATTTGGGTAAAACACATCAAATCCCTAATTTTGTCAAACTCCCGCGCACTACTGCCCGCCATTCTCCTTCCCACCGCCGAATTGCTCTCCGCCTCTTTCTCTCTCTATCCTCTCCCAAACCCCTCCGCCGAATTGTTTCCCTCTCCGCCGCTGACTCATTGCCCAGAAAAGAAGCCTCTCAAAGTGGCCGTCCTTCTCAGCGGCGGCGAAGATAGCAGGTGAGAATAAGGCACTCAAGTTCATGGAAGGCAGTGTGAAGCACTGAATGAGCGCACAGAGTCGGCTGTGGGTGATTTTCTGAGCTCGATTGGCAGATTGTAAGCTGAGCAGCAAAAGCAAGTACAAGAATTTCAGGTATTAGAGCATTCACATTTTTATTGTTATTCTTTTCGTAAAACAGAGCTCCTTGCTTAAATTAGTGTGAAAGTTATGGTGGCCTTGGGTAATTAGGGTAAAGGGCTTGCTAGGATGAAGATACAATCAGCATTCAGCTCATCATGTAGACAGAGTAGCCAAGCCAACTATAACACCAGATGCTGGCAATGTTTGTGTAACTATTTCTATTGTATTTTCCCTTTTTTTGAAAATATATTCACAATTGAATGAAATTAAATCTTGGTGACGATTAAGCCTATACAGATATAAACCGCAGTGAAAAAAGAGGCAAGACTCAGAAGTCCGATTCTGGCTGAAGGAAGTTGTGGGACTCCAGTTGGGTCATCTCCCCACCCACCACTGGATCAAACTTGCATCTGTAAAATCTGTATGAAAAATAAGATAAATTGATATAATTTCATGCATTCATATAAGGAAAGGAAAACACGAGGCAACAACAGTCTCGACTTAACAGCAAACTAATACACATATTACTAATAGCATTATCAATTATGAAGAAGTACATGCACTATGATCTTTTGGCATGGAGTGCTTGTGATTTATTGGCGTTTAGACTTTATATCCGTGTTTTATCGAGCTCTGCTGTATGAACCAGTACTCATATATCAGAAATTCATATATATCTGCCTTGCAATTAATTTCTTGAGTCCCAAAACTGAGTGATTATAGAAGTATGTTAGTGACATATTTAGCATTTGCAGGAAAAAAGGCTAACCTTGAGTTGAGTGGCAAGAATATTTGATATGACAAGGCAGAGAGAATTAGTATTTTCCTAGCTAGCTAGCTCAATCTGTTGTTAGTTTACTTTATAAAGTCTTAGTCTCAAATAATGTAAGAGACCAAAATCTGCAGGTAGTTAATGCTCATTTAAAAGCCAGTTGAGTGTTCGAGAACTGGAACCATTTTTATTCTATCTCCTTGCCTTCTTTTAATTTATTACCCAGCTAAAAATTCCTACTAGAATGAATTTTATTCTTCATGCTGGCTGCTGCTAGGATATTAAGAAGACCATAAATAGTGACTCTTGACTAAGTGATGATGTGAAACTGAACTTGAAACTGGATAGCACAAGAAATTAACACGGATTCATTTTCTCAGTGATTCATTACATATGCGTAGTGTAACAATTCTCTTTTATCAGCCATTCAGATATTATGTTGTTTCATGGAAGGCTAATCCTATTCCATTACATTATAGAGTTTGCAATAATCTTTTGCCAGTCATGTTCTGGTTTTGTTCTGCTACACTTTGCTCATGAAAAATGATGTATACTTGGACATGGTTTGATGCTTATTCTTTCATTAATGTTTGAATCTGGTCTTTACATCAGGTGATCAGTACAGCTCGGACATGTAACTGCATCCTCATTGTCCTAGATGCAATAAAACCAATTACTCATAAATGCCGAATTGAGAAAGAGCTTGAGGGATTTGGCATAAGGTAACATTTGAATTATCGTAACAAGTTTCTATATTGTTGTTGCATCTACTTAATTTTTTCATAGAGGTGTCTATTACAATGGATCTGCTGCCTAAATATTTTCTTCTAAAATTTATTTAATGCTTGTAATAGAAATTAGTTAGATCTCTTTATAACCTGAATCATCTACAACACTTTGATGGATTTAAACGTATCATGCTCAATATCCTTATTAGAATTTGGACTGCTCCGACACTCCCGGAAGCACTCCCAGTCCCAGACCTCAGTTGCCTCTATCACTCCACACCGCTCCACACCGGAAACAAGGTTATTCTTAACCTAATTCCTCTCCTTGTGAGTTTCCATCTATCAATTGTTAAATTTTATTTAATTATTATTATTTTGATCTCCAATGATGATTCTAATATCCTATTTAGTGCAAGTTTACGAAAATGTCTGCTTATAGTTTCTCTGTAACAATTAGTATGAGATGCTAAATATCTTATTTTCTAGTTATATGATTATTTACACATTTTATATACTGTATTTCTGATGTAGATTTTTTTTTCCTTAATTTTTGTATTTCCTATATACTGTGAACATAGTCTTCTTTCTTTGTTGTGGGATTTTCAATAACTCTGATGCGATGAATATGGGTACATTTGAAACATCTTAAGTTTTGTGTGTGTGTTCTGTCATAAACGTTCTATGCTCCTATAGGCATCGCAAATTACATTGATATTCAACATTGTGCCACTGCAATTACTTGATTTTCGTGAACAGCATACACAAGTTATTTTAATCTAGTAATTGATAAGCATCGTATTTTATGTTATTCTTATGGGAAATAGTAAACTTGATCCCTTTTTCCATAACCTTGGTGTTTGTTTGATTTCTGTTTGAGCTGCGCTGCTCATCTAGCTTAAGTTTAATATCTTGAGAGATTTTGTTAAATACACTTGAATATTTGCAGTTGGCTACTCTCTGCTTCTTGCTCTAAATTTAGTCTGCTAAGCAGCTCTTGCTTGAGATGACATTAATAAATATGCTATAAACTGAGTTCAAGCATGGTAAACCAATAATATTTTATATATTTATGATTTCTCATATATCATATTTATCCATATATAATGTCTCATATATAATCAAAATTGTATATTGATGATGTCTTAATTAGAATAGAAATTGATCGTTGCAGTGTTGTTTTTTTCTTTCTAATTTTTTTAGAACACCACAGCACACGATGAAAAAGAAAGGGAGAATCGTTCCAGAATAATAATCATTTGGAATTTTGAAAGTTTTGCAAAGAAGATTTGATTTGCCATTTATGCTTTTTGGTCCCTTTTCATAGATTTCAAGAAAGAAAGCTATTTAATTGCTACAATACAAACCTGAAAAAGCTCAAATATATATGAGAAGTACTACCTTACTAATTAGGCTAACTGCATAAATATTTGTTTTATCATGGAAAAAAAACTATAAGATTTGATCGAATTTTGATTTTTGCATCAATCCCAGTCATTAAATTAAATTAGCAGAAAGCAAGGCAGTAAGAGTTCGAAAAATCTCAGCAAACTCTGTGTTATTATTCCTATGTATATGTATATATAGCTGTAGTATAATATATATAGATATGGACCACATATCATGGCATGCATGGGGTCCCTTAATTTTAATTTGATTTCTTTAATTGGAAGCCTTTTGCTTCAATAGCAACTGGTAGTTTCAGTACATGAAAAATAGATTCATTAAAATCCTTGGCTTTTGGATGTCTGCATAACTCCACTCATTAATATTAATGTATAAAGCAAGATGTTTGTGATATTTGTGATACATGGTAATATTAATGCAGCAAAATGTTTCTGATATTGTGATATTTGAAGATGTATATATCAAGATATTTGTGATATTTTTTATATTTGAAGATGAATGCAGCAAGATTTTGTGTTATATGTTTGACCCTCTTTGTCATCGAATTCATAATGATACTTGGACACAGACTGTGAACAAGTAAGATTTTCCAACTTTCTTGAAGTTTACATATATTTTAATTTTAATCTTTCATATGAGTAATCAATTTATTATTTGTTTGAAGGACAATTGTTATATACAATGCAAAATTAGGGCGGACAGGCAAAAAACAACCACATTGGGAAATTGTTAAGGTATGTACAATTTAAATACAACATCAGTAGTGTTACATTATTAGAAGTAGAATTTCACTTCTTAATTTTTCTGAACAAGGTCCAATTCAACTTGATTCCAAGCAATTCAGGTTTTTTGTGTTGCGTTATATGAAAGAAATCATTGATGAAATTGCAATTAGGGGTACCATATCTTTGAATTCTCATGTAAGTTTGTCATCTATAAGTATTTATCATTATTATTTTCTACACAGAAGTATAAATAAGTATTTGTGATTATTATTGTTATTGTATAGTTTCACAATCGGACCTATTCTCAAATGGAGATCGATGAAGTTCGTTTTGAGTGGACAGATTTTGTGTTGGAACAAATATAGGGTGTTGGCATTTGGAATCAAAGTGAGCAGATTGCAATCATCTTTTGTATTTTCAATATTGGATATTTTGGAGTTTAGATTGCATTTTTTATATTGATGATGGATGGTAGTAGTGGATATTGATGATGTTTTATTGGATATTATGGATGTTGTATCTGATATTGGATGGTGTATTGGATATTGGATCTGTATTGGAAAGGGATTTATTTTGAATTTTCGTAAATTTAATTTACTGTAATTTTATTTTATGTTTTTGCAAATATATGAACTACAGATAAATCAACCGTAGAGATGACAAAATAAAACTGTAGACATTAAACCGTAGTATTAAGAAATCGAAATTACTACGGTATAAAATAGAACCGTAGTCTTAATGTATCTTTTACTACGGTTTTCAGGTCCAAATAGGGTGAAATATATACGGTCGAAGCGTAATCTGTAGTCTTAATTGCCGTATCTCTACGGTATTTTTGGTCTTATGACTACGGTGTCGTAACTGTAGTAGATTTGCTCTTAAGACTACGGTTAAAAACCGTAGAGTAGGTGAGTACTCTATCTCTACACCACTTTTCTCTACGGTCACAGATCCCTTAAGACTACGGGTTTTAGCCGTAGAGTATGAGCGTTTTTGTGGTAGTGAACTGAAATAGTGTTTAAAAATCCACTTTAACTTTTTTGTCACAATCCAATAAATCCATATATACCCAAGCTAACCCTTATATTTTAATGAAAAGTACTCATGTGCATCCCTACTTACCAAAGTAAGACCCCGATGGGGGAATCTCTTAAAGAAAAATAAGTATCCACTCAAAAATAACAAGTTAAAATGAATTGATGTTAATTTCGAATGATGTCATATATTGTACATTTATATTTCATTTAGTTAAATATTCTAATTTAATGTAGAATCATGGGCAATTCATTAATATCCTTAATTCATTATATATTTATTAGATATGAATTATGAATCATTTAACCATAAATACATTGCCCGCATGTATTAATGTAAGAAAAAAAATTATTTGAGAAATTAAATGTACTTTTAACTATCAATTTTTGAATGTTAAATTTGCATATTGTGGATAGTGAATATACAAATAAAAAACGGTGATATTATTGAAAAGTTTTAAAACCATGTCAAATTACAAAATCTGTCAAATATAGTAATTTATTAGGAAATCATATATCCCTATAATTTATTCAATATATATTCCTATAAATCACTAATTCACATCATGTGCTATCAATAATGTGAATATTGGTACTACTAGCATGTAGCTTAGTTGATATTCCTCTCATTCGTATGGGTGAACTACAATAGATATAAGAAATAGTAAAATACTGTATGCATTTACAAATAGTACTAATTTCATTTCAAAGAGCGGAATAGAACTCTAAGTACACAAAAAAGTTAAACCTAATGTGTTTGTATTAATAACAATTTATTTTATAAAATATTATTTTCACAAATTATTTTTTTGTATTAAAGTGGATTTTTTTTAAGTTATTAATTTGTAAAATTATGTTGCAATTTAATGTCATGCACTCATGCAGTTTAAATCATAAAATTATTTTTATGGAAAAATTACTTATTGTGTAAAAATATGCTCCACAACTCATTAAACTTAGGGTTAATTAGTTTAAATGTCATTGACTATACATGAATTGTGCTTTTCAACACGATCTTTAAAATGATATACACGATCTACAACACAAACTTACCTCTTAATCAGCAAAAGGAATTGAAATCCAACAACAATAACCATATATCATATAACATGGACGGTCGGAAACTCCCCTTTATGCAATGTAACATGGACAGTGCAACACAAAATCTGATGTGATAATCAAGATGTTATGAAATAGAAACAGAATCAGGTTAGAAAGAATGCATAATTCAATACCTCTAATGCTAGATTTTGCACCAAATCCTCAGCATCCAAAGTGCTGCTCCAGATCTTTGTGTGATTACTTGCAGTATGATTTATCTTCTTTCTAGTTAATTGATGGGAAATATTTGAAAGAGTGGAGACTTATGGAGAATACATGAAATTGAGGTTTGTTTTAATAAGTAGATATGGAATTAGATTCGAAGTAATATAATAATATAATAATATAATATGAGATTTATAGATTAGTATTCAACGTAAGTAATATAATAATATAATATGAGATTTATTTATAGATTTTAAAATAGAGTTATAATAGATAAAGTTAAAATTAAAAAATAAAATATTAAATAATATTATATAATTACATTATTACCCTTAAAATAAAATATAAAAGAGGGCTAAAATAGGTGAACCCAAAATTGTAAGATAAGCCACTTTTTATATTAGTATAGATTCTCAACATTTGATTGTTGACGTATATATGTATTAATATAATTCAAATCTTTTATTCAATAATTTTTATTTTGACTTTACTGTTTAATAAAAATACAAATTTTTAATTAATATAAATTCACAAAATCTTGCATCATCCATTTCAGAAAGCTTTAGTATAAAGTTAATTAAAACTTACTAAAATAATTTAAATAGTTAATGAGTTCAAAATACTATTAATTATATGATTTTTTTACTATCATGACAAAACACCTTATCACACATCAATTAATATAGTTAATCTCAAAAGTAAATTATATTTTTAACCTCTCTATGTTATCAATTAATTTACGTATGATATCACGATACACTGAATCAATTGAACTATTTTAATTATTACACATGTTGCAAACTATTAACTTTTTTTGTGTGTATTTATATCCAAACATACATTTAATACTATATTTTTTTTATTGAAATATAAATGACTACATTAAACAAATAAAACTAAAAATAACTTAACTAAATTAAAATGGTTTTGAATGTATAAATATCATATGTTTATATATATATATATACATAAAACTTTATTATTATAGCAACATGTGTTGCTCAATGATAAAGAAA
Source organism: Perilla frutescens (assembly GCA_026008535.1). Taxonomy (NCBI): domain Eukaryota; kingdom Viridiplantae; phylum Streptophyta; class Magnoliopsida; order Lamiales; family Lamiaceae; genus Perilla; species Perilla frutescens. Next base: position 66,783,989 of record BRKX01000008.1, on the reverse strand, counting down.
TGATAAAACTTCAAAGTTTGGTTAATAGTTTGTTGTGTTCAAGGTTTCATGTTTAATATATTTTTCAAAATGTTATACATTGTTTACAATTTTTTTAAGAAAAATATAATTTGATTGGCAGTTGTAATTCTTGATTTAATGACTAACTAATTTAATTAGTAGTACAATATATATCATTCCTTCCAACCGAGGAGTTTAATCATCTCATTCAACCACAACACATAATATATCATTCTATAAAAAAATCCTAATGTATAACACTTGTACATATAACTACATATTATATTATTTTCTATATTATGTTTAGCTAAATAGTTTGGGAATTTATGTTAAATAATTAGTAGTTCAATCTAAGTGGGAAATATTTAATTCTTCTATTTCAACTCTTTTATCAGTAATTGGACTATGTTCATTCTCAGTCACATGATTATGGGTAGTCAACATAATCCATATTCCAAAAAATTGTGCAATATTCATTCATCCCCCCACATATTTAATTAACTATTCTTAATTAACTGAATAATGTAATATAAAATATGTTATATATAATTATCAAATCAACCAATATTCTAAATTTCTCAAATTATAAATTAATAAGCTAGAAAAACATAACATTGAACCAAAATTTAAAATTTATTTTTCCAATCAATCATTTATTATTGTAATATTTTAAAAGCAATGTATAAATTTTAAATTCTTTTAAAGTGGGTGATTTTTTTTTTTTTACAATTAACCATATTTTTAAAACTTTGTCTAGCAACTTTCAAAATAGAGATCCCAAATTTTTCTATATTAATCAATTCTTATATTTATCTTCATCATTGACTTTTTTTAGGTGTTCTTCACAGTAATATATATATTTTCTAATAGTTGAACATATATCATATACATGTCTTGTTGGTGTAGTCAACATTATCCGAAACCGACAATAAATAAAGAAGTTGGAATTTAGTTTCAGTAAATTTAATTGAAACTACTTTTAATCATATGAATGAGGATGGGCACATATATAAATTTTAAGGAATAAATTAAAACTTAGCATTTTGGTTGTATATATTATGGAACCAATTTTTTTTTCAATTTTCTTTCATACCATATAACATGATTCAAAACACACACACACTATAGTTGCCATAACTAAAATTACATGTTCTCTATTAAAAACTACTTAAATAGCTTATATTAAATGAATAAAATCACTGATTGAATGTCATTCCAATTGATTCTCTTATCCTTTTTCCCCACATTAATGATTGATGAAGATGTAATTCTGAATATTGACAGATAACTTCTTAAGAACAATGAGGTTAGTTTATAATCTTTCCATAAATTTAAGTTTTTATTTTTCAATCTCTTCATTGGGATGTAATATGTATAACTATGCAATAGTACAAATCTATTGAAATAATATTTAAATTATGAAATATAATATATTATATGTGGAGAATTAATTATATATATATATATTATGTTTTTTTTTTCTTGTTTGATATATATGACTAATATGATGCATAAATAATTGGTGGGGAATTAATTGATGTGGATGAAGAATTGTAATAGTACAATACTATTGAAATAAATATAATATATTACATGTGAATAATTAAATATAGAATGATTGATGGAGAATAAATTCTTGATTTTTGATAGATAACTTCTCAAGTATTATCGACTTAGTTTATAATCTTTCTATAAATTCAAGCTTTTATTTTTCAATCTCTTCATTTGGATGTAATTTATGTGGACGATGTAATTGATGGAGAATTAATTCAAGTGTGTGAATGAAAAATTATAATACTACAATTCTATTGAATTAATTATCGTATATTATATTGTTGTGGGATTATACTTTTTATTTTCTTTCTTGTTTGTTGTGGTTGATATGATAAGAAATAATTGGTGGAAAATTAATATGATGTCGATATATAAAGAATTGAAAGAGTACAATACAATTGAAATAAATATAATATATTATATTGAATAATTAATTATATAATATAGTATATCACTATTTTACCTTTAAATTAAGTGCATAGTATGGATATAATAGACAAATCATATTTTGTAAGAAATTAAATAAATATAGTATATTATATTTACAACTAATTATTTTTAATATTTTATATTAGGGATAATTTTATTTTTACCCTTAAATTAAGTGCATATTATGGATATAATAGACAAACCATATTTTGTAAGAAATTAAATAAATATAATATATTATATTTACAACTAATTATTTTTAATATTTTATATTAGGGATAATTTTATATAGTAGAGTTTAATTATAACAAAACTATTGAAATAAATATAATATATTATATTATAAAAAATATATTATTTATAATATTTTATATTATGGATAATTCTATGTAGTAGAGTTCAATTATAACAAAACTATTGAAGTAAATATAATATATTATATTTACAAAAAAATTATAATATATTATATTATTTTTTTACCCTTAAAGCAAGTGCAAATTGTGGACATAATAGGCAAATCATATTTTGTAAGAAACATCCACACTTTTTATATAGGTATAGATTATGCTTTAGTTTAATTTTATGATTGTTTTTAGGGTTCACCCTACCCTTTATAATTAGTTTTTAGTATTTAATTTTCAAAGAAATGATTATCATAGTTGATTATTTTAAAAATATGATTTATAATAATTTTTAAAATTTCAATCTTTTGTTGATAAAAGTGACTAGATTGATTTTGTTATAATGAATTTTTATTTTTGTTAAACTTGTGAATTCGAATTGAAACATTAAATCTGAAATAAATGATCCCGTCTTATAAAAAATGGACTAGAGGATTTTATCCCTTATTACAGAAACTATCTAAGTAAATGGCGAACATGATGCGGCCCCAAATATCTCAATTATTTGGGAAAAGGCCCGCACATTTGAATTGAAGATAAATGCATTGTTTCCACCAATAATCTCATCCACAAATGCTTATGTCAATGATTTCTTTATTTATTTTCTAAAAAAAAAAACTTATTATATAAATCATGGATATTCGAAAATGGAACTACAAACGAACATGGTAAGTTTGAAATTTCATCTTCGAACCACGCTTGATTTTTTTTCTTTTTAAGTAAAGGGCATTTACGTAATTTCAAAATTATTTTATTTTTTCATTTTTTCTTTTGTAGTGCAAAGAGTAATTTTAGTTGTACAATTAGAAACTCTCTTTAACAATAAATGTTAATTATAATTTGTAATACCATAATAAATTTTATTTTTGTAATAAATATTTTTAAAATATTAAATTTTATAGTGGGACATGAAAAATGAACTAGAGTATTAATGGCAAGATGATGTGGCCCCAAATATCTCAATTATTTCGGAAAAGGTCCGCATATTTGACTGGTTCAAACTTGGGAGATAAATGCATTGTTTCCACCAATAATCTCATCCACAGAAGCTTATGTGAATGATCAGCAAGAAAAAAGAAACATTATGGCTTACGCTGCTGTGATTTCTCTCAAGTATACAATCCACCGCGTCAAAAATCTCACCAATTTTCCACGAATCACAAACGCTGCATGTGATGAGGAGCTGGATTCATTAATCTCTGTGCTGAGAGGATTGGATGATGAAAGCAGCAGAATGATTGATAGGAGTGTGATTAATGAAGTGGATGCAGAGATAAGAGATGCTGTTTGGAAAGTAGAAGATGTTCTTGATAAATCATATCACTCTCTAAATATTTCACCATCTCAAGGCCTTGATAAGAAGGGCTTGAAGCAAGAGATCAATTCGCTCTTGAAGACAGTGAAGATGTTGAAAAAGGAGTATCACAGAGTGCTACGACAAAAACCATTGCCTGCAGAAGAAGAAGAAGATGAGGAATTATCTTTATCTGGTGCAGTTCCGCCAGTAAACAACTCAACCACGGTCGGCTTATCGGATCTTTCTCAAAATATCATAGATCAGCTCAACTCAACTCAATCTTTTACAGGTATTGTGATTAAGCGCGTTGTCTCAGTTGTGGGGATGGCAGGCATTGGTAAGACCCATCTTGCTGCACTAATTTATCACCACCCACTCATTCTTCAACATTTCCATGTTAGAATGTGGGTGACAGCAGGCCCTAAATATCAATCAAACAATATCTATGTGGATATTCTTTCTCAGTTACTGCATGAGCCTAGAGATCTCTTTAAGGGAAAAAGTCAGGATGCATTAATAGATCTTATAGGAAGCAGTTTGAAAAGTAATGAGAGATACTTAATTGTGTTGGATGATATATGGACCACAGGAGTCTTGTATTACCTCAGAGTGCTTCAAAGATTCCACAAAAGAGAGTTCCAATTCTTAATCACAACAAGGCTACAGGAAGTTGCTAAACATGGGTGCACTACAAAAAAAATTCACCAGATGCCATTTTTGAACAATGAAGAAAGTTGGAATCTACTTTGGCAGAATGTGTTTGTAGCTGGAAAGTCTTTCCCTTCTCAACTCGAGAAAGCGGGAAGGAAGATTGCGGAGAAGTGTGAAGGTCTTCCTCTTTTGATCCTTGCAGTTGCCGACATCCTCTGTGGTCTCGACAAGACCGAAGAGTACTGGATGAAGGTAGCAGAGAATAAAACCACTACCTTTACAGATGCGTATGAAAACATTTACGAGGTGCTGCTCTCAAGCTATGAGTACTTACCTCAACATTTAAAAGCATGTTTTCTGTACATGGGAGTTTTCCCTCAGAGTTGTGAGATTCGCATCTCCAAGCTCTTTAACTTGTGGGCTGTAGAGGATTTTCAGGTGCTTTTTAGTCAGGAACAAATGTTGGAAAAATGTGCAACTGAATGTGTGGAGGATCTTGTCTCGAAAGGTCTTGCTATTGTCTGCGAGCAGAGCTTGGTTAGAAAAATCAAATCCTCAAAGCTCCATTCTGCCTATTGGTACTTGTGTGTTAAAGAAGCTAGGAAGAGCAAGTTCTTACATGTCTTAAACAAGTTAACTGATGTTTCTGAAGATAGTATTGAAAAGCAGCGTCGGTTTTCAGTCCAAAACAACATATTATTAGGCCTAAAAGAGGTGTATGACACAATGGCTGCAGCCACATCAACAACACGTTCACTCCTTTGTACCGGTGAAGATCATCAGTATCCAGTACCCATATGTTTTCATATGATGTTACTTATGAGGGTGTTAGATGCTCTGGCAATCCGTTTCTATGAGTTTCCGAATGAGGTATTGAAACTTTTACAGTTAAGGTATCTCTCCCTCACTCATAATGGGGAACTCCCTTCTTCCATCTCCAACCTCCAACAGCTGCAGAGCCTGATTCTCTGTCGACATCATAACATCAAATTCCTGACAACTCCAACAACTTATTTGCCTGATGAGATTTGGGATACGGAAGAATTGAGGCATCTTCGGATCATGGGAAGCAACCTACCAGACCCAAGTGAGGGAAAAAAACTATCAAACCTCTCAACACTTTATGTGAATGCTCATAGTTGCAGCAAGGCTGTTTTCAGAGGCATCCCTAATCTGAAGAGTCTAGGAATTACAATTGAGTTAGTGCCAGACACTGCTGCTGAAACCGTAAGATGCTTGGAGCATATTAAGCTTCTTTATGAATTAGAGTCACTTAAATGTGTTGTCGTGAATCCTCAATTGAAGTCATCTCAATTAGCTGTTGCCCCCCCAGATCACCTTTCAAATTTGCCTTGGGGTCTGAAGAAGTTGAGCTTGAATGGGTTAGGATATTCATGGAAGGACATGACTACAATTTCTTTACTGCCATGCCTTCAAGTGCTGAAGCTACGATGCTCTGCCTTTCAAGGGGCCGAGTGGGAAACAGAGGTTGGACAATTCAAGTGTCTCGAATTTCTGTTACTTGAAGATATCGATCTGGTGCATTGGACAGCTCATGATTCTGAATATTATAATTGTTTCCGAAGTCTCCGGCACCTAAGTGTTCGACACTGCTACAAATTAAAGAAGATACCTTCGGAAATCGGAGATATCTCAACTCTTGAAATGATGGAGGTAGATGATTGCAGTCCTTCAGTTGTGGCTTCTGCGCACCAAATAAAGTTGAAAAAAAGGAGACATTCTCATCTTCAAGTTGTCATCAATTCTTCATGGAATCTTTGATGATTAGCAGCCGGATCATTGGATCAAAAGGTAAGTGAAGGAATGTTTAAATTATAATCACTTGGATTTTGGATAATACAGGTCGAACCAGATGATGAATTTGAAGTAAACAGCAGATGCATTATTGTTTTGGAGATTATGCATTCTACTTTGTTTTGAATTAATTGTTTGGGACTTTGGAATATATGTTGTTGTGTCATTCAAGTAAAGTGAACTAATGTGTTCTGTTTTGATCTACATATTTGAACTTGTTTTCCTAAAAACTTATACACACACGCACATATGAAATTGAAACACAAATCAAAATTATATATCTATTTTAATATGAATTATTGTTACCACATACATGGATATCACTTGACATTCCATGGAAACGGGGCACAAGCAATCGGAAACCAAGCTGTTTGCGCTCTGCAGTAATGTACAGTTAATCAGCTCCACAGAGGAAACAGAAAAACGAGCATACACGAGCAAGAGAGATTACGTACTGCTATGCAACGTGTGGTGGGGATCATTTACTTCACATTCTGCAACAGCAGCTGGGCAGAAGGGTATTCGGAGAAGAACTTTGGTGGCTCTATATCTGAATGTTCCATTGCAGGAATCGCCATATATACATCTTCGGTGGAGAACGGGATGCTGCAAGAACGATAACACAGATGAAATGTAAGGAAGATTATAGAGCTACATAGAGAGACATTTCTGGAGATGATTAATCAGCCTCTACAAATCAGCGCAGAAAATCGTAAGAATGCTAGCATGACAAGATGGGAGGAGGGTAGGTAGAGCAATTTAAATATCTAACTCAAATTTCGTAGTTTTGGTTCGAGAACATCTTATCAAAATACGAGTTAATGTTACACCAAAGCTTTCTCAGTAATCAAGCAGAAACATAGAGTTGGAACATTATCAAGATAATACCGACTAAATAAGGAAATTATTGCATAGATTCAGTATTCAGAGCATATTATCATATGATTGTTGCAAGGGAATCTTAGTGAAAGCCTAAGCATGGATATGCTTTACAAATTATGACATGGATTTCGGTGAAGAAATTGAAGGTTGCTCTAGCCATAGAATACAAGAAGATACTCATTCATTTGATATGCAAAACACATTTTTAGCACACCAAGGTAATGTCTTTACCTCAGGTCATCATCCAATAAGAATGAATTTGATGAGGACAAATTCTGAGAATCCTTATTTACTATCTCCCTCATCTGAGACACCACCTGCCGAAAACCACAAGGAAAATGTTCAGTGCCGAACACAACCAATCCCACAAATTCAAAGCTAATCATATCAGTTCTGAGTTCTGACATTATATGATGCATTTTACTTCATGCCGGCTCCAAGTAATTCAGTTTAAAAAAAATTTAAAAAAAGGTGGAAGACTAGATATTTGCTTATGAGTGACTTTATTCCTGTCTATTCAAGTTAAAGGATTTTAGGATATATTGGGCCAAATGTGGAAATCTGATCATCTCTTCAATTACTACCCATGGGAGGGTCTGGAGGCATGAGTCAAAAAAATGAAGGCGCAGAAGCAAAACTCGAAACAATGATTCTGTATTGAATCGTTCTGTGCTGTGACAAATGTGTAACAGGCTGCCAGGAGTAACAAGTTGTCACTGAGAGCAGTTATACATTCTTTTGACATTCTGTTCATTTTAGAGACAAAATTTTGCAATAAAATGAACTGGCAAGACCCGATAGTTCCATTTTTTCACACTCGAGAGGGATATATGGAGCCATAACACAACGGCCAACCATCCATGGAAGTACGGAGGCTGCCATAGTAACTTAGTACTGAATTGCCAAAAAAAAAAATATAGCTATTTAAACCACTTGCCTCGTTTGATACGCTCTGAGTCCTGTACTTATCATCCCAGTACATTGTGCTTATTCGATAGATCTGCCTCACTGTCAATTTCTGCAAAATATTTTCAATAAGAGAAATATAGTCAGACAAGAGACCAGATTAATTCATCCACATCAAGAAAAAGGGACAACAGAGGAAGTGCAGAACAGCGCGTGTAATAAACTATTTCAATGAAGTCCTACTGGACAGAGATCCTGTCGTATTTCTTCCAAAGATTTCCTCCTCTTTTGATGTATTACCTATTTAAATAGCAAGATACGTCAGTTACTATGTTCTCAAGGATCAACGTCACTAGAAAATAAAGCACATATACCAAAAATCCAACGGCTTGTCTAATGTAATTTAGCTCGTGCCAAGAAGTTCCTGCAAACTGCATACTAGAATGGCTCAGACTACAAGAACTAATAATCATTTTGTGATAGAGATAGAGTCAAAGAAAACAAAATGAATACCTCCTCTGTTGCATTCAATATCCATTTAACCAATTCAGCCAGGCCAGATTTGACATATTCACCATTTGAGAATGTGCAGCATTCACGTCGCAGCAGCAAACTGCCAGTGAATTTTATTAAAGATACCCTCATAGAATTGTAAGGAGATATGTGCAAGCATCCAAATTAGATAAAATACCTATTAAATAATTGTATATTGATGAAGCAGAAAACCTGTGTGGTGAGCTTAATAATGAAAAACGAAGGAACCTGGGAATTCATTAATTCAATTTCCATGAGCATATAAATTAAATGAGAAAGAATGGGAGGACACAAGGAGCATATTGCAGCTTACATAGTTATTCAAGGGCTTCATTGTACATGTTTCGTCTCAAATAAATAATGGAATGGTTAAATCCAGCAACTTCTTGCCAATATCTTTTTGCCCACTGCTATCAGCAATCTGCTTCAAACTTGTCCATGACTTTTTCCTTCTCTTACTTGAAGATTGGATACTCTTTTCTAAATCCACTGCAGCTGAACTAATTTGAGGTTCAGCTACTTTCTTTGCATATGATCTGTTCCGTTTCCTCCGCTTCGAATCCAACAATGAAAGACCAGTTGCTGGCAATGGTGTTGTTGGAGAGCTTGTTTCAAGATTCTGTCTATCTAAAGGCAACAAAGCATCGGAATCCACCTTCTCATGCTCGGTAGTCGTTGCAGTCTCTCTGGCTTTCTTTAATTTCAATGCCGGTTTAGGCTTTGGTGGACACATTTCTTTGACATATCCATTTGGTGTTCCTCTCATCATATTTTGATGAGAACAAGAGTGGCATCTGGAAACAACATAATTTTGTGCCTTTGGATTTGATTTCTTTCGTCTACGCCTCCCTTTTGACTTGTTCTTCTCAATCCGGGCAGTGCAATTGTTACCAGGTTGCAGAATAGATTCACAACTGTTGAACAACATAGCATTGTCATGGACCATGAATATTTCTACTATCTAAACCTCATCATTTTCAAATGTCTGCTACACATTCTAAAAATATATGAAAACTTTCCAAGAGAGGAAGCTTAAAGAAACACCGAATAAACATGTAAAAGTAGCACAAGTGAAACCAAGGATCTACACCGACTACACAAGAAGTTATCTCATATTCAATGCTCTAAACTTGAAGAAAGTAACAAGGTGGAATAATAGCCCATGGATCTATACAAAAAGGTTAAACATCAACCTTTCAAGTTTCAAGTAGAAACCCATGCCTGACATAGTACACATGCAAACTCTTGAAACCTACATTGAGTCACAAGCCACGATTTACCATTTTACAACTAATTCATAGGAACGGAGCAGTAGGAGCACTCTCGGACGAGGTTCATCCAAAAATAGAAAACACATGCAAATCACAAGTTGAATGAGCAAAACTAAGTTACTCAAGCAAATTATTATGGAACTATAATTACAGAAAGTTGGAGCTGTTCTTATTAGATTTGCAAAAACCAAGCTGCTCACTCTTCAAATCTTCCAATCATTCTCATCTTTTTAGGTTGTCATCTCCAATCTTCATCAACTATGCTATCAACATATAATCTTGGACAAGTTCACTAAAGTTTTCAAGAAATGGGCACAATTAAATGCTTGATTTCATTGTTCAACCATCAAAATTAACTCCTAAATCCCTAAGCTAGCCAAAGTAACTTATGCATATTGCTGAACCAGAGACACATAGTAACTCTTGATAAAAATAGAATGGATGAGTAAACGAAACACGAACAAAATAAAACCAAGCAATTCCAAAATGTTAACAATATAAACCACTCAAAACTTAACCTTTCACAAACAAACAAAGACAGGTCAGCGCGAAGGCCCAATGCTTCGCTTGTGGTGACAAAGAAAACGCCAAGTGAAGGAACGCAGGCGGCCCACAATGCTAGATTTTTCAGATGGTCGATCTTGCTCATGGATTTAGCATTCACATTGCCATGAATTCGTTTCTGAAGAAAGTGAAGATTTTGAGAGAGGAGTATGACAGAGTGCTACTACAAAACCCATTGCCTGCAGCAGCAGCAGAAGAAGAAGAAGAAGAAGAAGATGGGGCATTATCTGTATCTGCTGCAGTTCCGCCAGAAAACAAGTCAACCACAGTCGGCTTATGGGATCTAGCTCAAAATATCTTAAATCAGCTTCTACAATGGCCGTACACAAAGCGTGGATACATTCCAGTTAGGAATTCTGAGTTTGTCTCACTGGTGGGAATGGCAGGCATTGGTAAGACCCATCTTGCTGCACTAATTTATCACCACCCACTCATTCTTCAACATTTCCATGTTAGACTGTGGGTGACAGCAGGCCCTAAATATCAACCAAACAATATCTATGTGGATATTCTTTCTCAATTACTGCATAAGCCTAGACATCTATTTAAGGAAGAAAGTGAGGATAAATTAATAGATCTTATAGGAAGCAGGTTGAAAAGTAATGAGAGATACTTAATTGTATTGGATGATATATGGACCACAAGAGTCATGGATTACCTCAGACGGCTTTGTACAGGCCCCGGAAATGAGAGCCAATTCTTAATCACAACAAGGCTACATGAAGTCACTAAACATGGGCGCAATACAAAGAGAGTTCACCAGATGCCATTTCTGAACAATGAAGAAAGTTGGAATTTACTACAGAAGAATGTGTTTGTTGCTGAAAATTCTTGCCCTCCTCAACTCGAGAGAGCAGGAAGGAAGATTGCGGAGAAGTGTGAAGGTCTTCCTCTTTTGATCCTTGCAGTTGCCAACATCCTCCGTGGTCTCGACAAGACCGAAGAGTACTGGATCAAGGTAGCAGAGAATAAAACTACTACCTTTACAGATGCGTATGAAAACATTTACGAGGTGCTGCTCTCAAGCTACGAGTACTTACCTCAACAATTAAAACCATGTTTTCTGTACATGGGAGTTTTCCCTCAGAGTTGTGAGATTCGCATCTCCAAGCTCTTTAACTTGTGGGCTGTAGAGGATTTTCTTCAACCACCTCTGCACCCTCTGCGTACAAAAAGTCACGAACAAATGTTGGAAGAGTTTGCAATTGGATGTGTGGAGGATCTTGTCTCGAAAAGTCTTGCTATTGTCTGCAAGCAAAGATTCTTAAGCTTATTCAGGAAGGTTGGAAAAATCAAATCCTCAAAGCTCCATTCTGCCTATTGGTACTTGTGCGTTAAAGAAGCTGGGAAGAGCAAGTTCTTACATGTCTTAAACAAGTTAACCGATGTTTCCAAAGATTATATTGAAAAGCAGCGTCGGCTGTCAGTCCAAAACCACATATTATTAGGCATAAAAGAGGTGTATGACACAATTGCTGCAGCCACATCAACAACACGTTCACTCCTGTGTGCTGGTGAAGATCATCAGTATCCAGTACCGATATGTTTTAATATGATGTTGCTTATGAGGGTGTTGCATGCTCAGGGCATTCCGTTTCTATGAGTTTCCGAATGAGGTGGTGAAACTATTACAGTTAAGGTACCTCTCCCTCACTCATAATGGGGAACTCCCTTCTTCCATCAACAAACTCCAACAGCTGCAGTGCCTGATTCTCCGTCGACATCATAACATCAAATTCCTGACAACTCCAACAACTTATTTGCCAGAGCAGATTTGGGATATGAAAGAATTGAGGGATATTCAGATCATGGGAAGCCACCTACCAGACCCAAGTAAGGGAAAAAAACTATCAAACCTCTTAACACTTTATGTGAATGCTCATAGTTGCAGCAAGGCTGTTTTCAGAGGCATCCCTAATCTGAAGAAGTTAGGAATTAGAATTGAGTTACAGCCTGACGCTGCTGCTGAAACCATAAGATGCTTGGAGCATATTGGGCTTCTCGAAAAATTAGAGTCAGTTAAATGTGTGGTTGTGAATCCTCGACTGAGGTCTCAATTAGCTGTTGCCCCACCAGATCATCTTTCAAAACTGCCGAGGAGATTGACGAAGTTGAGCTTGAATGGATTAGGATATTCATGGAAGGACATGACTACAATTGGTTCACTGCCATACCTTCAAGTGCTGAAGCTGCGATGCTCTGCCTTTCAAGGCCCACATTGGGAAACAGGGGCTGCAGAGGATCTCCGATTTCAAGGTCCAGACTGGGGAAATAAGGCTGGACAATTTGCGAAACTCGAATATCTGCTACTTGAAGATATTGATCTGGTGCACTGGACAGCTCAAGATAAGTGTTTTCCACGTCTCCGCCACCTAATCGTTGGACACTGCTACAAATTAAAGAAGATACCTTGGAAAATCACAGATATCCAAAGTCTGGAAATGATCGAGGTAGATGATTGCAGTCCTTCAGTTGTGACTTCTGCGCAGCAAATAAAGGAGAGAACAAATTCTTCTCATCTTCAAGTTGTGATCAATTCTTCATGGAATCTTTGATGATTAGCAGCCGGATCATTGGATCAAAAGGTAAGTGAAGGAATGCACTACTGATTTTACTCTTTGCACTTCAGTTGGTCAATGCACTACTAATTTTACTCTTTGCACCACGCATATTTACATTAATGCCCTTCAGTCTAAAAATATTTGTTTTACTTAAAAAAATTGTTCGGAAACACATTTTTGAATGCGTTTATTTTGTTCGAGAATATTAATTCGAACAACTCCAATACTTAGAAAAACAAAGTTGGTTCGGAAACTAAAACATTTTTCGAACAGCACTTAGAAAATTTCAGAGTACAAGGTGTTCAAAGTTGATTTTTTGAACAACCTTCATTTGTTCACAAAATGTTTTCCTAAACAAATTATGTTCGAAAATTGGAGATTGAAAACTTAAATTCGAACACCCTGAACTCCATTTTTCTCTCAAATGTTATTCGAAAAATGAAGTTCGAACCACTCTAAAATGTTTGAGATTTCCAGTTCGAACGAATCATGATCTGGACAAAAAAAACTCCGCAACATATTCGAAACTCGATTATTTTCGATCAATACACACATACTAACATCTAATACTTCTAATAAATTATTAGAAGTCGATGAATAATGATTTTTAATATGTTTAATAAATGATTTTTAATTTATTTCCTTTTTTTTAAGTTTTGAATTTGTGGTGCATTGAGTAAATTTTAGTGATTTAAATAAGCAATAAAAGAATATTGAAGTAACTTCAAAATTATTTTATTTTTCATTTATTTCTTTTGTGATGCAAAGAGTAAAATTAGTATACGTGAATTTTGGTTAATGCAGGTCGAACCAATGGTGAATTTGAAGTAAACAGCAGATGCATTTTTGTTATGGAGATTGTGCATTCTACTTTGTTTTGAATTAAAAGATAGAAGACCAGTTATTTGCTTTGAGTTACTTTATTCCTTGCTTTTAAGTTAAAGGATTTTAGGCTATATTGGGCCAAACGTGGAAATCCGATTATCTCTAGAATTACTACCCATGGGAGGGTCTGGAGGCACGAGTCAAAAAAAAAATGAAGGTGCAAGACCCGATAGTTCCTTTTTTTCACACTCGAGGGGAATACATGGGGCCAAAAAAAATATATAGCTATTTACACCACTTGCCTCATTTGACACACTCTGAGTCCCATACTTATCATCCCAGTACATTGTGCTTATTCGATAGATCTGCCTCACTGTCAATTTCTGCAAAACATGTTCAATAAGAGAAATATAGTCAGACATGAGACCAGATTAATTCATCCACATCGAGAAAAAAAGACAACAGAGGAAGTGCAGAATAGCGCGTCTAATAAACTATTTCAATGAAGTCCTACCGGACAGAGTTCCTGTTTTATCTCTTCCAAAGATTTCCTTCTCTTTTGACGCATTACCTATTTAAATAGCAAGATATATACGTCAGTTACTGTATTCTCAAGGATCAACATCACTAGAAAATAAGTATATATACCAAAAATCCAACGGCTTGTCTAATGTAATTTAGCTCGTGCCAAGAAGTTCCTCCAAACTGCATAGTGCATACTAGAATGGCTCAGACTACAAGAGCTAATATTCATTTTGTGCTGGAGATAGAGTCAGAGAAAACAAAATGAACCTCTGTTGCATTCAATATCCATTTATCCAATTTAGCCAGGCCAGATTTGACATATTCACCATTTGAGAATGTGCAGCATTCACGTCGCAGCAGCAAACTGCCAGTGAATTTTATTAAAGATACCCTCATAGAATTGAAAGGAGAGATGTGCAAGCATCCAAATCAGATAAAATACCTATTAAATAATTGTATATTGATGAAGCAGAAAACCTGTGTGGTGAGCTTCCTAATGAAAAATGAAGGAACCTGGGAATTCATTAATTCACTTGCCATGAGCATATAAATTAAATGAGAGAATGGGAAGACACAAGGAGCATATTGTAGCTTACATAATTTCCACTTAATCGATTCATCAGCGAATCCAAGAAACTGATGACACTATCCCACTCACTGCTTGGTGATAGCTGGGGTACACTGCCAGGCGATCTGGATGACTTCCCAACATGAACTCGTTGGTTTTTTGGTGCCTGTTTAAAGGACGGCAAACATAAGATGCAATTACAGAAACTCATAATCAGAATACATCAGTCAATGCAATTTTAGTGCATTGTAATGAAGAGGGTATCTCCCTGATATGGTAAGGCACCTTCAATATAGACTGAATAATGAACATATTTTAGTTCATTTCATAAAAGAGGAAATTCCCTGATATGGTTACATACGTTAAATAGAGACTGAATAATGCACCAACAGAAAAGTGAGACAATGATGAACAAATAAGAGGAGCAACTCTCAGTCCTCAAAACACTTTTCAACAGTTAAACGCTACAAAGCATATAAGATTGAACAATGCATTTAGTTTTTTTTTTTAGGACGCCATTTGAGTTAGGGATGCATACCCGTTCTCGGTTGAGCCAGGAAAAAAAAACATCAAATGGGACCTCCATTGTGCAGCAATTTAGATACAAGTGCCAAGTGAAGAGGGCAAAGATTAGTTACCTGAATACATTGTCCCAACAATGGAGATATTTCTTTCTTCAGATTATCACGGATCAAACCAAATATCTTCTCAACACAAGCAGTCAACTGTTGTTTAAATAATGGAGCAGGATATTTAGCTTCCATGTGGGATGAACCATCATCCAAACCATGATATTTGAAAGATGGCCGTGGGCCCTATGAAGAAAAAAAAAACTCTATGTTAGCAAGTGTGAAGTATTTCTGATATTAGAAGTCATCAAATTTATTAGAGTTGCATAAACAATAGTTCAAATTATATGCTGAATGCAAGCATTTTATAGTTAATATGGTGTATGATTTCATCTCTTACACTCTACACTATCAAGGCAATCTCCACCAGATCCTTTGAGCCACCTCTACCATTGCGTTTTAGGACAAAATTTCCCCCATTTTACCATTAAAACTAATTCATGTAGCATTTCTTTATAGCTACATCTTGAATGGGTTTCACTTAAATGGTTAAACCTTCAGAAGAAGATAGGATAACTCCGTCATACTATTAATACATTGTTCAAGTTCTGAAATGACTAATAGGGAGTTCTGGCATATTCTAATTGGATGATAGTAGCAGCAGGAGCATTTATAGGAGTGTGATTTATGAATTGGATGCAAAGACAAGAAATTCAATATATATATATATATATATATGAAAACTTTTCATATATATAACAGGTATAGAAATGCACCAAACAAGGCATAAGAAATTTCTGACTTTAACTACAATATTTAACACGTTTAACAGATCAACATTCTGGGCAATTTGCAATATGATCAACCAAAGCAGCAGTCAATCCAACAAAGCACAAATTCAAGCAAAAATCAAGAAAAATAACCCACATACACTCACAAGCAAAAACGTACCTCTGTTTCGAGAGTCGAGACCAAGTTTTCAGACAGCTTCTGTGATAGTTCTTGCCACAACTTTTGCAAGATAGCATCTATCAAGAAAAGCAATGAGCAATCAACTTCTGGATAAGCAAGAGAGCAATTTAAGGCATGACATCTATCAAGAAAACCAAGTGATCAATTACAACAATGAACTAAAACAGCTAAGATCAAGAAACTGTACAAATGAGGACACCAAATTTGAATACTAAACAACAAGAACATGTAAATGCCAATTCAATATCGAATTAAAGAAACCCTCACCACCAAACAACCAGACCCAAACCTCCTGGTGTAATCCTCCCCAATTTATCTTTTTTTCGATCAATCTCAATTGTCGACAGTTTGAACACAAACAAATAGGAATGGCGGCGGCGTTTAAACTCTCGCTCTCCTCATCCTTCCTCCCGTCCCCGCTCCCCACCGACGCTAAAACCACCGCAGCTCAGCCACTCCGCAGATTCCTCGTGTCATGCTCCTCCGCCGGCGCTCCTGCATCATCAATATCGTCCAAGAAGAAGCACTGGAAGGCCGGTGAATACCCTGCTCAAATCGAATCCTCCAACCCACAAATGTCGAGGAGAAGAACCCCAATCAAGAACATCAAGAAAAATCTTGATAACAAGAACAATGCCAAAGCATGGGCTAATACTGTCACTGAAGCTCTCTCCGACGCCATTGACAAAAGCTCCGAGCCCTTCAGGTGTTTGAGATGTTAAAGGGGCAACCTTTTTATCAACCAAAAGAAGGGACATATATGAATCTCCTTGTTCTTCTTGGGAGATGTGGGCAACCTGGTCAAGCCTGTCAACTGTTTGATGAAATGCTTGAAGCAGGATTGGAGCCAACCCCTCAGCTCTACACTGCATTGGTTAATGCTTGTTACCGCAGCAATCTGATTGATAAGGCCTTTTCCTTTTAGACCTGATGAGGCAGCAGCAGCTAAATCTAGAGAATTCACCGTATGTTTAGACAGTGTAAAGAATGCCGTTGGCGTTCTATATACTTTGGAAGATTTTGATGGTGTGATTTAGCTCAAGTTTCTGCACTAGATTTTCTTTCCAAAGTTGGTTGACCAGTCAATCCAACTGTTTTAGTTGACAAATCAAAAAAAATTGCTACTTTTAACGTGTAAAACCAAACAATGAGAGTAAAAATTAATGGTAAACGTGATGGAATGACTAATTTTGATGTCATGTGACCATTTTCAAAAGTATTGGGGCCATTTGAGGATTCGGCTGTGTTTGGGACCACAAATGAAATTAATTTTATACAATTACATGGTGTAATCAAAGAAAGTCATTTGTTCCTCTTGCATGTCACCAAATCATAAGTTGATTTTTGTTTGAGGTCAATGAACTTTTGCCAAAGTGTTGTGAAATAAATTTTCCTTCTACATAGACATACGCAAAATTAAAGATAGGGAGTTTCTATTTGCACCACAAAAATTACTCTTTGCACCACTCTTACTCAATGTACCACTTTTTTGCTCTTTGCACCACATAAATTTACATTAACACCCTTTTATTAAAAAATATTGATTTCAGTAAAAAAAATGCACGGACACACACACGGCGGAAAGAAGTGCTTCACCAGAAACGGTCTTTTGCACACCAACCACCACAACCACGCCAACTCTTTTTCTTCTTCTTCTTCTTCTTCTTCTTCCCGCCCCACTTTATCTCCTCTTCTTGCAATTACTACAAAAAAAATCGAGAACTAGAAATTTTTCATTGCTGACCCGCAATTAACTTCGAGTCCTTGAGAAATTTGTCATCTTATTCGAAAAAAGAAGTTTAGTAGAACATTTGAGTTCAGTTCGAAAATCAATTTTCAAAAATGAAACTCTAGTTCGAAAAAATGTTTTCGAACATGGTTTGGAATGTGGATTGAAATATATTTTTTCGAACCAACTAATCATATTCGGAAAGTAAAATTCGAACCAAAGTGGAAGATTCGAAAAGTCCAGTTCGAGGCCAAACCAAATCCGTTTCTGGTGTTCGATTCGGAGCTCTTGCTGCAATTTCCGGTGGAATCTCCACCTACTACTTCTATTCATCACCGAATGTGGTAATTTCTCATTTCGATTTCGATAATGTCGGAAAATGCGTTATGCATTAGCTAGTTATTTCATCGGGAGGTTTTTGATGGAATCAAAACGTTGAACCGATTAGTTGTGCCTTTCTATGTAATATGAAAATTCGTTGTATGTTCTCTTCGTCTGTGCTACTGTATTGAATTGATATTTTGTTGTCATGGATTTATTTTCAATTTTTTTAGTGGTGCATTGAGTAATTTAGGTGGTACAAGAAAGTAATTAAAGGATATTTCAGTCAATTCGTAATTATTTTATTTTTACTTTTTTCCTTTTTTTGGTGCATGGAGTAATTTTTGTGGTGCAAATAGAAACTCCTTTAAAGATAAACGCATTATAACTAATTAGCATTATATATATATATATAAATACAAGATAATTATTAATTCATCGATCTTGCATTCGACAAAATTAATTTTCTTGGCCATGTTTGAATTCGTATAAATTGATCAAGAAAAAAAAACACCCTTTGAGTATGGAAAATGGGGTTGGATCTCGAATTAGTAAAAAAAAAAGATTGATATTATAGCAAATGAAATTCTCTATCCCACTTTTCTCTATTTTATTTGGTATCCCATTTTAATTTTTATTCGATTTTCATCAATTTTTTTCTTTAATTTCAATTTGCTATGACTTAGTTTAATATTTATTTCTGGTTTTTTAGTTAATATAATTGATTAATATGGTTGATTATTCCAAAAGTATGGTATACACTTTTTAAAAAAATTAATTTTTTAGCAATGGGAGTTTCTATTTGCACCACAAATTATTTTTCATTTTCTATTATTAGTTATAAATTTACCTAAAAGCCCTTACTAATAAAAAAATAAATAATTCGCGTTCCGTTCGAAGTCGTTTGTTTGAATATTCTGAATATGTTCGAAATCTTGTGTTCGAACATGATGGATATGTTCGAACGGTACTTAAAAAAATTCATGAAGTCCGTTCGAAGGGAATTTCGATCAAACATGATAATTTCGGAATTTCATTTTCAAACCACACTTGATTTTTTTTCTTTCTAAGTAAAGGGCATTTAAATAACTTCAAATTTTTTATTTTTTTTTCTTTAGTGGTGCAAAGGGTAGTTTTAATTGTGCAAATAAAAACTCCCTTTAGCAATAAATATTGATTATGATCTGTAATACTATAATAAAATTTATTTTTATAATAAATATTTTTCAAATATTAAATTTTTTAGTGGACACGTAAAGTGAAATAGAGTAATAAGTAAATGGTGAACATCATGATTGATGTGGCCCAAATATCTCAATTATTTGGGAAAAGGCCCGCATATTTGAATTGAAGATAAATGCTTATGTGAATGATCAGCAAGAAAAAAGAAGCATTATGGCTTACGCTGCTGTGATTTCTCTCAAGATTACAATCGACCGCCTCCAAAATCTCACCAATTTTCCACGAATCACAAACGCTGCGTGTGATAAGGAGCTGGATTCATTAATCTCTGTGCTGAGAGGATTGGATGATGAAAGCAGCAGAATGATTGATAGGAGTGTGATTAATGAAGTGGATGCAAAGATAAGAGATGCTGTTTGGAAAGTAGAAGATGTTCTTGATAAATCATATCACTCTCTAAATATTTCACCATCTCAGGGCCTTGATGAGAAGGGCGTGGAGGAAGAGATCAATTCGCTCTTGAAGAAAGTGAAGATTTTGAGGGACGAGTATTGCAGAGTGCTACAGAACCTATTGACTGCTTTAGAAGAAGAAGATGAGGGATTATCTTTATCTGCTGCAGTTCCGCCACTAAACAACTCAACCACGGTCGGCTTATCAGATCTATCTCATAAAATCATAGATCAACTACTACGTGAGTCTCACTTCAATGTCTCAGTCTCAGTTGTGGGGATGGCAGGCATTGGTAAGACCCATCTTACTGCACTAATTTATCACCACCCACTCATTCTTCAACATTTCCATGTTAGACTGTGGGTGACAGCAGGCCCTAAATATCAAGCACACAATATCTATGTGGATATTCTTTCTCAATTACTGCATAAGCCTAGAGAACTATTTAAGGGAAAAAGTAAGCATAAATTAATAGATCTTATAGGAAGCAGTTTGAAAAGTAATGAGAGATACTTAATTGTGTTGGATGATATATGGACCGACGTCTTGGATTACCGGCTTCATTTAAGCAACACCCGATTCGTAATCACAACAAGGCTACAGGAAGTCGCTAAACACAGGTTCGATACAGAGAGTGTTCACCAGATGCCATTTCTGAACAATGAAGAAAGTTGGAATCTACTTTGGCAGAATGTGTTTGTAGCTGAAAAGTCTTTCCCTTCTCAACTCGAGAAACCGGGAAGGAAGATTGCGGAGAAGTGTGAAGGTCTTCCTCTTTTGATCCTTGCAGTTGCCCACATCCTCCGTTGTGTCGACAAGACGGAAGAGTACTGGATCAAGGTAGCAGAGAATAAAACCACTACCTTTACAGATGCGTATGAAAACATTTACGAGGTGCTGCTCTCAAGCTACGAGTACTTAGCTCAACATTTAAAACCATGCTTTCTTTACATGGGAGTTTTCCCTCAGACTTCTGAGATTCGCTCCTCAAAACTCATTAACTTGTGTGCTGTAGAGGATTTTCTGGAACAACCTCTGAACCGTCTGCGTACAAATTTGATAAGGTTTGTTAAGAAAGAAAGTCAGGAACAAAAGTTGGAAGAGTTTGCAATTGAATGTGTGGAGGATCTTGTCTCGAATAGTCTTGCTATTGTCTGCAAGCAGAGGTTCGGCAGCTTCTTCAAATCCTCAAAGCTCCATTCTGCCTATTGGTACTTGTGTGTTAAAGAAGCTAGGAAGAGCAAGTTCTTACATGTCTTAAACAAGTTAACCGATGTTTCCAAAGATAGTATTGAAAAGCAGCGTCGGTTGTCAGTCCAAAACAGCATATTATTAGGCCTAAAAGAGGTGTATGACACAATGGCTGCAGCCACATCAACAACACGTTCACTCCTTTGTACCGGTGAAGATCATCAGTATCCAGTACCGATATGTTTTAATACGATCTTACTTATGAGGGTGTTGGATGCTCTGGCAATCCGTTTCTATGAGTTTCCGAATGAGGTATTGAAACTATTACAGTTAAGGTACCTCTCCCTCACTCATAATGGGGAACTCCCTTCTTCCATCAACAAGCTCCAACAGCTGAAGTGCCTGATTCTCCGTCAACATCATAACATCAAATTCCTGACAGTTCCAACAACTTATATGCCAGATGAGATTTGGGATATGAAAGAATTGAGGCATCTTCGGATCATGGGAAGCAACCTACCAGACCCAAGTAAGGGAAAAAAACTATCAAACCTCTTAACACTTTATGTGAATGCTGATAATTGCAGCAAGGCTGTTTTCAGACGCATCCCTAATCTGAAGAAGTTAGGAATTAGAATTGAGTTACAGCCTGACGCTGCTGCTGAAACCATAAGATGCTTCCGGCATATTGGGCTTCTCAAAAGATTAGAGTCACTCAAATGTGTGGTCGTGAATCCTCGACTGAAGTCATCTCAATTAGCTGTTGCCCCACCAGATCACCTTTCAAATTTGCCTGAGAGTCTGAAGAAGTTGAGCTTGAATGGGTTAGGATATCCTTGGAAGTACATGAGTGTAATTGGTTTACTGCTAAACCTCGAAGTGTTGAAGCTGCGCTGTTCTGCCTTCCAAGGTCCACACTGGGAAACAGAGGCTGCAGGACAATTCTGGAGTCTTGAATTTCTGCTACTTGAAGATATTGATCTGGTGCATTGGACAGATGAATATAACTGTTTCCGAAAGCTCCGCCACCTAAGTGTTCGACACTGCTACAAATTAAAGAAGATACCTCGGAAAATCGGAGGTACCAAGAGACTGCAAATGATGGAGGTTGATGATTGCAGTCCTTCAGTTGTGGCTTCTGCGCATCAAATAAAGGAGAGATGTGAATCTTTGGATCTTCAAGTTGTCATCAATTCTTCATGGAATCTTTGAAGATTAGCCGTCGGATCATTGGATCAAAAGGTAAGTGAAGGAATGATAAAATTAGAGGGAATTTCTATTTGCAGTACTGATTTTATTTTTTGCATTTCAGCTGGTCAATGCACTATTAATTTTACTCTTTGCATCACACATATTTATGTTAATGTCTTTCAGCCTAAAAACATTTGTTTTACTTTAAAAAAAATATTGTTCGGAAACACATTTTCGAAGACATTTATCTTGTTCGAGAATAATAATTCGAACAACTCCAATACTTAGAAAAATAAAGTTGGTTCGGAAACTAAAACTTTTTCGAATGACACTTAGAAAATTTCATGGTGCATAGGGTGTTCAAAGTTGATTTTTTGAACAAATTTCATTTGTTCACAAAACGTTTTCCGAAACAAACTATTTTCGAAAATTGGAGATTGAACCACTTCAATATATTCGAACGCCCTGAACTCCATTTTTTCTCCAAGTGTTGTTCGAAAAATGTTTGAACTACTTCAAAATGTTCGAGATTTCCAGTTCGAACGAATCATGATCTGAACAAAAAAAAACTCCACAACACGTTTTAAACTCGATTATTTTCGATCAATACACCTATACTAACATCTAATACTTCTAATAAATTATTAGAAGTTGATGAATAATGATTTTTAATTTATTTTCTTTTTTTAAGTTTTGAATTTGTGGTGCATTGAGTAATTTTAGTGATTTAAATAAGTAATAAAAGGATATTGAAGTAACTTCAAAATTATTTAATTTTTCATTTATTTCTTTTATGCTGCAAAGAGTAAAATTAGTAAATTTTGATTTTTGGTTAATGCAGGTAGAACCAGATGGTGAATTTGAAGTAAATAGCAAATGCATTTTTGTTATGGAGATTGTGCATTCTACTTTGTTTTGAAGTAATTGTTTGGGATGAATTGATGATGGTTTGGAACTTTGGAATATATGTTGTTGTGTCATTCAAGTAAAGTGAACTAATGTGTTCTGTTTTGATCTACACATTTGAACTTGTTCTCCTAGAATTCGGTACAGTGTCGTGTTAATTAGAAAAGAATATGTTAGTTGAAATTAGAAACTTATATACACACGCACATATCAAATGAGACACAAATCGAAATTATATATCTATTTTAATATGATATTATTATTACTATACGTATGCATATCAAATGAATGATCATTTACATAAAAAGCACGCGATAAATTTTATATATATTACTATATGATAATAAAGTGTATGTAGATATATTATATTACTCATTTACATATATCAAATGTAGATATATATATATATATTACTCATTTTATATATAGTAGGTAAATTTAATTTTGTAAAATAATGCTTTTTTTATATATAGCAATAGATTCATATGGAAACTAATATAGTATATTATATATTATATCACACAACTACCCTTAAATTAAAGTTGTGAAAGGGATATAATAGATTAATAGGTAAACCAAAATTTGTAAAGGGTGTTTCTATTTGCACCACTGATTTTACTCTTTGCACTTCGCTTACTCAATGCACTACAGATTTTACTCTTTGCACCACACACATTTACATTAATACCCTTCGCTCCAAGAATATTTATTTTACTTAAAAAAAATATGTTCGGAAGCACAATTTCAAACACGTTCACCTTGTTCGAGAATATTAATTCGAACGACTCCAATACATAGAAAAAATTTGGTTCGGAAACTAAAGTTCGAACAACCCTCATTTGTTCGGAAACTAAAGTTTGAACGACGCTTAGAAAATTTCAGGGTATAAAGGTGTTAAAAAATATTTTTCAAACGAACTATGTTCGAAAATTGAAGTTTGAACCACTCTAATATGTTCGAAAACTTAAATTTGAACGTCATGAACTCCGTTTTTCTCCAAGTGTTGTTTGAAAAATGGAGTTCCAACCACTCCAAAATGTTCGAAATTTTCAGTTCGAACGAATCGCGATCTGAACAAAAAAAAAAAACCTCCACAACACGTTCTAAACTCGATTATTTTCAATCAGTACACCCATACTAGCATCTAACACTTCTAATAAACTATTATAAGTTGATGAATAATTCGATTAATTTATTTTCTTTTTTAATTTTTGTTTAGTTTTGAATTTGTGGTGCGTTGAGTAATTTTAGTAGTATGAACAAGTAATAAAAGGGTATTGAAGTAACTTCATACTTATTTTATTTTTTCTTTATTTCTTTTGTGGTACAAAGAGTAAAAATAATGGTGCAAATAATCGCTCCCATTTGTAAAACATTGCCCTTTTATTATAGGGTTAATTGCCTTAAAAATCATGAATTTTGAGCTTAGTTGCAAATTTAACATGAACTTTAAAAGTAGGCAATTAAAACATCAACTTTCAATTTGTGTATTATTCAACATCCCCATATTTTTATAAAATAAATATACCTCCAATTCAACATATAATTGGGGCCACTCTGATGTCATTCTCAAAAATTGATGGTCGGGTCATGACGGGCTCGAAGAGACGATCAAATTGTATGTTGGATTGGAGATCAATTTATTTTATAAAAAATTGGGGATGTTGAATAACATACAAATTTAAAGTTGATGTTTTAATTGTCTACTTTTAAAGTTCATGTTAAATTTACAACTAAGCTCAAAGTTCATGATTTTTAAGGCAATTAACCCTTTATTATAATAGTAGATAGTAGATTTACTAAGGTAAAATTTTAAATTCAAAGAGATGGACATTTTGGTATAAGAAACGACGACACACACCGACAATGAAAAAATTGGCCATTGAAAACCCAATCTTTCGAAAACTTAAATTGTGTTGAAATTGCAAAAAGAAAAAAAAATGTAAGATTATAGTTAAAATGTAACATTATAAATGTTAAGCGAAAATTACAAAAGACGGTAAAAAAAATTATGTAAATTCCTACAATTAACCCTTAAATAAACGAGATATTTTGATCTTTATTTTTGAGTCAAACTCGAATCTAAAGGTATTCAACTTGTAAGCTCAAAAACGCTCATTTATGACTGGCGAAGGTGATAATAAGCTTGAACTTGACTCGTTTATTTTCTTTCAAGCCTATACACGAGCACGAGGCCGAGCTAGGCTCGTTTAAGTCGATAAACGAACCATTCTATGTCGAAACAAGCAACTCGAAGAGAGGGAGATTGAAGAGAGAGATGAATACAATTATACAACACGATGAATTAACAGCTAAATGAATAGTGTACATTGCTCAACAAAGGGCCCAAGCTTCAACAAAACTAAACTCTAGCCTTTTGAGAGAATTTTGCTATCTACGATTCTTCCTTTTGTACAAGCAATCCAACATCCTAACCTGCGTGTGATCCAGAAACGGCTAACAGAGTCGAACGGGAACGGGAACGGGCATGACTAAATTTTACTTTTACATCATCTTCGACTACCTCATTTACAGTTGGTCACTCGACATTCCATGGAAATGGGGGCACAAGCAATCGGAAACCAAGGTGTTTGCGCTCTGCAGTAATGTACAGTTAATCAGCTCCACAGAGGAAACAGAAAAACGACCATACACGAGCAAGAGAGATTACGTACTGCTATGCAACGCGTGGTGGGGATCGTTTACTTCACATTCTGCAACAGCAGCTGGGCAGAAGGGTATTCGGAGAAGAACTTCGGTGGCTCGATATCTGAAGGGTCCATTGCAGGAATCGCCATATATACATCTTCGGTGGAGAACGGGATGCTGCAAGAACGATAACACAGATGAAATGTAAGGAAGATTATAGAGCTACATGGAGATACATTTCTGGAGATGATTAATCAGCCTCTACAAATCAGCGCAGAAAATCGTAAGAATGCTAGCATGACAAGATGGAGGTTAGGTAGAGCAATTTAAATATCTAACTCAAATTCCGTAGTTTTGGTTCAAGAACATCTTATCAAAATACGGGTTAATGTTACACCAAAGCTTTCTCAGTAATCAAGCTGAAACATAGAGTTGGAACATTATCAAGATAATACCAACTAAATAAGGAAAATTATTGCATAGATTCAGTATTCAGAGCATATTATCATATGATTGTTGTAAGGGAATCTTAGTGAAAGCCTAAGCATGGATATGCTTTACAAATTATGACATGGATTTCGGTGAAGAAATTGAAGGTTGCTCTAGCCGTAGAATACAAGATATTCATTTGATATGCAAAACACATATTTAGCACACCAAGGTGATGTCTTTACCTCAGGTCATCATCCAATAAGAATGAATTTGATGAGGACAAATTCTGGGAATCCTTATTTACTATCTCCCTCATCTGAGACACCACCTGCCGAAAACCACAAGGAAAAAGTTCAGTGCCGAACACAACCAATCCCACAAATTCAAAGCTAATCATGTCAGTTCTGACATTATATGATGCATTTTACTTCATGCCGGCTCCAAGTAATTCAGTTTAAAAAAATTTTAAAAAAAAGGTAGAAGACTAGATATTTGCTTATGAGTGACTTTATTCCTGTCTTTTCAAGTTAAAGGATTTTAGGATATATTGAGCCAAATATGGAAATCCGATCATCTCTTCAATTACTACCCATGGGAGAGTCAGGAGGCATGAGTCAAAAAAAATAAGGTGCGGAAGCAAAACTCGAAACAATGATTCTGTATTGAATCGTTCTGTTTTGTGACAAATGTGTAATAGGCTGCCAGGAGTAACAAGTTGTCACTGAGAGCAGTTATTCATTCTTTTGACATTCTGTTCATTTTAGAGACAATTTTGCAATAAAATGAACTGGCAAGACCCGATAGTTCCATTTTTTCACACTCGAGAGGGATATATGGAGCCATAACACAACGGCCAACCATCCATGGAAGTACGGAGGCTGCCATAGTAACTTAGTACTGAATTGCCAAAAAAAATATAGCTATTTAAATCACTTGCCTCGTTTGACACGCTCTGAGTCCCGTACTTATCATCCCAGTACATTGTGCTTATTCGATAGATCTGTCTCACTGTCAATTTCTGCAAAATATTTTCAATAAGAGAAATATAGTCAGACGAGAGACCAGATTAATTCATCCACATCAAGAAAAAGGGACAACAGAGGAAGTGCAGAACAGCGCGTGTAACAAACTATTTCAATGAAGTCCTACCGGACAGAGATCCTGTCTTATCTCTTCCAAAGATTTCCTCCTCTTTTGATGTATTACCTATTTAAATAGCAAGACACGTCAGTTACTATGTTCTCAAGGATCAACATCACTAGAAAATAAAGCACATATACCAAAAATCCAACGGCTTGTCTAATGTAATTTAGCTCGTGCCAAGAAGTTCCTGCAAACTGCATACTAGAATGGCTCAGACTACAAGAACTAATATTCATTTTCTGCTAGAGATAAGAGTCAAAGAAAACAAAATGAATACCTCCTCTGTTGCATTCAATATCCATTTATCCAATTCAGCCAGACCAGATTTGACATATTCACCATTTGAGAATGTGCAGCATTCACGTCGCAGCAGCAAACTGCCAGTGAATTTAATTAAAGATACTCTCATATAATTGTAAGGAGATATGTGCAAGCATCCAAATTAGATAAAATACCTATTAAATAATTGTATATTGATGAAGCAGAAAACCTGTGTGGTGAGCTTCCTAATGAAAAACGAAGGAACCTGGGAATTCATTAATTCACTTGCCATGAGCATATAAATTAAATGAGAAAGAATGGGAAGACACAAGGAGCATATCGTAGCTTACATAATTTCCACGTAATCGACTCATCAGCGAATCCAAGAAACTGATGATACTATCCCACTCACTGCTTGGTGATAGCTGGGGTACACTGCCAGGCGATCTGGATGACTTCCCACCATGAACTCGCTGGTTTTTTGGTGCCTGTTTAAAGGACGGCAAACATAAGATGCAATTACAGAAACTCATAATCAAAATATCTCCCTGATATGGTTAGGCACCTTCAATATAGACTGAATAATGAACATATTTTAATTCATTTCATAAAAGAGGAAATTCCTTGATATGGTTACATACGTTAAATAGAGACTGAATAATGCACCAACAAAAAAGTGAGACAATGATGAACAAATAAGAGGAGCAACTCTCGGTCCTCAATACACTTTTCAACAGTTAAAAGCTACAAAGCATATTAGATTGAGCAAAGCATTTAGTGTTTTTTTAGGACGCCATTTGAGTTAGGGATGCATAGCCGTTCTCGGTTGAGCCAGGAAAAAAAAAAAAACCATCAAATGTGACATCCATGATCCATCATGCAGCAATTTAGATACAAGTGCCAAGTGAAGAGGGCAAAGATTAGTTACCTGAATGCATTGTCCCAACAATGGAGATATTTCTTTCTTCAGATTATCACGGATCAAACCAAATATCTTCTCAACACAAGCAGTCAACTGTTGTTTGAATAATAGAGCAGGATATTTAGCTTCCATGTGGGATAAACCATCATCCAGACCATGATATTTGAAAGATGACAGTGGGCCCTATGAAGAAAAAAAAGCTCTATGTTAGTTACAAAATTAGCAAGTGTGAAGTATTTCTGATATTAGGAGTCATCAAAGTTATTAGAGTTGCATAAACAATAGTTCAAATTATATGCTGAATGCTAGCATTTTATACTTAATATGGTGTATGATTTCATCTCTTACACTCTACACCATCAAGACAATCTCCACCAGATCCTTTCAGATTTCATCTCTTACACTCTACACTATCAAGGCAATCTCCACCAGATCCTTTCAGCTTCAGCCACCTCCACCATTGGGTTTTAGGACAAAATTTCCCCCATTTTACCATTAAAACTAATTCATGTAGCATTTCTTTATAGCTACATCTTGAATGGATTTCACTTAAATGGTTAAACCTTCAGAAGAAGATAGGATAACTCCGTCACACTATTAATACATTGTTCAAGTTCTGAAATGACTAATAGTGAGTTCTGGCATATTCTAACCAGAATCTCGTTATAACTCTGGCATTTCTCATACAAGCATATGCTTGATGGCTAAATGGGATAGGTATTGGTTTTGCAGATATCCAGTTTTCACTTAAACCGGGACAAATACAATTGTTGTGTGAAACAACCTATCCGGGATACTTGCACAGATGAAATAATTGCAAAACCAATAGTCTGTGATTCAACCAAGCCAAATTAGGAACTCATGCTAATCTTAAGGTCTGAGTTTCTATCTTTTCAGCCAAGAGGTCATCCCAGTGCTATTAAGGTAGAACAATGTGTGTTAAATGTAAGAGAGCATAAATATCTCAGATGATGCCAATCTTAGTCTTATACTACATCACGTTAAGCCTAGCAAATTGAGGCCCACCCCCCAACTTACTTGCGTGAGTCTCCCATTCAGCCCTGCTGACCCTGCAGAACGCTGAGAACCAGCTGTCAAGAACCCATTGGACCGCAGATTTCTTTGCAAAAGGCATAAAAGTGCAGATGCATTAGATAACCAGTAGGGCAAAATAGCATTCTCATCACCCTCCTGAAATAATAAGATTAGATATTGTTATCACCCATGCGACATTTATATCACAGCATAAGTTCTAACATTACAAGGTCAATAAACAAACTCATTACTTGCAGTCACTCAGGAACTAATTTCCACCTTGTAACAGCACTAAAAACAAAATTAAAAGCAATAAAATTTATGATGTAAGTGAAAAATAACCTTCAATTCGTCATTGATGCTCTCAATGATGGAGTCAAAAATAGCAGTCCTCTCAGATTCAAAGGCATGCCAATGAAGTAGGCATTTGTAGATGACACAAGCAGCTATTGGTTTTCCATCTTTGAAGCCCAAATTTTCTTTAATGCAACGTAAAAGAATTTCTATGTTCCCCTGCAACCATCTTACAGCTTAACAAAAGGATACAAACATAAAACTGTATGAAGAAAATCATCTAATAACTAAAGATACATTCACTTGAAGCCATATAATCAACGGCCCAAGCAAAATCACTCAAGTTGCATGTCATGTTAACTAAAAGTTAAAAGAAGAAAAACCTGATGCTTTTCAATCCCTGATTTTGCTCTGCGGGAATCGGAAAAGCCTTGTGAGAGTGGTGCAATAAATTTGGATGGAGTAGGTGATTCCTGCAAATTACAAAGCAAGAAACTCAGCACAGTAATTTAGTTACTTATTACATCATACACAGGGCAGAAACTTACATAGGATTTCTGATCAGCAGACGAAAGAACCATGGCACCACTGAATTTCTGTTCCAAAGGGAAAGAATATATTAGAGCACAATTGCATGCAACTGTCCTTCAGCTACAATTTGATGATAATGTTGAAGTTTATTTATTTTTAGTTGTAAGCATGTTAGCCTCAGTAATTCTTTTACAGAGGTCAACAGATGATGGAAGGAGGCTGATGAAGACTGCTGCTTACGTCAAGGAAAGGTTTGACGAATCCTGCCCGATTGCTCCTTGGAGACACAGTCAATGTCTTCTGGCGCAGGATATGATTCTCATTCTCTAGGTTCGACAGCTTCTCTTCCATGCTGATGCAAAAGAAATAGATTAGTGTATAACCCAAGCATCAGAAAAGTACTTTACTTCCAGATGGAATCAAAACTATGGCAGATGGTTTTTTCCGTCACTAGTATCATTTTGCAAAATCACAAGGCAGTTTATTTCTTTCTTTTCTGTTTTCTTCTGGGGTTAGGGAGGTAAATCATTATGCTTTCTATAATTTATTTTGGTACAGGGAAGGTGTTCAATGATTTCAGGTTACCTCCGCAAATTTTGTTGTAGTTGCAAACACGTTTTTTCAACTTCCCGCAACTTCTTGATGGTACTATTAGCCTCTTCTTTGGTTTGGGCAAGCTCAGATTCCAGCATTGAGTTTTTCGCTTCTAATGCAGCAAGGGAACTCTGCAAAAATAAATTATTGAAGTCGATGAGTTCTAATGGAAAAATTCGTTATCAAGATTTCATGTTATTTTTTTGCACTAACCAGGAAGAGATTCAGGACGTCTCCCAAAATATCAAGATGAAGATGGAAGTAATGGACAATTTGCTACAGGGTTTGTGGCAAACAATGGAATATAGGAGGCAAGATAGGAACTCAATTTGTTAAGGGATCAGTTTGTCCCAGAATCATAGCATGAAACTCAATCTTAGAAACATGAGCATAAAGCTTCCATGTGCTAATTATCAAAAAGTTGATGGTTTGTTCTTATTTGCTATATAAATTTTCTTCTTAGATGCATGGCGTACATAAAAAGTTAAATGCTCAGGCAAGAACTACAACTGACAGATCAATAAGCTGAAAATTAAGATGACAGGAAGTCGAAGTATATGTCACGATGAATTACCTTTAAGACTGAGTTTTCATTCCTCAGTTCACTCAAAGAGACTACTTCTCTTTCAGAGGCAGATTTTTCCTTAACTGATAAATCAAGCTGTCTTTGTAGGTCCATGTTCTTATTGTGGTCATTAAGAGCTCTTAGTTTGGCTGCATCTAACTCCAATGTCAGGGACTCCACAGTTTTCTGAAGTTTTGAGATTTCAACTGATTTAGTATCATCACTGGACGTCTGCAGTTCAAAACCGGCTGTTAACAAGACATAGGGAAACCGATTCCAAACAAGACCAAAAAAAAAGACAACTTAAAATGGAAAAATTGAATATAGATGCATGAAAGTGAATGCTCTAAAAATTCGTCAATCCAGACTTTGCAATAAATAAAGCAAATATTTTTTAATATAAGAATGTGGAATCAGATGCAAGAAATAAAAACTGCACAGAACCATGCAACTCAAAAAAAAAGCATCATCATAATCACAAAAATCCGCACGATAACCAGACCAGAAGTTATCAAGTTAGAATTGATAGGTATTCATTCAAATAGACAGGAAGAATGCAGTGCCAAGAATCAACAACAAAACTATAGCCCTGCATGGCCCAAGGATATTAAAAAAGTGTAGCTATCTCATAGAGCTAAAAGTGTCCATTCTTAATGCCTTCAGTTTGTGGGAATGCAAACCACACATCCCTAGCATAATTTGTCGAAGTGATGTTCTAACCAATGACCTTACTAACACATTTTACAAGGGAAAGAGATAAGACTTGGATAGCTAGGAACAATGTTGGGCATCTAGGTAACTAATCTAATGCAGATACTTATAATAAGTCAAGCATCACTATCTGGGGGGGGGGGGGATATTATTTTTTAATTACAGAACTGCCAGAAGAAGAACATAACTGGCAACAACAGGTATCAGAGTACATTAATTTAATCCTTGAGTAAATGTTTACCCGTATTTTTTTCTCTAGACTCAATCGCCAAGTCAGGTCCTCCAACTGCTTTTCAAGCTTGCTTTTTGCTAAACGTAATGCTCCAGCCTCATTAGCCTCCTGTATAAGAAAGAAAACAATGCATTAGTCGGAAAGTATAGATGTTTTGAACAAAATATGTGCAGATTGTGGCCAAAATTGCCTTCTAAGACAGAATAACAAAAGGGAGATATTTCACTCATGAATACACCACCTTATGTACCTTCATTCAGCAGCCTACTAATCAAAAGCTGTAAAAGAATTATAAACAGAAACACCTAGCAATAAATTGTAAGATCTGGTGAGACCACCATGCAAAGAACTACATAGGCTCTTTCCTCAATTGTTTAACATCAAAGCAGACAAAGCACTACATGTTGACCTATGGCAGGCAATTGCTGCCATATACAGGAGAACAAAAATAAAATGCAGTACTTATTCTGCTGTATCACTTCCAAATCAGTGCCAGATTACGCTACTCCAACTCATCCTCACCTTCTTAAGCCTCCGAAATTCTCGTTTTGCCAATTTTCGCCTCCAGAGACATTGTATCGCAACAATATTATGTTGACGATTGTGAAAGATAGAGCGGACCTTGAACATCCTCCAATAAGCCTAATACAGAAGCCAATGGTTAGGTAGAGCATACCCCAAATAACAAAAGCCAACCAAGAACATATGAGCCAAGAGGATCAAAAAAATTGCAGCATTAAGTACTCCAGCCTCACTATCAAAAACTACAAGAAGCATATTCAGTCTGCTAAACCATTTAGTTTTGATCTGTATACTACCCGTCCAAAATAAAATCCATTTTATTAAGATAACATAAAAATTCTAAGAACCTTATCAATATTGAACAAAGTTTCTTAATTTTCAAAATGACAGATAAAAGCGTATGGCATGTGTTTGTCCTGCATAAGACATAAAACAATCAGAAATTCAATGTTAAACGTGGTTCACTTCTGAACCTTAAAGAACAACAGAAACAGAAAAACCCCCCCAATACAAATACAAAAATTCTGAAACTTATCACCCAATGTACACCATTCAAAATAATGTGCACCACAAAATGATCACTAGAATGTCTTCTATGCATATCAAATGCAACAGAAAACCCAGAGGAACATAACACAACCCCATGCATTTACCTGAATAAGAGTGGCAGCTCTGTCTTCTTTCCTGTGCATAAACTTCCGGCGAGTAGAAAAACCACGGACACTAGACTGTATGAGCACAGAAGCATAATGAAGTTGCATATATGAATGTCTGAAAAACCAGGATCGAAAATATTTCTGAATTATGATGGCAGCAGCTGTATCACGCATGACAGCGAATTCATTTCGAGAAAGATAACCTGCCAAATAAATTAAAATTGTGTTAATCTACTTGATCGAGTAAGGGTACCTAAATGATCAGGCAATGATTGGTTTTCCCAGATATACTGTATTAGCTATGCCAGCTGCAAACAAAATCCTGGCAGCTTTCAGCACTTTTCAGCACAATGTTTCCAAGGAACTCATTCTCTTAGATTGCAGATTGCAAACATACACAAACAGAAGTTCTATATATGGTATCGCACAGAATCTAATTTAAGAATTGATAAAAAATTTAGCCCAACACTTTCCGAAGAATTGGAGGCATTTATGCCTCACTGCCCATCAATGACAAAAAACAGCAAACAGCAAGTGAAGCTAAGACTCTTGCATAGAAAATCCATTGCATAAATGATGTGATGATGCAATGTATGACTGAGTAACTTTCTAAAAGCCATAGATTCTAAGCAAGAGAATATACCTCTACAACATGCTTGTAGAGAAATTGCAGCAACACGCTTTGTAACAAACTCTTTGTGAGCAAGATATGTCCGCAGGCGACCCTGAATGCGCTTGGCTGCAGCATCCAAGACCTCAGCTCGGCGCGAATCTAATATAGCAATCTGGCCAGCCCTAAGAAAAACTTTGGTTTTTCCTAACTGCAAAAGAGAAATCAAACCGTGTTAAAGTATGTTAACAGAAAAAGAACATTGAGAAAAACTTAATCAACCCAAAACTTCAAACAGAGACTTGTCATAACAGACCTGATAGTTCACAAGCCCTAGTCTCTGGAGTATTTTCTCGGTGATGGTTTTATCATCATAACTGAAAAAACATCACAATGAACAAACAAACCCTTAAGAAAGTAAATTCAATATCAAACACAAAAAGCAAATTAAATGTCACAATAACAAGAGCAATATAGGAACACTTAATCAGCAAGTACTTTTAATTCAACAAAACAGTGAACAGATACTATTCAATTAAGTGCCAATCAACACAGCAGTAAATCTCAAGTAACAACATAATACATACTAAGTGACCCACAACTTTAACCAAATATAACGCTTTAACCCTGGTAAATACTAAGTGACCTACAACATTAACCACTAAAGAGGAAAAATCCAAGAACCAGCCAAGCACTAGACAGCTAGAGCACAGAGTTATACCAAATACAAGATAATAAAACAACCAAGTAAATGGTCATTGTTCCAAAATTCTGACACCCAATTTAACATTTATTCCGAAAAGCATATATCATGGGTAAAAGTGGATATAAAAGGACTCTGAGAATGCTACCCCATATCCATAATATCTAAGCAAATAATCCCAAATCGGTCAACAAATTCATGATATGTCTTGCGTGTGGGATATCCTGCCAAGCTTATGCGAACAGCTTCTAATACACCCTGCAGAAAATCAGAAGAGAACATATTATACAAAGTATAATGGCTCACTTGAAAAAATGTCACTTCAAAAGAAGCTTAATTAGTTTATGTTATCCTTATTGTTCACACTCCTGGCAAACCAGAAGTAATTCTAGCATACGCTTCTGATTTATCAAGAGACAAAAACATATGATACTAATGCTCATTCGCAGAAAAAAGGAACATTGAATAGAATCATAGAACAATCATTTTACAGTGTTTATCATTTGGCTCTCAGACAATATTTTGTTTACACTTATTTAGGTCCTACATCCCATTAAGCCTTTCTTTATTTAGTGCAAACACAATACGTCAATACCAATAAGGTCTCTTTTCACAACTTAAGTTTGAGTCTAAGACTGATAACCCACAGTAGAAATAGCTTCTCAAGATCCAGATACGTAAAAAACATGGAAAAAGGCTTGGATGATTAAACTGGTAATGGAAAGTGATACACTGATACTGACCCCACAGCGCAGCTGATGTAAGATGCTCGAATTCTCAAATCTGTTAGGCTTATTTAGTGAGTTGGGCTTCACACATCGAATGTAGTGAGGCTCTGTTGAGCTGAGTGTTTCCATAAGAGCTTGAAGTTGTTGCTGCAAGCAAAGCGGTAAATTACTAAGACACCACACTGAAGTACTTGAAAATACAATTACTATATGAATGTTGTCAAGAGTTCACAAGTAACCCAGATAAACCAACAGGATGCAGGATGCAGAGGAGGCTATTTATCTTATATAGAAGCATCAGAGCATCTATTAGCAATATCAAACATATTAAACCAATACAAAATTAATAGCTACTAGAAATTCCCAGTTCCAACTCCCAAAAAGGCAGTCTACTTCTAGTTTCATGGAACTTTGGAACAGAAACACCAACAAGGTAGGACAGCTGAACAAGTTGCAAAGCAGAAAAATTTGGTACCTTAAACCGAGAGGATACTGATGAAAACTTGTATGAAGATCGAGAAGATTCTTCAGGTAAAGGTGGAAAAAGACCCGCTATAAATGAGCATCTGGAAGAAGCTAATAAATTGCAATGTTCAACCACAACATAATCACGATTTTTGTCAATAAATGTCTCTGTTTGATAGTTCACCTAGAGAAGAAACAAGAAAGCAAATAGTCAATAATTGTTACTACTATATAGGACACCATACTAACCTGGCAATAAAGGGTACATTACACAGAATATACATACCTTGCCAGCATAGTGAGAAATAATAAAATCTGTTTCAGAAAATTTTGCTTTTTCCAATCGTCGGTGGGAGCGAAAATTCTGGAATAGCTTGTTTGAAAATGTTTCGTGTGTTGATTTTGGAAACATGCTACAGACATCAGGGCAGGGGAATTATGGATAAGTAAGAACCAACAAGTAAAGAAAAATAAGACATCAAATAATAGGAGAGAACTCTGAATATACCAAGCTTCATCCAGAAGAGCAATTATGCCTATCGGTTTCTGCAGAAGGACATCCCCATGGAATTAGATAAAATGAAAATAGGCCATGCTTGAAGCAAAAGGACAGTTAAAGAATTTTTTTCTATGGTGGGCAGATAACCTTTCTGGGAATTAATTGTTAATTGCAAGATACAAAGCAGATTTATTTTTAAAATAATTTCCTATAAAATGTTGCACAAGTCTGCATTTTACTTTTTCTAAAGATTCTAAAACTTCTGCTACTGCTTGAATTCAATCAACCAAAGAAAACATACTTTTATCAAGGGTGTTGTGCCAGGGTAAATCAAACGTGAAGTATGTATACAGTATATTGAGCCACATTGGACAACAGAATTCTTATTCATAATTCTTTTCTCAGGTTTTGAAATTTGAGAATTAGGATAATCATATTTATATAAGCATGAAGATCATTACTCGGTATGATTAGGTAAACTGAAACTGAACCAAAACCAATTTCTAAAAAGATTACTAAAAAAGAAGATCAAATTCCACACTTAGCATTTCCATTGCAGTAAGGTTTGGGGGGGTTTAATGCACTGGGGAACCCCTGATCTTTTAGAAAACAAAGTTTAGTATTGTTTCAGATAATAATAATTTCTAAAAATTACCAATGGGACAAACTCATTCAAAATCCACAACTGCATATCTCAAATACAAGCGGGTATCATGTGAC
Organism: Perilla frutescens; assembly: GCA_026008535.1. NCBI lineage: Eukaryota > Viridiplantae > Streptophyta > Magnoliopsida > Lamiales > Lamiaceae > Perilla > Perilla frutescens. Next base: position 66,746,420 of record BRKX01000008.1, on the reverse strand, counting down.
ATTTAGAGACAGTGAGATTTCAAAATCATCTGCATCATTTGCAAACTTTAGAATATCAACTTTGCTGACATACTACTGACTGGAAAAAAGTTGAGTTAGGTTCCTGACAAGATCAGTATCAAATTAATCACAACTAACAACAAATTCTCAACATCATCCTACAGTGTAAAACTTTTTGTTTCATATTAACAGCAGGATTGTCGGGTACTTCAATGCAGGTTAATATCACATCAGACAAGGTTGCAAGAGAAGACCTTCTCTATCAAATCCAGAACATCTTGGTTGTCAATAAATTCAATGTAGCTCCAATTGATTTCTTCCTTCTGATACTCTTCCTGCTCCATCTTAAAAACATGCTGGAAAACAGCCCCAACAGAAAAGGAAAACAGCTAAATTAACAGATAGGTTCTGCATAAGAAGTAAATTACCAAAAATAGCACCATAAAACATAAAGTCACCTCATTAAAATGTTGTTGAAGTTTCTCATTTGCAAAGTTGATGCAAAATTGCTCAAAACTGTGTAAATGGAGAAACCAACCAATAAGTTGCCAGAGCCCGCATGGAATTGAGTAAATACGACAGCATACACAGAAAGTAACTGGTATACGTAATTTTCAAGACCGACAAAGGATGATGTTGCACTTTTAGTTACTTGATAATGAATGAACTTGGATCTAAACTGAACACCTAGCAAATTTGCCAATAAAATGAAGAATCAATAAGTAGTCAGAACGAAGCAGACTTAACAACTCCAAAAAAGGGACGCTCTCGTCAAAGCTCCAGTGCCTTAAGTTTTGTGACATTCAATGTGACCTAAAATTATTAAATAGCTACTAAGTCTGCCTCTTAACTAGATATTAAAGATAACAGCCATACAAGGTCAATCAGACCAAGACTCCAGGAATTTGGAGGGTTCCTTTCTTTTTCAATCGAATTCCCAGAGAACTCAATTCTACCTCATGGAAATAATAAGTAGAATCTGAAGATAAGTTGAAAAAAAAGGTGGAGGAGACAGTCTGATAAAAATTTACCTGTTTATCTTAAAGCATTCAAATCCATAAATATCCAGAACTCCAATTTGTATCTTAGACTCACGATCCTGTCCAACAGATCTGTTAATCTTTTCAACAAGCCTGAAACAAATATATTTTGTTATTTTACCTTAAGATTACTAGTTTAATCAAGAGGTAGCTCATTTCAAACAAGTCATGAATAATCAAACAGACCAGTCAAACAGCCGAGCATAAACTGTCTTAGCCAATGCATCCCGACCAGCTACAGCAGCATTACAGTCCAGAGCTTTGACAATTATCCCCTCACGAGTTTGAATTGAACGTGTTGTAAGTGTGGCTAGCAAAAGATTAATATCACACCTGAGTCGAGAAAAAATTCCACAAAAGATTGACATCACAGCAGAGTTAGAGAGAAAAAAATTGAAGTTCTAAGAAACATTGGGGGTTAAAAGCCATCCACATTCCACAGTGGAGAAAGAAGGCTTTGGAGTAACAAACCTAAAAAGGTCAGCAGCCATCTCTAAATGGAAATTAGACTTCTGATCCTTGACAACCGATGAATCATGTTCTCTGCCGGGAGAAAACTCTACATTTCCGAGATGTAAAATCCCAGCCAAGGTTCGAAATATCGCTTCCTGGTGAAACATATGAAGAATGCATAATGACAAGACCAAGAGTTACACAAATGAAGGTGTATGATAAAACAAAACCTTAATCAACACACCTGTTCGTCATCACTAATACCAACAATATCCATTGCACTTCTTGTCTTCACATATTCTTCGGCATTGTTTACTCCATCTAACTCATAAGTCTTACTCTGATTCAAGTAATGGAAGTTGCTGGGATGACCTAGCTTGTACATTTCAGTGTCCTGAATAACAGAATAGCATCCTCAAATACAACACCTGGAGGTTGAGAGTCCAAAAAATAATATGATAAATATAGCTAAAACGCACACTTTCTATTTACCAATTTCAAATTGTAGTTCACTGGCAGGAGCATGCTCATTAAGTTATGAAGGCACATCAATCGTCAAAGAATTCCTATGAATATTAACCAACATTCACCTCCAACATGCCGTCATAAAGTTAGTTAAAATAAAATTTGCAAGCTACCAGAGAAATCATGGAAAAGCAGAGTTCCATCACCATAAAACTTACCATCAACGCACAACAAAAAAGCAGCAAGAAATATGAAAACCTAGGTATCATTAGCAGTGAATGCATTCATAAGTAAACCATTCAGAGCAAAAATTACAATTAGTCAAGAATCAGCCCACATGAACAATTAGTCAAGAATCAGCCCACATGAATAAATAAATAAATAAGTTTGTTTCTTCATCAGTCTATCAAAGCCATACACAATACAAATCTAACAAAATGTTAACCAAATATTTTACTAGAAGATTGTCATATGAATAATCTTCTTCCACACCACTATTTGCAGGCACCCTTAATTTACTGGCAAGCTGTATATTAAGCATAATAAACATATAGTATAGACAGATGTCACTAGTGATATTAACAAAATATACTTTTCATTAAGGCAAGCATGCATGTGAAGTAACTTGGGGGAGTACCCTGGCAGATGCACACAACTGATAAAAACAATGATAATTTCTCTCGGGGTCTGTTATTTGGACAACACGAGACCGCTCCAGGAGGTATGTTCTGATTGCGGCCCCGGAAATTCTGCCATTGGAATCAAACTGGATCTCAACGAACTTGCCAAAGCGACTGCATAGTGAGCATAAAAGGCAAGTCAATACACGGTAGAGGCCAAGTTGTGTAGCAAGTTTCATCTTCCTCAAAGATTCAAAAAAAATTCCACCCCCCCCCCACATTGAGAAAAGATTGAATGGAAATTAAGTGGAGTCCAGCTGAATAGTCAAGCTTCATATCGTTTGCTGGGAGGGAAGTTCAATCACCACATGTTTTGACAGCAATCAGATGCATAAATTGAATTGATCCAGTGGATCATAGCCTCACTTACACAAATGAGATAAAGCATCAATATGCAAAAGCAACAAGATCAGACTAAAGAATGTGAATGAACTCTGGGCTTCAGGAATTGATTGAGAGCTTACTTGGAAACCTTTGACAAAAGAATATCTAATTTCAGTAAATCATAAGGCAATTGTTTTTACAGGCCAAAAGATCACAAGACATTGCATTCTAGTACTCTACTAGGTTGATTTTTCTACTTTTGAAAATTAGAAATGCAATTTGGATGAGAAAGCTAGCCGCCCAAGTAAAGTTGAAAGATAAAGATTTGCTAAAGGTGCAAACTGCAAGGATTCAGGACACACAGAGAAACAAAAGATGAGAATAAACATTTTATCAAAAGAAAAACATCACCAACTGTTATTAGGATATACCACATTCTGGAAAGGCAAGTTCAAATATTGCTCAAAATAATTATTTATTCCAGTCAATGAAATATTAGAGGAATCATTTACAGGTATAAAAAGTGAAAAGAATCGTGCAATACCTTGAATTATCATTCCTAATGGTTCTTGCATTGCCAAATGCCTCTAAAAGTGGGTTCGACTAAAATGGAGAAAAACAAGTTGTTAGCTTTTCCATCAGGTTGCTCAATAACTTCAAGATTGAAATAGAATAAGGATTAACTAATGTTCAATACATAGTTTCCATCCCCAAAGAAAATAAACACAAAAGTGAGACCATGTATTATTAAATTAAGACGTCAAGACATGCCAATATGTGTTGTCCATTTCATACATTATATTTATGGATATAAACAAGATACAGGTTACATCTCAAGAAAATTCTACTTGACATGGGCAAAATTACTAACAAAGCATTTTACATATTTTTATTTTTGTTACAAGTCTCGGTTCACCCAGCCATGCATAATTAACTGCGTAATCTGATCAAATAGGGTACAAAATATACCTCCAAAACTTGCTTTTCGACATTTCTTTCATCCTCTACAGCACGACCACCAACATAAGTGAGATAACGCATTATCAACTTTGTCGTCTCTGTTTTCCCGGCACCACTTTCTCCACTGACCAGAATAGACTGACTATGTCCCTCACTCATCATCGCTCTGCGCCATAAGAATCAGATCAAAATGTAAACTTGTTTGTATTCAAATGCAAGATGACAGTTAGAACTAGACAAACCTGTAAGAGGCATCAGCGACAGCAAAGACATGGGGGCTCAATTCACCAAATGGAGCCCCTTTATACTGCTCCATCATGTACATATTATATAGATGGGGAAGCTTGGTGAACGGGTTAACTGCAATCAAAATACTTCCAGTGTATGTCTAGTAGAGGAATAAAGCATGTATCAGTCCAAATCTAAGGAAACATTTTAAAAATGAATGTGCAGGAAAATGTGAATTGTAAAATCATAAATGCCTTTCCAATTAATTTAACCAACTTAAATATAGAGGGCACTCTGATAAATTTAACACAGTAAGATCATATTTATGATATACACTGTTCAAAGGGGCCAGTCTCATTATTTGGTCGTGGTTTATAATTAGCTAGAATATCCTAGCACTACAAGAACAAAATTAAGAATGAAACAAGAGAACCGTATAAAATTAACCATAAGTAAAAATAGAAGAAAAAAATCAAGCAAAGTAATTATCAATCTTTCTCATGTATAAAAAGCACAGCTTCAAGCAGTCATTTGCCTTCAAGATTGAGTTCCAAACAAAGATGCAACATAGGAAAAGGGGAGGGAGGGAGAGCAAGCATTAACAATTGATACAGGCATACAGCATATCTTATACATAGTATTATCTTGGTTAAATGAAGATGACAAACCATAATACTCCCCTAAATCAGCTATGCTTACATAATTTACAAAGAAGATTTGCTTTCCATGTCCACAACAAATTCATTAAACAAAACTATCCTACATTCTTTTAGCACATAGCCAATCATATCAAAAGATTGGTGCAATAAAAAAAATTCCTTTCAGAAAATCACCTGTATTCAACAACTCAGACAAGCTACATATCAGCACCAGTTTATAACATGAACAAATTAAAGCATGCCTAGCTTAACCATAATTGTCTAATAATTTTCAACACATTAACTTATTTCCAAAACAGATGCAAACCTAAACAGAAGAGAAGCCAACAAGTAAACAAATAGCCTCCTAAAGAGCACATTCCACGACAATGTACGATTCAGCAGACATCCAAAAAGCACTACTAAGTTCTAAGCCACTTACATAAATTTCATTAAGACCATATCTTCTCTGAAGATTGTCAAGAACACTAGGCTCATTCAAATAAGTCAATTTGGTCATATCATCCACTCCTCCGAGCTCCGACTCCCCATCACACGGCTGCAACTTCTCCGGCGCCGCCAACACCTATTCCAAACAAAAAAAAACCATCCAATTTCCACAACAGAACCAAAAATTAGAAAATAAACTCTCACGCACCGTGCAACTCATAATTCCAAAAAATAAAAAAAAATAAAAAAAAAATACGAAACTTTCCAGCAGAAATTCAACTGCAACAGAACATGAATCACCAAAAATAAAAACCAAACTCACCTTTTTCCCGGAGGCGGTGAGAACCTGAACTTGCTTCCCGACAAAATCAACGACCTCCGCCGCAACCCAAGCCGAGTCCCTATCTTCCACCCACACTTTGAAGCCTTTGCGAAGAGTCATGTTTCAGCAATTTCTCCCAATTTTCACTTCTTTCATGTAATTCCAAAAATTCAGCAAATATTAGGAGCACCAGAAATTTGAACTTGATGAACTTCAGAGGAATTTACAAGCCCTAATTTTCCATGGAGTGAAATTTTTGAGGATTTTCAGCTTCCCGCCCGAAGAGAAGGGGAAGATTCATAGTCAAAAAAACTCAAAAATCACCCAAATTTATTAAACAGTTTTGAATTTTTGCTTATTGCTCTACTATTTCTTGAAGTTTAAACCATTTTTGAATTTTTGCACTAAAAAATAAATCTCTCTGTTGCTCTGCCACGTTTTTCAAAAAATTGAAGGTAAAAACAAAAATAAAATAAAAATTACTATATATATATATATTTATGTCAAAAAAAAAGGAAATATTGAAATTAAAAACAGTTCAAATTTGTTAGTTTTCTACTACCCTCATCAAACTTCCATTTTTATTTGAATTGATAGTTTTTATTTTTCATACATTTTTTTATATCTAAGTTGATAATATAATTTATTTTAGAAGAATTATCATTTCAGAATTTGAAACATGAGTAATATATTAATTCAAGACTTTATATATGAAAATTATTAATCCACGATCTGAAAGATTAATATTTTCATTATAGGACCTCAAAACTTACGAATTTCGATCCGTTTTTATTTTAAAAATATTTTAATAATTTCTCTATTAGATTTGATAGATGGATTTTTGTTGAAGATAATGTATAATAGTTAAAAAATAAAAATAAAAATCGAAATTCATAATTTTCTGAGGTGTTGAATTGATGATTAACTATTTTTCAGGTACTAAATCGACAATTCTCTTTTATGTTATTTTGATAATAGCACATTATAAAAATGCGAAGGCATATATGTTAAATATAAATAAAATTCGATGTGTGATCAATTTTCACAATTTTAAATATATGATTTTCATATATTTATATTTTCTCAATGAATATGTATGAGTTACATCAAATGTTTAGTGTGTGTGTATAAAATTACTTTATAAATATCATGATGCATATAGATATCCATACAAATTAATTAGTTAAATATTGAAAAAAAAAAAAAACAATTTCCCAATGATAAATTTATGAAATAATTAAAATTTAATTTTGTTTAGACGAAACCAATCAAGATTGCTACTACATTAATATCTATAATAATACAGTACGAATGTGAAGTTTTCTTCAATCTTATATTACGATTTAATTTATTTATTTTTATTAAAACAAACATGTGCCATCTATACAAAACGATAAAATAAACGAAAAATAAATAAATAAATAAATAAATAAATAAAATAAACGAAATTAAATGCAGGAATGGGATCGGTAGCAGTATTAATTAAATACGATAAGTCTATCAATAGAAAACATAACTTTCATATAATAAAATAATAAAATGTAATAATTCATAAATTTATCGTAACTCGAAAATATCTAAACAATTTTTTTTAAAATCCACATTATCCCCACTTCAATAAAAATAATTAATTGAATATTTCAACTAAAAAAATGTCAGAGCAAGTATTACTATAATGTTTAGGATTACCCAAAATAAATAAATTTATATATATACATATTTAAATATTTATACACCTTTCATTTAATTCCTTAAGCGACACGTCAAATGCATGCCGATGGTTACTTGTTACGTCTGAAATTTAATGTCTCGATAAATTTTTTATTTATTTTTTAGAATAGTCTCTATCGATTATTAAAAAAAGGCACAAATGTAACAATCTAACAATTAAATTGCCCTTGTTTGGAAACGGGGTTATGCTAAACTTTGGGCCGATTTCGGAAATTGTGTCAATTTGTGGGTGAAAAGCCATTTTCAAGAAAAGGAATACGGGCTTCACTGGTAAGTTTAGACGGGCCTAATTTATTTGGGCCCGAATAAGTTGGGCTTCAAATTGCGACATTTTTATTTGGGCCCATATATGCGTTTTTCGATATTTTCCATCGGGAGATTATATGCTACCTCATCGGTTCTACTTATAATTCACATTTAAACAAAAGGAAAATAAAAGCAAAAACATACATGTCAAAGGATCCAATGTTGTTAGGATATAAATCCATGGTGCAACATATAATTTTCATACATCATCTCGCTTTATATATGAAGTTACGATGCTATTTTAGTTAGCATGAGAACCAGAGTGATGTAAATCTCTATATGTATAGGAGTCACGGTGTATTTATGTCGGTAATTAGGGGTGGCAAAACGGGCTGAAATCATTTATGTGTGGGCCACAGTGTATTTTTCTATTTTTGCGCTAAATGAGCTCGGCCCGTTCGGGTCATTCCTTTTTTCGAGCCGGTCTGACCCAATGCAAAGTCATTTCGAGCTAGAAAAAAACTTGGTACAGTCTGGCCCGAAATTGGGTCGGGCCGGGTAACAATTTTAGAACTGGATATTGTGTGATGATTAATGAGATAGATTATAGCGTATTACTTTGGACCCCTAACAATTTGAGAATCTAGCGATTTACATCAACTGCAGAGCGCTAATAACAACTAGTGGAGCCCTTGTAGATGCACTTCGTAACAATTAAAGTCACGCGCCCTATGTTGTGAGTGTCATCTACTTTTTAGTAAATCCTAATATGACAATAACATGTATAAAGGCAAATTATACTTAATACCCAACGTTTGTAATTTATAACAATAATTAATGCTCCAATCCATATTTGTGCCGCTAACAATTTTAATCTTTTAGAACTAGATTGTATGTGATGAATGATGATACGCATATTACTTTAAACTCGAGCGCATTGAGAATCTTGCAATTTATATCCTCTACATAGTGCCAATAACGATTAGCGGGAGCCCTTGTACATGCGCTTCGTAATCCTTAAAGATATGGTGTTACATTGTAAATTCTATCTACTTTTCGAGTAAATCCTAATATGAGAATCACATTTGTGAATGCAGAACCCGATAAAATTCGAAATCATGAATTCATGATTTCTCAGTCAGAGCCTCAATGCCTCACGATACACCCCATGGAGGGCTGATAATTTTGGGCCGAATCGCTTTTCGGGCTGGGTCAGACTAAAAAATAGGCCCGAAATAATTTTGGGGCTGGTCGGGCTGAAAATGAGTGAAGCCCGAACGAACCGACTTTTGGCCCAAAAGCTAAAAATACACTAGGCCCGCGGGACGGCCCGACCCTCATTTCAAGCCGAGTCAGGCCTAAAAAAATTGACTCAAAATACTTTCAGACTGAGTCGGCCCTCGTAAAAAAAAAGAATCAAAATTTTCGGGTCGGGCCAGTGCGGCCCGATTTGTTAGTTCTAACCCCATGGGACATAACTTCCAAGTTTGGAGTACATACTCTTCACAATAGTAGGTGGCAAAAGTGGCTCGGTCTATCCAGCTCAATTTTGAGTCGGACTAGGCCATAATTTTATAAGGTCTGAAATAAATTCGGGCCGAGCTAGCCCAACCTAAAAAAGACATTAACCTAAATGGGTCGGGCCGTAGTAAAAAAAGGGCAAAATAAGCCTTTGTCCGCAAATGGCTCAGACCGGCTCAAAATTTCGGGTCGCAATTTTAGAGGCCCTAAACACATTCGGGCAACTCTACTTCACATTAACTCAAGAGGACCCAAATAGTCAAATAATGTGTGGTGAAATTTATCAAGCCATGCAAGGACCACATCCAATTGTTGCAATGGTCCCTTATTAACTCAAACACCACAAAATCCAAACACTCCATAAAATCACACATGGCATTATATATATATATACATATATGTTGCAGGGCTTCAAATTATAATGGCAACAAAAAATGCCTGTCAAAAACTTAATAACCACATCAATTACTTGGTAGTGCAACATTTTTATACACAACCAATTTCCATTTCTTGAGATTTCTTTCCTAGTTCACTACATCATGATCAAGTGGCAACTTCAAACAGTGTTGTCTGAGATTACCTCACCAAATTTGAGGAATAGTTGAGCATCTGAGGTGCTCATGGATGAACAGTTGATGGAATGAGGACCTCTGAGGTTGGCGTACTCGTCCACGTAGCAGGCTGACGGGGGCTGAGCCGTCGGTGTAGGGTCGGAAGATTTACCTTCTGGAGGCGGCACAAGCGACCCGAGCACCCGGACCACCTCGTGCATGGTTGGCCGGTCAGCCGGCTGTCTTTTGGTGCATAAGAGAGCAAGTTGAAAGACCTTCTTCACTTCTCCCAGATCTCTGCATGTCTCGTTTATCTCGGGATCCACAGTTTCCATTACTGCATCGTTTGCTGCCTTGGTTAATATCTGCAGAGAGAGAGAGAGAGGGATGATGAGGCGGGACAGTCGTTTACTCCGTATATGTAGCTATTGAAACACGAAAGAATTGAAATCTAAGATCAAAACGCTATGCATGGATGGTACGAACAGCCTAAAAAAGAATTCTCGAACAACAAACAACCAGTTCAGATATTCACGACCAAGAAGTAATGAAGTGTTAGAATTCTCAGTCTAATTTTGGTTGGACTTCATCTAAATCTTAAATGATGCATACATTCAAAACAATGCACAGGCAAAAACTCCAATTCTCTCAAGTGCAATGTTCAAACGTTTTGCATGAAAATATGTTTAGAATCGCAGAAAACTTACCAGCTGATGGAGGTTGGATTCACCGTCCACTGCTTTTCTTCCGGTAAGCAACTCCAGCAGCACAATTCCGAAGCTGTAGACGTCGGACTTCTCCGTGAGACGGGAAGTTCGAGCATATTCAGGATCAATATAGCCAATAGTCCCCATTACGTAAGTAGAGGTATGGCTCCTAGACGTGCACAAGCTCTTAGCAATGCCGAAATCAGTAAGATGAGCCTCGTAATCCCGGTCCAACAAAATGTTCGATGACTTCACGTCCCGGTGGATTATCCGAGGGCTACAATCATGGTGCAGATACGCAAGCCCTTGCGCAGCACCTAGTGCTACATTGAGGCGCCTACCCCAGTCCAGCCTTTTCTTCTTCGTCGTTCCTGAAAAACACAACATTTCAATCTGTAGAATCGAATGCTCATGCTAAAACGAGGTTAAAGGCCTCGTACATGATGAGTTGCGTGCAAGGACTCACCGTGAAGGAGGTCCCAGAGGCTTCCATTTTCCATGTAGTCGTAAAACAGGAGGTTTCCGGTTTGAGAAAGAGAGTAGCCCTGCAGACTGACTAGGTTGCGGTGCTTGATGCTCCCGACGGTCTCTAGCTCCGTTTCGAACTCTTTCAGACAGTGAGGGTAATGAGAATAGAGTTTCTTAACAGCGACGGGCTTGCAGTTCTTGAGAACGCACTTGTAAACAGTGCTGGAGGCGCCATAGCCGATTATATACTTCTCACTCAAGTTTTCAGTCACCCTCAGAATGTCTTCATAAACATGAAGCGCCATGTTCATGTGAAGGATCACGAGCTTCGGAGACGAGTAGTTGACTGTAAACAACACGAAAATGTAAGAAAGCTGCAGTTATAGGGAGTAGAGCAAACGTGCCATGAGCTGTAAGGAACCTGGTTTATCAATCGGCCCGTCAAAAAATGGTTTCGGGTTGTGCGGCCAGCACACCGCAACTAAGATCATAAGAAGAATAGCCAAAGAGCCCAGAGCAATTCCAAGAATAGCCGCTTTTGATAGTGAAGCTACAAAGATATACGAAGGAAACGAGCTCATAAGGAATAGCATAACAAGCAGTCGAGCACAAATAAACTCGATAAATCATTGCAGTCGGACATCAGATACCAGTCCGACACTCACCTCGTTCAGACGAATGACGTGCATTGCAAGAAGAGCTGAGCCAGTACCCACAAAGACCTGGATTCCCTAAGAAGCTGAAGGGGAGAGTAGGATTGATATAAAATCACGAAGAATCAGTAAAAAAACAAGCGATGAATCAGCAGACAGCCTACCTGTCAGGTGAAAATCTAGAGAAGTTGTTTCCTGTAGGAATGTAACCAGCAAGATTGTTGTATGATACATTCCTACGAAGAGACGAAAAACATTGTTGAGAACTGACTGTTAGCGTACATCAAAAGTCGAATGAACTTTGGCTGAGAACCTACAACACTGTAAGACTGAGGCAATTGGCCAGCGACATCACACCACCCGATATATTGTTGTTGTCCAGCTTCCTGTCAGCAACTCGAAAAAACATTGCTTCAACTCATTTTCAAGAAAAACATATGGAAATATCATGTTAATGAGAAAGAGGGAGAGAGAGAGAGAGTTCTTACAGCAAGAAGATATTCTGAAGCTGACCGAGCTCCTCAGGAAGTGACCCGGAAATGTGATTGTTCGAAAGATCGCTGCAAGCAAACGATACATAAAACTATAGAAACGAGAAGGAAAAGGGATGAGCAATTGAGACTCCTTTCTCCACATTGTATTTCCTTACATTTCCATAATACTTCTCAAGTTGCCAAACTCGGCAGGTACGGGTCCAGTCAACTCATTGAAGCTTAAATTCCTGTTCGATAGCAGAAGAAAGTGAGATACACAAAAGAAGCACCGATAACAAGACTCAGAATGAGAAGCGCTCACAATTTGAGGAGATGTTCCAAGTCTCCGAGAGAGGGTGTCATATAACCGTTGATCCTATTATTGGAGAGATCTCTGTTCCAAACAAAAAGAGAAAAACAGCATATTAGTTGTAGTGTAATGCCTTGATGAAGAAAAATGAATCCAACTTGTAAATAAAGCACTTACAAAGTGTCTAGATTACCAATGCGCGATAGCTCAACTGGAATGGAGCCCTTGAGATTGTTGGAAGATAAATTCCTAAATTCAGAGAATCTTTGTAAAGAAAAAATAAACAAACACAAATTGCGTATTCCGACAAGAAGATTCCTGCAACTGAATTTTATCTAACAAGTTTAAAGCACGACTTGTCTAGACTCACAGATATGTCATACTTTCCAGCTTTTGAAATGCTCGAGGAATAGTCCCGTTCAACTTATTTCCATGCACATTACTGTCATCAAGCACTAAAGAACTTCAAATATCTGAGAGAGACGATCCATTAACAGAAAACTGAATTTTTAAACGGGACGAGATGCTCACAGGCTATTAAGATTCGTGCACGAGCTAAGACTCTCAGGTATGTGCCCTTCCAAGTGGTTGTTGGCGACATTACTGTGTAACGTGTTAAAAAATAACGTAACTGTACAAATTAGTAAATATCAATATGAGAAGGTTAATTCGTAAATCTTACAGGTCGAACAAATCAGTCAGCTTTCCAAGTTCAGGCGGGATAAGCCCGGTGAGAAGATTATCGTTCAATTCCCTGAAAATGGGAAAGCCATTTAGACGGGATTAAGGTGGAGAACCGAGTGCAGTTAACAACAGTAACGGATATTGTCCATGCATGATGCATGCCATTCTTTAAACATTATAATCATCAAGTATCAAGCAAAACATGATTAAAGAGAGAAAGGAAAAGTGGAAAAGAACCGTACAGATAGTGGAGCTTTGACATATCCCCGAGCTCAGCAGGAATGGATCCAGTTAGCCTGTTCCCATGTAGATACCTTCAAGGAAGATGATTGGTTTTCATAAAACCCCGATCAAAAATGTAATATAATGCAACATGTCATTAAAGTTTGATTAATAAGTACATTAATATCGTACATAATGCCTACTCATAGCTTGATCTATCAAGAACAGAGCTTAAAACGGTATAAAATACTCACAGTTTTTCAGTGTAAGTTAAATTTCCCAGAATTGAAGGAATTGTTCCACTCAACATGTTGCAACTTAGATCTCTAGAGAGAAGAAGACGTGAAGGACAGTACCGCGATAATAAAGAATATCGTAAATGTCAGAGAATAATATCCAGAAACGAAATGTTGTTAATAAAACGGAGGAAAAAAAAAACTCACAACACTGTAAGTGCTTGCATCAGGCCAATAACTGATGGGATTTGCCCGGTAAACTGGTTACCTTGCAACGACCTAATACACACGAAACTCAAGCGGCATCACGTCCGAGTTCATGTCTAAAGGCAGAGTGAAAGATAGAAGTACGTACAAGGTAGCAACTTGAAGAAATCCAATGTTAAAGGGAATCTCGCCGGAGAAATTGTTGTACGACAAATCCCTTGACATGCATAAGAAAACTGCATGTTAGCCATTCATGTGAAAGACTCGTCAAACCCCGTTCATGCTATTGGTTTAAGGTACTTACAGAACCTGGAAACCGGTGCAGTTGCCAATACTTTCAGGTATTGAACCGCTCAAGCTATTATTTCTTACATCACTGCAAGAGCAGATCAGGTTTAGACACCAATTACTCTAACTGCATCACTTAAAGGAGCTTAAAGTGACGAATGAAGTATCCAAAACTTAGTAAAGGAAACTTACAAGTACCACAACCCCGTTAGCTGACAGATATCCGGAGAGAGAGAACCTTGTAGATTGTTACCCCGTAGCCCCCTACTCGGAATAAATAGGATATTAAGAGCATAACTTAGCTAATCACTAATGAAAATAGCTACATTTCAGGAAGTTAATCGAACTCACATATATTGTAGAACTTCATTCCAATAAATTAGTCTCGGTATCTCTCCACTGAACTTATTCTGAGCCAAGTCCCTAGAGCAATGAATTCGAAGATTCTCGTGATCTTGCCTTATGCATGATTGAAATGAAGTCAAAAGTAATATAGAACAACAATGTTACTCACAAAAATTTTAAGTTAGGAATCTGAGAAAGTGTTGAGGGGATCTGACCAATAAGCTGGTTATTTTTCAGAATCCTGTGAAGATAGCAGCACAAGATTACTGATAAATCGAATCAAATCAATGGAACAGTGAAAACAAGATCATATCAGACTGTTCTAACTTACAATGCCTCGAGTTGCTTCAGCTTCGAAATTGAGAAGGGGATATCTCCACGAAGATCGTTGAACGATAAATCCCTGATAATCGAGGAGCTTCACTGTTCTCAAATAATTCAGTGACCAAATCTCGAATAAACTAACAAAACCAAATGTTAACTCACAAGCTTATCAAAGCTGAGCAGTCCCCTATCTCATCTGGGATCTGTCCAGAGAGCTGATTCCCCCGAAAATCACTGATAGTGATTTTCGACACACAAAGTCAATTTCCATATCAACACACATCTTTCAAACAGATAATATGATCTACTAAACATATAAAACTAGAATAAAATAGTGGTTTTACATGGATTGAAGGGCTCTAAGCTGGCCTATAGCAGTTGGAATTTCACCATCAAGATTGAAACCCGAGAAATTACTGCATTTCAAGAAAAGATCAAATCTTTGACAACCATAATTCAAGATAAACAAACCCAACTCCAAGAACAGTAAACGGTAACTCAATATAATCCCAAATTTAATCAGAAAAAGAGTAATGTGCCTGAATTTATACCCCCAAAAATTAAAAATTAAAAACTCACAGTGAAACCACATTAGCATTATCACAGGTAACCCCTCTCCACACACAGCAATCTGAAGATGGAGAATCAGTCCAGTCATAGAGCACGTTGTCTACGTCTCTAAACGATTTCTTCAACTCCAGCAAAATAGTTTCTTTTCCACATAATTTCACAAAAAAAAATCAAAAGTGCATAAATCAGTGAGACTATATACAAATCTCAACAAAATTACTAGCTAGCCAGAAGAAATATGCTGAAAATGGTGTTTCTTAGGAGGGAAAATGACGTAATTATGATAGTCAATCATAATAAAGACAAATGGAGGGGAACTTCATTGAAAAGATTAATAAAATAATTAAATGAATATAATAAACTCCATGTTTTAATAAGCCAAGAATAAGGGGGAAAAGCAGCCCAAACAACTTACTCTCATCACAAACTACAGAACCAAAGCTCAAGCACACTGCCACAAATCCAAAAAGAATAGTTCTTTTCCAAGGATTGGCCATGGCAGACTTGTAGCAAATTAAATTACAGAATAATCATAACCATATATATGCAAAGCTCTACTCAATCATGAGATCCTCTATCTGAGAGAGAGAGAGAGAGAGAGAGAGAGAGAGAGAGAGGACAAGTTTTTACTTGAAAATGAAATGGGATGTGATGAAAGGTCGAAGTTTTATGATGCTACTAGTATCAGAGGCTGTGTGTGTGTGTGTGAGAGAGAGAGAGAGAGAGAAGGAGAAGGAGAAGGGGAATATAATTACTGAAAGGATGTGGAAAAATGTGACAAGAGGAGGAGGAGGAGCTGGGTTAAGGCTTTGTTGTGATGTTCAATCACATCGTTCTGCAATGGAGCTCTGCAGTCTGTAAGTGTGTGGCAGAGGAAAATAAAATGCATGTAAGTAAATTGTGGAGAGAGAGAGAGAGAGGGAGGTGATATATATGTATATATTTTAGTCTGTATGTATATATGCACTTGCTGGAAGAAATTGGAGAATTATTTGAAGATAGAAGAAAAGTTAAAAGAGCCTGCCAGGTTCTGATAGTAGCCCTTCTGCAAAAATAGATCACTACTCTCACTTGACAGCTTTCTCTCTCATAGTATTCCATCGCTTTCTCCCTCCATCTATACATACAAACAAGTATCTCTACATGTATTTCCAACCCAAAACTCTCTCTTTCTGTACATAATTAAAGAGTATAAAGCTTCATATTTGTTGATAAATGATAATTTACAACTAAACCAACCTCTCTCTCTCTCTCTCTCTCTCTCTCTCAACGCACAATATAAACATACAAATACGAAATACAAACACACCCATCAATCCAAAATGATCCCAAATGCCTGCAAAAACTAAAGGGTGCATAAAAAAAGTCGCAAAAACTAAATCTTTATTGAGTTTTGTTGATAATTTACAACTAAACCTCTCTCTCTCTCTCTCTCTCTCTCTCTCTTAATTTACAACTAACCTCTCTCTCTCTCTCTCTCTCTCTCTCTCAATACACACAAGATAAACATATACAAATACGAAATACAAACACACCCATCAATCCAAAAATGATCCCAAATAACTGTAAAAACTAAAGGGTGCATAAAAAAGTCGCAAAAACTAAATCTTTATTGAGTTTTATAAGGCTTCTCACCATAACAAGTCGCTTTCTTTAACACAAGTGATTGCAATCCTTACTTCAGTTGACAAAATAACACTTTTATATTCTTTAACCAAATTTCATCTATTTAGGTGTAACACATTTTTTATTTTGAGGTACATATCACATTATCACGCCCATACAATATACTACAACTCAGAAGATCGTTATTCCCTCTCTAAAAATCATACCTTTTTTTTCTTTTTTATTTATTTCATTTAACCTTTGTGCATGTAATTATTCTGGTGAGTAAATGGAGAAAAAAAGTGAAAGTTTTTTGTTTGTTTTCTTGTTAAGGCATATCACTCTTTTTCCAACTAGAGAGAGAATATATAGCGCAAACTCATGATTTTTACCCTCTTCTTTTCCAACTGCAGTTTCCTCTTTCACCATTGGACTTGAGATTTAATTAATTAGCAAGCTTCCATCTTTTTTTCTTTCATTTAATTCTGAATATTTAAAACTACTTAGAAACGAATAAAGAAGAGAAAAAATTATCATGATTTTGCTAGATGAGGCATGTATATATATGTGGGAGGGAAAACATCACAAATACAAGGGAGTATGATATTTTTTCTATTACACTTTTTGCATTTTATCTCTTATTTCATCATTAAATTACGAGTTTACTTTATTTCGTATTTTTTCTTCTATTTCAATTTATTATATTTTAATTTAATTTTACAATTATTAATTCAGGTCTTATAAATTTATTTCGTATTTAATTTTTGAATGTCAATTAATAATTCATTATTACGATTGATTATTAATAATTATATTTTTTAATTAAATAGATGTTGATTATGATTAATTATCATGTAAATACTTTTATTTTTATAATAAATATCATTAAAATTATATATAAGAAGTGTAACAAGGAATTTGAACCTGTTAAATATTGAGTTTTGTTTGATATCGCATGAAATATGTTTTTTTTTAATAAATGAAATATGTATTTTGTCGACATTCTTGGATTTGTGGATACATCTGAGGCCCAATCTATATATATATAATAACACACTCATGGAACATCTTTTTTTCCCGCCCATTTAACATCATTTAATTACATCTAATCTAACATTGATAAATTAGTCAATAAATCAATTTATATTAATTGTGTTAATAGTCTATCAACATTAATGAATCACAATTAATACGCCAATTAGCCATCATTTTGGTAGAGTTAATTACATTTTATGGAGGTAATTTATATAGTATATTTTAAATCTATAATAATAATAATAATAATAATAATAATAATAATGCTATAACATCTATTTTCCATAGTTTTTTTTACGTGAGTTAATGATAATTTATTACTACAGTTTTAAAGAATTAATCCATAAAACATGTCATTTTAAATGGATTGTTTATGCCTATAAATACTTGGGGTTATATAATCAAATCTTAAATCCAAGTTTAGTATTGTTGATTGTTTATCCATTTTTCATCCATAAATATTTTTATCCATTTTTTATTATTGGGATGGTTGTGGGACTTAATTTTGCTGATATAATGATGGGTTAATTACTTTAAAAGTTCATATTAAATTTGTAACTAAGTTCAAAATTCATGATTTTTAAAGCAATTAACCATATAATGATATATATGTGTAAATTTGTCGGATACCTATTTTTCTTTATGATGAACTACAGTTTAATGTTTTTTTAAATTGTCATTATTGAACAATTATTTTATAATTATGTAGAAATATTCATATTAAATTATTAATTTGGTCCAATTATATTCTGATTTAACACTAAAATGCAAAATTATTAGTTGGACATCTATATATTATTTCTATTGATATCTATCCAATAAAATGCACAAACCTATTGATTGCTCAATTATGCATTATGCATTGTTTTTTTTTATATATGAATTAGTTTGTGTTATTGAAGTATTATCAAATAGATGATGAAATTAATATTGTAAATTCAAGCTTAAATGAATACATATTTGTTAATAGTTTTTTTTTTAAATAACTAATTTCTAATGCAATTTCACATGATGCTAGAGGTTTTAAATGTAATGAGAAATTTGGATAAATATGTTGTAGTTATTATTCTTGCACAATATGGATATGAATTCAATGAAATTACTCCTATTTATTTTAATATTTATCACTTTCTTCGTTTTTATATAAATGTCAATTTGGATGAATGCACATAAATTAATAAATTAATTAAATTATTTAATATACCCTTGTGTGGATACATTAAATGAGTCAAATATAATTTTTTTTTAAATTCATTAAATGAGGGCAAAATGTGTAAAAAATGTGAATTTTTTTTTCTCGAATTTGTAGAATAACACTTTTTTGAAATAAAATTAAAATGTTAAAATGACACTTATTCAGAAATGGAGGGAGTAGTTTTTAAAATTAAGAGCAATCGTCTTTTTTTGTTTGTTCTATTTATATTGTTATTTTGAGTTTAAAATTATATTAGTTTTTTTAATTAGATATGTTTATTTTTTGTATTTATTTATTTTTAATTTAAATATATATCAATTTATTATTATATACATTTAAATAATATTTCATTAATTAAATATACATAAATATACAAAAAAAATCAATTAAATATATTGAAATTTTTAAAAATCTAAATGTATTTGAGTTTGCAATTTGAAATATATTTTAAATAATTAAATAAATCTTTTTTCAATAAATTATTCCACAATGAAGAAACAATAAATATTATTTTGAATGAACAAACTATAAATTTAAGAAAATAAAGAGATTAATGTTTTTTATTTTTATTTTTTGTTTTAATATTTCATTTTTATCCCCTTTAATAGATAATGTTTATGCTCTTCAACTACATAGTACATTATAATTATTTTATATTTATAACTACAAGCAAAATAAAAAAATAACTATATAAATTTTATCCGTGCATCGCACGGGAGTCATTCTAGTTAATAAATAAATTCAAATTCTCAATTACTACTTTTTTATTTTATTTTTTGGGAGGAACTCAATTACAACTTCATTTGCACAGTTGTGGAGTAAATGTTCTGACAACAAATTTCACCAAACTTCTATATATAAAGAAAACTACAAAAATTAATTAATCATTGTTCATAAATTTGTTACTGTTGATATTTCACCCTTTTGAGAAAGGGTTTGGTAGAACTTTGAGGGCATCAAATCTTTAAACACAAAGTCACACTTTAATCCCTTAAACTTACTTATATCGTGAAAAATTCGTTTAAACTCGATTCTTGATATTTTCTTACAATCTTAATTCGAGCGCGATTTACTAGAGAAAGCATTTGGTAGAGCTTTGAGAGCATTAAATCTTCAAAATAAAGTCACATTTCAATCCCTTAAAATTACATCATTCGTGCAAAGCTTGTTTAAGATCAATTCTTGATATTTTCTTATAATCTCAATTCGAGCGCGATTTATTAGAGAAAACATTTGGTATAACTTTGAGGGCATCAAATATTTAAAACAATGTCACATTTCAACCCCTTAAAATTACATAATTCATAAAAAGCTCGTTTAAGCTCAATTCTTGATATTTTCTTATAATCTCAATTCGAGCACGATTTACTAGAGAAAGCATTTGGGAGAACTTTGAGGGCATCAAATCTTCAAAATAAAGTCACACTTCAATCCCTTAAAATTACATTATTCGTCAAAAACTCGTTTAAGCTCTATTCTTGATATTTTCTTATAATCTCAATTCAAGCGCGATTTACTAGAGAAAGAATTTGATAGAACTTTGAGGGCATCAAATCTCCAAAACAAAGTCACACTTCAATCCCTTAAAATTATATTGTTTGTGAAATGCCCGTTTAAGCTCGATTCTTGATATTTTCTTATAATCTCAATTCGAGCGCGATTTACTAGAGAAAGCATTTGGCAGAGCTTTGAGGGCATTAAATCTTCAAAACAAAGTCACGTTTCAATCCCTTAAAATTATAGTATTCGATGTTAACAATTCGTTTAAGCTCGATTCACTCAATTCGAGTGCGATCTGCTAAGAAATATCAAGAAAAGGTACATCATGTAGGCTTCATGAACGATTGATGTAGTACAGCAATAAATTTGGTAGGAAATAATGTGAAGGGGACCAACCTTCATGAATTAATTACAAATTCTTGCATTTGCAGAAGCTCAGTCCGAATTCTGAAATAGCAATTTTCACCAAAGATGGAGTGTGAACAAATTAAATATATATACTTTTTAGAGAGTCTTCCTGAGATTGTTTTATAGGTCAAGATTCGAATCCAAGTACAATCAAAACACTAATAAATTTACAAATGTGTCATTGAATATTGATTTAGTTATATCCAAATTTTGTATTCGTAGAACAATCTCAAGTAATTTTTTGTTATGTTTCTATTAAGTATATGATTGTTTGTGAATGATTTATATATACACCAATATTAAGGTTTAGTTATATATATGGATATACTCAATACATAATGTTTGCAACTTCTCACAATTATATCACGACCTATACTTAATAACATATTTAATTACCTCCAGTGTTTCATTTCCGCAATAATTTCGCCCCCATCAAAATATATGGTGACTAGAAGTTGACTCAGTTGTCGGAATACAACATGAAAAAATTAAATACACGTAAACTAAAACTACGACGTTTTTTACCTTTTTTTTATATTTTTCAAAAAATCGGAGAAGAAGATATGAAGTGAAGATTTGGGGGAAAATCAACATAAGCTAAAACACAGTTATTTTACCTTAGGTGGAATTTTTTATAAAAAAAATCCATACAAGATTATGGCAGTCGAGTTAACTTTCAGTCACCGAAAATTTTAACGAGTGATAATTATGTATAATATTAATGTTAATAGCTACATTTCTTGTGATATAAATTAAATAATCTCTCCCTACAACACAGAATTATAAAATATTACAATTATTTCTCATGGTTTTCTCTATGAAAAATACATTAAATTAATATGATTTAAGCTTGGTGATATTTTTAATATTAACAAATCATATTTTGATGGGAATAATGAAATACAACTTGCTATACTCATGTGTTTGAATTAATTAAAAAATGTACTCTTTTTTTTTAAGAGAAAGAATTAAAAATGTACCTTTTTTTAGAGTTTGGCTAAAATTGTCACAAGCCAACCCTATTAATTGCCTCATAATAATATCTAAATACAAAGCCAAACACCCTTTTCCTTGGTGTATTTGGTGTTACTATCGAATTGTGGTAACAACAAAATATACCTAATTTTGAAAATAATTATTGTTATTATTTCATGAAATAGGGTGTATGCACTACACTCGTGAATATTATAAGTACATTGGAACTTTTTTAGATAAAAATAGTAGTGTGGAAAATTGAACTTAATCGAGCTATTTGATTTAGTTTGTTCGATAGTTTTTAATCGATTTTGGATGTAGAAACCAAACTATAGATTGGTTTTGTTTTGGTTTTGGTAAAAAATATTTTGATTCAAATCGAACCAACCAAAGTATAAATATTGTTTTTTTATTTTATCATTTATATTTATAATATATCAATTAAACATTGTTAATATTAAACTAACGTATATTTTATTATTACTTACTTAATATATCATCGACTATTTCTCGAGGTGCAATGTTATTTTATTTTAGATAAAATTATTTAGAAAAAATAGAAAAATATTTACATAAAATTTAGTTAAATAAAAAAATGAACTGACCAGACCAAAAAATTATGATTCAGTTATATCAATGACTTAATTACAAAAAAAAAGTATTATTACAAAAACTTAAACATTATATAAAAACACAATAATAGTCGCTATTAACCCAATAAGAAATGTGTCAATTTCATGTTTGGATGTTTTTAAATCTATATTGCAAAAATAATCTTTTAACCTCAATCCTTAATTATTTTTTGAGTCAACTATAAATCTTATTTGTAGCAAAACAGACATTTCCAAGTAAAATCAGCTACTGAAAATTTGACAATGTACAATAAAAACCCACATATTCAATATTTTAAAATTAAATTAATATGTATACGTAGAAAAAATATTACCACATCATAATTTCAATCATGAAAAAAATTGAAAGTGTCAAATTTACTATAAATAAAAAAGTTAGATTATTAGTGCAATATAGGTAAATTACATTTTGATACATACAATTTGGGGTCTTTTTCAAAAACAAACAACTCTTTCAAAATTATAAAACAATACCCACTTTTTAAAAAAAATTACAAATCTTAGATTTGATCAATTTTATGTCCTAAAAATCGTACGTAATCAGTTATATTTTCATATTTTTATTTCCCTAACTGCATAAAAAATCATCTAATTATGAAATTTTAAATTATAATCAATTACATATGATTTTCGGATCATAAATTTGATCAAATGCTAGATTTATAAAATCTTGAAAAAATGAGTACTATTTTATTAATATTGAAAAAATAAACCATTAAAAAAATAAAAAATATTAATATCAAAGTATAATTTACTCTTCCAACATTTTAAAAGTCGAGAGACTAAAATGCAAATCCGTTTGAAGTTCAATTATTATTTTTGGTAACTTCCCTTAAAATACGCAAACTTTGAGGTGTTTTTGTTTTTTCACACGTTTTAAGAAATACGGTTTTAATAACATAAACTTAGCACTCATACGGTATTTCTTATGATTTTCAAATCCCAACACTCTAATCTGACTAAAATCGATCAAAAATTCATGTATTTTAAGATAATTTGGTGTCTACGTAGATGTCCCACGTGGAAATCTCCAATAGTCATATAAGCTTTAGTTGGTCGGAATTTGAAAATATGTAAAAAATCAAACAAGTGCTTAGTTCATGTTATTAAAACTGCATTTTTTGAAACTTGTAAGATATAAAAAAAAAACCCAAATTTATGTATTTTAGGGCATTTTATTCTTACTTTCTGCAATTAAACCTTATTTATTTAATGTTCTCCCCCTCAAGTATCATAATTGTCAAAAATGCCCCCAAAAGTTATTGGCTATGATGATTACATCATAGCTGCCGTCAAATGGAAGTTTACTTTTCCTTCTAATTTTCTCACCTCGGGAAGGCCAACTCGTCTATTCATAATAATTCACTCTTAATTATTTCTATATAAAAAAAAAAAATTTAAAAAAAATCTGAAATTGGTAAACAGTTTTGTGGGCCCCACGTTTCTTCAAAAGGCTGACACTTAACGGCTCTACTAACGGAGTTAGCGTCGCTGTCCACGCTGTCTTTTTCAGCATTTTTTTTAAAGAATGTTTAAATCTAACGTTTTTAACTGTCAATCAAGTCTTGTCCTTTTCATTTGTGGCATAATTAAATAAATATTACGTGGATTGGTGTAATCTAGCTTAGATTTTGTTTATTTTTTCAGGTAAAATATTTATGTTTTATTCTCGTGTAGTTGTATATAAATAACAATAAAGTCACAATATATGAAAATAGGCGTTTTTGTGAAGACAAGATTCACATTATTACCCGAATTAAGAAAAATATTCAAGAAATTAAATACCTAATTTTAGTGTATTTAAAAAAAATGAAAGTGATTTGATAGATAAATTGATGGATTTTTTTTACACGTAGTTATAGTCAGAGTTGGCGACGGTTCCGGAACCGTCAGTTTCTAATTTTAAAAATTGGGAACCAGAACCGCACCGTGTAATCACAGTTACGGGACGGTTCTAGAACCGGAAGAACTGTCGATTATACGGTTATAACCGTGAAAAATAGCACGGGTCGTGCTAGATATGTACAGATCGTGCTATACAAAGCACGTGTCGTGCTTTGCTCTCGGCCTCGTGCCCTTTGTGGGGTATTTTATTTACTACGGACTGTGCTACTATAGCATGGTCTGTGCTGTGTTTTTTTTAATGTATTTTTTTTAATTTAATCTCATTCGTCGATCTTCAACGAATATTTCATCTCGGCCGTTGATCGGCTCAATGGCTATAATATTTAAAAAATAAAATTAATTCAGAATCGCAGTTTTCCGCGGTTCCATATTTTGGGAACCGAAACCGCACCGTGGGGAGGGGGTTCCGATTCTGGTTTTAACCACTGGTTCCGGAACCTTTTGCCACCTCTAGTTATAGTAATCAAATTATCAAATAAAAAGTGTACTCAATTTTTGTATTTTAACACTACGAAGTTTGTGTTAACATTTGTTATGCTTACATAAAAAACGTTCATCACCTTGGAGTTATTATGTCTGTCACACTGAAAATTGTATTCCAACCGAAATCACAATCACGATAGAAATCACGCTCCTAACACTCTATTTTTGTATTTTAACACTACGAAATTTGTGTTCACATTTGTTAGGCTTAGACAAAAAACATTCATCACCTTTCAGTTATTATATTCACCGTACTAAAAATTGTATTCTAACCGAAGTCACAATCACAATATGAATCATGCTTCTGACACTCTAAAAAAAATTATGGCACATATCTGAAAATACTAAAAAATGATCAAAAATTACACGAGTCATCCAGAATATCACCGAAGAGTGGATATTTCTTGAATGTTTTTTTGAAATTTGGTAATATATGTGTTTTGTGATAACAAAAGTGATTATTTTAAGATTTCTATGCATTTTTTTAGTTCTAGTTTTGACTTCATCAAGTATATTGAAAAATTATATCCCAATCATATTAATACTATCTACGAGACCACATAGATTGTGAAACGTCAATAATTTTTTGATATGGCACAATTTATGCAGTATGCATATAGTATCTCGTGATGTATAGTGGAACTTCCCAAACCTATCTATCTTATATTTTTATATAATTATTATATATAAGTAAATATGAAGAAATCACAACCAATGTATTATTACACAATCTAGCATCTCTAGTTCTCATGTATCTTTTAGATGTACACATATGTATTATAAAATTACGTGAGAGTGAATCTCAAACTCGAAATCTATTTTTTTACGTAAAGATTTTCATCGCTTGAAGACAGCAAAATGTAGTACTAGATCATATGTTAAATTTAATTAAAAAAAAAAAACGAACTACTCCTGATTAAAAGTTAATTAACATGAAAAATGAAAATTCTAAAAGAATCAAATAATACGAAATTCAAGAAAGGTGACAAAAAAGAAAAGAAAAAAAGAAAAGAAAAGGCATAACCTTTCACTTCAAATTGGGCTTCATGCAGAGCCCAGTGGGCCGATATTAATTGCAAGTAAATTGTCATTTCAAAACCAGTAGGCCCACCACGTGATCAACCTTTTACTTTATCCAAATCCATACAAACAAATGTGTTCAATTACATTTTTAAGCCATTTTAATAGTTTTTTAAGGAGAATTATCAACTAAGGACCTGAAAGATGAGTAATATATCGATTCAGGATTTAAAGGATGGAAATTTTCAATTCAAGTCTCGAAAGATGAAAATTCTCAATGAAAATTTCTTCATTAATTATCTATTAAATCTAATAAAGAAATTGTTAAAATTAATTAAAAAGTAAAAAATAAATCAAAATTCGTGATTTTTGAGATGCTGAATTTAGAATTTTCATCATTCGGGTCCTGAATTGAGAGTTTTTATCTTTCATATCCTGAATTGATGGATTACCCATCTTCTAGGTTTTGAATCGTGATCTCTCTCTCTCTCTCTCTCTCTCTCTCTCTCTCTCTTAAGTGATGATTATTTTAAAGTACACGAACTTGACACCAATTTTGATTTGTGGCGATTTTAAAAATATAATTTCAATAGCATAAACTTAATGACTTTTATAATTAAAACATGTTTTTTCCCTTGTTTTCAACCACCTGAAATCAACTCGAATCAACTGTAATCGTGTTGTTTTATTTTTTCAAGTAGTTTCAATCACGTTAAAGCAACATGGTCTTCAATTAACCAGAAGTGCGAATAATATTGTAACGGGTTAATTGCTAAAAAAATCATCACTTTTAAATGAATTTGTAATTTGTACATGATTTTTAAAACATTGCAATAATAACTCAATCTTTTTATTTGTTACAAAATAGACATCCCAAAAGAATTTGGATGACCGGAAATTGACACTGCATAATAAGAATCTCTTATTCGACACTCCCAACCTGAATTAATTTGCATATGGCGAAAAAATGTTGTTACATCCTGATTCTGATCATCGAAAAAAAAAATAGAAGTATTAAATTTGCTACAAATCAAAATGTTAGGTTATTATTACAACGTTTTAAAGTAATGTTTAAATTGTAAAATCCATTCAACGGTGGTGATTTTTTATTTTTATTTTTGCAATTAACCCTATTGTAATTGCAAAAAAAAGGTCTTGAATTTATATTATTAAAAATACGATTTTAATATCATTTGAAAATAAATCAAAATTAGTACAAAGTTCGTATATTTTAAAATAATAATTCCTTTCTAATGAAATTAATTGCTAAAAAGTGGAATTTTTTTTCTTTCCTTCCTCAGGGTTTTGAGGTAGAGAGAGACAGTGGAGCCCATCATCACATGCAAATGCCCAAACATGATCCCACCTAATATTATAATGAACAAATTTGTTAGCATGTATTATCACATTTATCACGAGTGTATAACCCTACAAAATGCAAATTACATCATTTGAAATTGGGAAACACAAAAATAATACAAAAATCACACTGCTTAAGCGAATGTTACAGTTACACCTTTGAATAAAATGCTAAAAGAGGAAATAAGTGGAACAATACAAACAACATTGACTCCTATGCTTTGCCATAATACATATTACATAATCATGTGGAAATTCACCTCTATATACCAAGTCCACATCAGCGTTGGGCACGTTATTGCGGGATGATGAGACGGGACGGGACGAGCATTGTCTTCCTCCCGGTGGGGCCCTGCATTGTAGTGTTTTTTCAATCAATTGAATGTGAAGAGATTCTCCATTTCTGCTCTTTTCAGAGAAAAGTGACAAAAAGAGAAAATCATATATATATATATATATATATTATAGGATTTGGTTCAAACGAGGACTAGTGCTTGGTGTGCAACCTTGAAAACATACTTGTTTACGGTAATTTTAGTGTTTTTCTTATGTATTTTGGTGCTAACAATAAGAAAAGCACTAAACTTGTAGTAAACAAGCTTGTTTTCACGTTTACACGCGAAGCGCAGTTCCTATTATAACGAACCCCTATATATACACACATTTATGTAGATAACTAACCAGAAATGCACTTTTTATTGAGAATATGATCATATATGAATGTTTTGCTCTCTTCTATTCCAGCTGTTGAGATTGAGAATATATGCTTCTTTCAACCTTTTCCTTCTTCTTTTGAAGGCCATGGAACTGCAGAAGCAGTGAGTTCGTGACAACAAAAACTGAGCTCATAGCCATCATGCCCCCTGCCAAAACGAACGTGTCATTGAAAGAGCGTTCCAATTCAAATGATCACTTAGACGAAAAAGGGGCTCTAATAAGGCCGACTCATGTTTTTGTGAATATTTGGTCGAAGTTCAGAGTTA
Source organism: Perilla frutescens (assembly GCA_026008535.1). Classification (NCBI taxonomy): domain Eukaryota; kingdom Viridiplantae; phylum Streptophyta; class Magnoliopsida; order Lamiales; family Lamiaceae; genus Perilla; species Perilla frutescens. The sequence goes on along the minus strand of BRKX01000008.1, from coordinate 66,718,224 downwards.
GCAAGAGAAACTGGAGCACGAACCTGAGAGTGAAGGCGTCATAGCAAAATCAAAATGGGGAAGTAGAACTCCGGCAGCCATTGGAATTGCAACGGCATTATACCCAACTGCCCACGTCAGATTTTGACGAACTTTGGACATTGTTGCTCTCGCGAGATCAATTGCTTCTACCACCTGCCAGAAGAAAAAATCCGTTGCTTATACCAAAAAGAGCAACTGTCCATTTTCCATCTAACAGAATTCCTTATACATCCAAATTTCCAAGAATTGCTTCTATTTTGGTTTTCATATACTACAAGAGATACACTGTTTTATCGTAAATAACCATTGTAGAAAACTGATGAACTCAGGCCATGGCAGTATGACAGGATAAAGGATGTATAGCATGATGAGAGGGAAATGCATACCTGTGACAGCTTATTTCCCAGGAGTATGATAGATGATGCATTTGATGCAGCATTTTCTTGTCCTTCAATTTGCAAGGCAATCCCAACATCAGCAAGTGCTAGCGAAGGAGCATCATTGATACCATCGCCAACCTTTAAAATACGAGTTAGTTCAGCACTTCCAATTTATCAAATAATTGTGAGATTATCAACTGATCAGTACACATTTCACATCCATATTTTCACTAGAAATAGCAATTCATCAAATGGTGGCAATCAGTTATAACTACAGGTTAAAGGTGGCAATCTTCCACATCATCTTAAGTGCAGTTGCATAAGCATTTTCATAGTTACAATTCAAAAGAAAAACAGATAATTACCATAGCAACACGATGGCCTGATGCTTGAAGACTTGAAATAACACCAGATTTCTGCTCCGGTGTTAAAGAACCATTGACATATTTATCTTCAACCCCAATTGATTTTGCTATAGCTGCAACTGCCTCTTCCCTGTCTCCTGACAAGAGCACTGTACGAATTCCCTTTTGCTGAAGCCTTTCAAACATTTAAAAGATAAAACGAAATAAGGAAAATAGAAATAATCCATAAGCCGATTGCAATTTCAAGCATATTTTTGTTTCAGAGGGCTCCCTACTCACTAGTAGCTTTTCACAGAAAATTGGCCTAGGAGAGTCAAGAATACCTAGTTATAGTAGATTTAGCATCAGGCCGCAAATTGTCAGAGATTGCAATAGCACCAATTACACCTTCTCCTTCCCTACCAACGTAAACAACTGTTCTTGAATGGTCAGAAGATGAATAATCCGCTGATGACTGATGTATCACTGACTGCTCAAGTTTCTTTATATCTGAGAGGCTAGTTCTTTGCTGGAAACGCTCATAAACCCAACTTAATTTTCCTACAGCCACAAGGAGTCCATCTACTTCTGCTAAAGTTCCAGAACCGGGTTCAACTAATTGCCCTCTTGTACTAGGAATATTCAAATTCATTGACTCTGCTTTAGCTATAATAGCCTTTGCAAGTGGATGTGAAGCTGTTTTTTCCACAGCAGCAGCAATTTGAAGTATTTCAGACTGTTCATGACTGAATGAAGAAACAGCTGATACAGCAGGTCTTCCTTCAGTGAGAGTCCCCGTCTGACGGTAGAAAATAGCAAAGATATAAATCGGAGAGTGATAGAATTGCATTTTTCCTTTTTGTCATATCTTATTTTGTTATACAGGTAAGATGTACAGGAATACCAGAAAAAAAAATTATATTCTCGGGTACTTACTTTATCCAGGGTGATGTAATCTATCCCGGCCAAGCGTTCCAGAACATCTCCTCCTCTAATAAGCAATCCCTGTTTTGCTCCTGATGGGGAATGGAGAAAAGTAAATCTTCTGGAACAAAGGTCAAATAGAAAGAAGTAACCCACGGCCAAATTTCAAACCTGACTTAGTTATGTAATGTGTTGCAAGGTGCCTGAAGGTGCAGTGAGACCTAAAACTAACTTACTTTCCCGAGCATTTATTAGAAATCACTCAACTTGACCCAACTTCATGCTGAACTTTAGACAGGTTATTACAAACTGAATGTCGATAAAGATTATAATAATTGCAAATAAAATCATCAAGCTTATGTCCGCCCTAGCGAAGAAAGTTTCATTCAACATGAATACATTTCTTCTCAGTTAGATATATAATGAGTTATCACCTGATGCCTAACTATCTAGCCAAGACTAAAGACACAATTGCATCAGCAAATCTATTGGAGTTGCGAAAAAAAAAATAAAAAAAATAGAAGGTTCCTAAAGCTAAAGAGTGAAAACATAATTCTGCAAAACTGTACCAAGGGAAGTGCCAACTAAAATCGCCGTTGGTGTTGCAAGGCCCAAAGCACAAGGACAGGACACAACCTGGAAAAGAGCATGGTATGCGGACAAGGTGAGAAACAAGACTAACTAATATGCATAGCCACATCTTTCATTGCACACAGAAAAGCATAGAGAAAGTGATCAATCAAACTAATTATGCCTACAAAAGTCAGAAAGCGGACATAACAAGAGAATAGAGGAAACATCAAAGACTAGCATATAATACAAATAACACATAATTACTCACCAAAACATCCACAGCAAGCTTCATGCTTAATAACAGTGAATTTCCATCAGGGCCAGCTATGTCATTAAGCAACACATCTGGAAAGATATTAGTTCCAATATAGTACCTGAGAGGAAACAGACTCAATCAGCAAAGCAAATCTTCAAATGAGTAAGACACCTTCACCTGCGTACCAACATTAAACTAACCTGTACTTGAAAATAGCATAGAACAAAAACACAGATGACACACATGGAATGCAAAAAAAATAGTACGAAACTGCTTAAACTTCCCCATGACATAAAAGAGCAGCAGATGAAGTATGGCCCAAATATCTTTTGCCCATGAGTTGAAACTCAGGTAGAACAGGGAGAAGATAGTTACTAATTTCCTTTGACAATGGTGGACACAGCATGATAGCAATAGAGAAGTTCAGTCAGTTTTAGCTGATTGAAGCCATTTCTGGCTTTCAAACAATATCAGCCATAATAAATAATATTCACATTCTGTTTGTTGATTTGAACTTAATCTAATTCCTTATCTCAACTTCTTTGTTATTTTTTATGTATGCTACCATTTCCAACAGTTTCTGACAAATATAAGCCACGAAATCACAATACTTCTATTTGAGACCTCATTAACACTTTCATGGATAAATTCTGGCAACAACTTTTGATTTAAGATATTTGCTTTATAAAGGAGTAATTATTTTGATGATCACCCATTTGACCACAATCAAGTTTGTATCAGATTGTGTTAGTGCTAATTCAGGCAGCTCCAGAGATACATTTTAAGAATTTAGCACTTCATATTATGAAAATGAAGATGTAGAAACCAACCAAAAAGCAAATGTGGCTGCTGACAGTGTCATGACACTATATACAAATGGGCCAGCAATGGAATCTGCAAGCCTTTGAATAGGTGCTTCACGTCCTTGAGCATCCTCAACCTTCAAAATGAAGGGAAAAAACGTTTTTAAAAATCTCTTCAAGAATAAGTTCTAGACTGGAAGCTAGGCATGTTAATTTGAATCCTCAATGCAAGGACCATAAGGAGAGATCTTGAATTATAATTGTCTTCACATAAAAGAAAAGTTTGATAGCCCGACTTCAAAACAAATGGATAAAATTATATTCATGGTGTCTAAAGGTTGAATGATTTTATTTCGCTTGAAAGTGCACATGCAGAGAGAGAGAGAGAGAGAGGGAGAGAGAGATCACCAAGTTAACAATCTTGGATATTGTTGAGTTTGAACCAGTCGACGTGGCCTCTATCCTTAAAGGACCATCCTGGAAAATGTTGCAATAAAAGCATCAGTCTAGCAATGACTATGAATGTAAAGGCATCAGCTATATGATACTTTATGCTAAAATAGCTATGATTGTAAAGTAACGATGGGTCCACATAGAAATAACTGCACATCTAATTTCTTACTGTGACTCCAGAACCTGGAGAAGTCGAGCAGTAAAAAATTGTACACAAACAAGTAAAAAGACAGGACAAGCAAGTCCCAGAAATAATCTGATTCAGAAAGGTACACTTTACTTGAGTGGGATACATTGTTGGTTGTCCTACATATAGGATTTTCTAAGTGGTATGTAAATATAACAAAATCATAGGTAACCAAACATAGGAACCAAGTGTTAAACACAGACATACAGGACAAGAACAATTTCCTTTTTTCCTTCATCTTCTTTTTTAGAAGATTAAAGAAAAATAAAAATACTATAAAAATCAACATACAATTAAGTAGCCTCATACCCAATTAATTGTTCCAGCTGAAACAGAAACACCCTTTTCCTTGAATACAGGAAGGGATTCACCAGTAAGCATAGACTCATCCACCACACTTCGACCTGCAAGAACTTTTCCCTGTGGGGACAATTTGGCATTTTAAGTTATCCAGTAAAGAAATATATTTTTACTTGTGCAAACAGACAATACACACAAAACCATATGCAATATATGTACTGACATATATAAACTAGAATTTCATTGAAATTCAAAAAGTATATAACAGAAAATGATCATGTCCAAGAAATAGTTTTTCCAAGAAGATCTAACACAAACTTATCAACAAATTCTGTAAATACATGCAATCTTTATGAAGTCTTCTTTTTGTCATTACAAAGGGATTAGTAATCCTCAAAAAAGTGATGACATCCTAACTAAAAATAAAATAAAATTCTTGAATTCTTTGTGATTTGAGACCCACCAAGAAACTCTAAACTTTACGCTATCCAGCACCAAGAAAAGGATCTTTACAAAGATGTAACCACTAATCACATCTTATTTACTGATTCCAACCATTAACGTGGTTGTGAATATTCTTTAATAATCTATTGAACAGTTTCTCCGTTCTGCTACATTCAGGAAAGTGTCAGGTTTGAGATCCTTAGCATTTATTATAAATAGAAACTGATGGATGAGCAACAAAGTACTGCACATTCATACGAAATGAGATTGAAGTAGTTCAAGTAACTGATGGATGAGCAACAAAGTACTGCACATTCGTACGAAATGAGATTGAAGTAGTTCAAGTAGATCAATGTTTCTGGATGCAGCCAGAAAAAGAGAACGGAGAATCACTTACATCTACAGGAATTGTTTCACCAGGCAAGACCAAGACTGCATCACCGAGTCGAATATCATCAGTGGGAACTTCAATGCACATTGCATCGGAGCAGAGAACGCTGTCTGATGAGACATCACTTCCAGAGGGAGCAATCACAAGTCTTGATTTAGTTGATATAAGTGACTGCAGCACAACCAAATCAGCAATTATCAAGACGTAACAAAATACACAGGATAGTTTCATACAACTGTATGTTCAACCTGAAGTTCGCACCAATATATTCTTATTGAGGGTTTCACACACAGGAACTAAGCAATAAGCATCATGGAGTAGGAGAAAGCTCTCCTAAAAGGTTTTAACTGTAAAGTTAAGACTTACTAATAGCTCATTCATGTCACTGGATGCTTTGAGCCTGGCTCTTTCTTCAAGCGAACGTCCCAGTAGGATAAAACCAAGAAGCATAACCTGCACGCTAAAAGTCCATTAATTTCAGTGAGAAACTTGAAAAAGCACCCATGAAGTAAACGGCAATTTTCATGGAGACCCATACCCACTGTGAACTACACTTTATATCAGTTGGAAATACTAAATTCAAGTTACAGCAAACCATACCGGTTCATCAAAAAATGCAGCATTCCATTGAAGTTCAGGGTTGAGAAGTGACACCTAAAAAGACGCAAATTAATTAATGAATTAAGGTTACAAACAAGCATCAAAATAGAAATTAAAAAATACTTTTGAGAAAAGAATAACTCAACATTAATTACATCCTTACCGAACTTATTGCAAATGCAGCAATTGATCCAAAGCCAACAAGGGAGTTCATGTTGGGTGAGCCCTTCCTAAAAGCCCTTAATCCATCAACAAGCAAATCTGGACCACAAAGCAAGTAACTTAGTTTGCAGAATAAAAGTGTGACAAACACTAGATAATAAGACCATATAAATCTCGCAGTAGTATCAAGTCCACGTGCAACAAATTAACAAGAAAAAACCAGTATGGCTGATAAAAACGAACTAACCTCGTCCAGGTCCCAACAGAGCGCCCAAGGCCAAACCACCTTTCACATAAGAATTGTGCAGAATATCCAAGAATGATCCTATACAAACATAAATAAATAAATGAATAACACAAGTACACAACCCCAACCAGTTTCAGCAATAAAATAGTGAAACGAAAATAAAGATAAAAACAAACTTATCAAACAGCCGCATTACTACATACTAAATCAAAAGGCGAAATTTTCAAGTACCATCTACCAACATACTAATCCAATCATTAAGTAATCCGACACAAGTCCTCCATGCCTGAGGAACTACAGTAGTTGCAAAAAAACTGATGAACTGAGCATAGAAGCATTACTCGTGCAAAAGCAGCGTCTCAGAAAAGTGTAGACGCGTAAAAACAGAAAGGAGAAAAAAAACTAAAATCACTTAATACAGCGGGCAACGATGATCAGAAAAAAAGGTGAAGCAGTATTTGAAGCACAAACACACAAACATTTTACTCAGATTACAAGCAGTTCTATCAAACTTAGAAGCTGAGAAAATCGTCAACAGCTCTCACCATGAACATGAATTCCGAGGGAGTGTAAAACATGAGATGCGTGAGCGCCGCAGCAGAGCGCCACCAGAGTCCAAGCAAACGCCACCCGATTCCTGCTCTTCACGAGCAGCGCCTCCTTCTTCTCCACCGTCTCCCTCCACTTCCGCACCTTCTCCTCCACCCCCATCCCCGACACCCTCCGCCGCGCGTCGAATCCACTCGCCGACACTCTCCCCGCCAGCTCATCCGCCACGGCGGGGAAGTCCCCCCCGGCTCCTTCCTTCAGCTTGATCGCCGCGGTCTCGGTCAACATGTTGACCACGACCGAGTCGACGCGCTCGTCGCCGGAGAGGATCGACTTGACGCGCGTCACGCACGCGCCGCACATCATTCCGGAAACATCGAGCAGCACAGTCGGATTGTGCTCTTCCTGAGCTGTCTTCTCCTGCTGCCGGACTTCGAGAGGCGATTCGAACTCGACCGCCTTAGAAGAAACGCGGGGAAATGCTTGCAATTTCGGCGAATGAGGTGGAGCGACCGCGCGGCGTCGGTTGTAGTGGAGAGGGAGGAGCTCATTGCGGCGGCGGTGGAGAGATGAGCGGTGAGGTGAGAGAGAGAAACGGAGGAGATCGGTAGTGGACATGGTTGTAGAGAGAGAAGGAGTAGAGAGAGAAATCACGCCGGCGAAAATGGCGCGTGTGGATTTGATCTTAAAATCGGAGACACGTGCGAGATGTGGTGCATGTGGAATGAGGTCAAACATGGAAATTGACAATTTGTAATAAACAATTCTAAAATAAGGTTAAATTTTAATTAGACACGCAAATTTCAACACTTCATCCAATTAAATAGTAAACTTTCAATTTTATTTTAGACTTGCAGAAATAAAATAAGTTCGTTTTTTTTTGCATCACTATTTTTACTTTTTGCACCTTAAATTATTTTTTATTTTCTTTTATTAGTTATAAATTCACTTAAAAACCTCTACTGATAAAATAAAAAAAAAAAAAATCGCATTATGTTCGAATTTCTGTGTTCAAACAAACATGGTGTGTTCGAACTCCTATTTTCGAACGGTACTTAATAAAAATTCATGGAGCCTATTCGAAAATAAATTTTCGAACACACCATGTTTGTTCGAACAGGACTATTTTAAAAATCATGTTGGTTAGAAAATTGAATTTCCAGCAAATATGGTGAGTTTGAAATTTCATATTCGATCCATTCTTAGACTTTTTTCTTTTTAAGTAAATGACATTTAAGTATTTCCATAATTATTTTATTTTTCCTTTTTTTTTCTTTTGTAGTGTAAAGAGTAATTTTAGTAGTGCATTTAGCAACTCTCGTTGAATAATTTACGGACATTATTAATGTACAAGGTATCAATTTAAACTTTTTTATAATTATAAAATTGACATTCAATCACATACCATCCATACATGCAAATTGATGTGTAATATGATATCAATATATGTATTAAAAAAAGTGTGATCGTAACGGGATGATGTGGATAGCGATTTTTATATAATTTTTTTTTGGGTTAGGTGAAATAATAAATTTTATGATAGTGCACTTTTTCAGCACGTCAAACTTTGGATACCAATCATACTAGTTCAAAAAAGATAAAATATTATTTATTAATAATAATAATAAATAAGAATTTTTATTTCCAACAACCTAAAAGCCCATAAACATGATTGGGGAGAGATGAAAATTTCATTTTTTTTTGTAATCCATAATTTAGCATTCAATAAAATGGCTCAAATACAAGAAAAATATGCCACACATATATACTCAAAGTATCACATGTTATACAAACAAAATTCATTTGAATTATTTTTTTAATGATCACGAATCGATTCTATATAAGTATTGTGCCATATATGAGTGTACATAAGTGCAACACTAGCTAGTGTAATATAATACGAGAGTTGTTATTTACATTGCGATTTTCACTCTTTCCACCACAAACGAAAAAAATGAGAAAGTAGAATAATTTTGAACTTACTTAAATGTCTTTTAATTTACTTTCTTACAACACGAAAATTTCTCAATGCACCACAAAGTAAAAAAAAATATATATGTTGGATTAATTCATATAAATAAAATCCATAATATTCCACACTCTATAATTTAGTTAGAAACTTAGCTTCTACATAATAAAATAAAGGGAAAAGATCCAAATTAGCCCCTAAACTATTTCCCGGGGTGCATTCTGACTCTCAAACTAATTTTGGTCCTAATTAGACCATTTAACTATTAAACTCAGTCCAGTTAAACCCTTCAACTATCAAACTCGCCCAATTAGACACTTCCGTTAGTGACACTCTTGAACGCAATAAAAATTGAACCTTTTGAATTATAATTGAACTTATTTGTGGGAGTAACCTTCTCTATTGTTTTAAATTGTTGAACGCAAAATTGAAAAAGTTCGAAATAAACTTCAATGAATATATTTATTAAACTAAGAATAAATTATTGAAGGAAAGATTGAAAAATAAAGTTTTGAGCCGCAATGAAAAATAGAGAGAAAATGGAGAAATTAAATTGGACAAAAAAATATATTATGAAACCTATCTAAATCCCTCAAAAAATCCCAACAAACAATCAACGTAATGTAAATTTAACGACGTTTGGAGTGTCTCTAACGGAAGCGCATAACTATGTGAGTTTGATAGTTGAAGGATTTAACTGGATCAGATTTAATACTTAAAGGGTCTAACTGGGATCAGAATTAATTCGAGGGACATAATGCATCCAGGAAATACAAGTATAAGAGTTGTTTGAATTAATATTGTCGAACAACTTGAACTTGTTCAAAATTATTTTTTTGAATATGTTTTATTTTATTTTAAAGTTGTGTTCGAAAATCAAAGTTTTATGAGGATGTTCGAACTTCAATTTTCGAATCAATTCCATATTTTTTAAAGCGTTCGAATTAATATTCTCGAATAAATTGAATGTATTTAAAATTGTGTTTCTGAATATATTTTTTGAGACTAAAGGGGTACATGTAATGTAAAGAGTATTTTAGTGGCGCATTTAGAAATTCGCTTGATATAATCATAAGAAACCAATTTCCCGGCTAAAACCCTAAATTTGAGAAGCCAATTTCCCGGCTAAAACCCTAACACGATCTTATTTCATCCAATCCCGAAACATCGGTGGTCGACGGCCGGAGCTCGCCGTTTATTTCAAATGGAGAAACGGAAACGAGAAGAAGACGGAAAGGTAAATTAATGCTTTGGCTATGTAATGTATAATTTGATTGAATTTGAGGGATAATTGGGGTTTTTTTTTTTGTTCCGTATCTGTGTTTGCAGGGAATTGATCGAATTAGCTTGCTTTCAGATGAACTATTATGTTGTGCATTGTCTCTGTTATATACAATTTGATTGAATTTGAGGGATAATTGGGTAGTTTTTGTTTTTATATCTGTATTAGCAGGGATCTGATCGAATTAGCTTGCTTCTAGATGAACTATTGTGTTGTGTAATGTCTCTTTTATTATAATTTGGTTGAATTTGAGGGATACTTGGGTAGGTTTTGTTTTTCTATCTGTATTTGCATGGAATTGATCGAATTAGCTTGCTTCCAGATGAACTATTGTGCTTTGTGTTGTCTCTTTTATCTATAATTTGGTTGAATTTGAGGGATAATTGGGTAATTTTTGTTTTTGTATCTGTATTTGCAGGGATTTGATCTAATCAGCTTGCTTCCAGATGAACTATTGTGTTGTGTGTTGTCTTTCCTTAGTCTGAAAGAAGCAAGAGCCAGCAGCATGGTTTGTCATCGCTGGAGATACTTGTGGACATTGATACCTAATCTGAAGCTTGATTTCAATGCTGCAGAATCATTCAACATTCTGAAGTATAGCGAGACCCTTGGAAGGGAATGGTTCTTACTTCTGAACAGGGAGAGGTCGAGTTACAAGAGATGGGTAAATGATGTTATAGCATTGTGTAAGGAAAAGGGCTCCACAATTGAGGATTTCATAGTGTGCTTCGATTTAGACAGCTCTGATCAAAGCTGCATTGATGAATGGGTTGTATATGCTCTGTCTAGGCAGGTTCGGACACTCGATTTGAGGTTTACGGATTTCACGTATTGTAGGATATTCGGCCGGTGTGCCCCCAGATATAGTTTTCCATTTAAACTAGTTAGTGAATTGTTGATGAGTGTGAAGAAGCTTAGAAGAATATGTATGAAGAATGTGGATGTAGATGGGGAAGCCCTTGAATACTTCTTACAAAACTGCCCCCTGCTTGAGGACTTGTTTGTTAGTCGTTCAAATGATCTCATGGGTCTAAAGATTATAGGGCCATTGCCCTCGCTCAAACGTTTGGAAGTATGCTCGTGTCAGAGGCTCTTATCACTTGAGATATGCGATTTAGATCTTGTATATTTGAAATATACTGGGATGAGGATGATAAATTTTCGGGTTCAGAACCTTCCTCGACTCGTCAGCATGCATATTGGGGGAACTGAAACACTCTCCATGAAATCCATCCTTTCTGTGTTTTCAAGCTACCTACCTCAGTTGGAGGCATTCACCTTTGACAGACCTTTCTCAATGCTGGTAAGCTAAGACTACGACTACGACTAGGATTTATATATATGTGTGTGTGTATATATATATAATTTACTTGTAATGAGTTTATTATGATTAAGATCTTTTTATTCTACAGGATACCAAGATGTTCTACGAAAATGTGAAAATGATTAATCTTAAGCATTTGATGGTGGCGGATGATGCTGGGTATATCCTCAAGACTCACCTGCATTTAGCTGACTTTCTACGCGCATCACCTTGCCTCGAGACCTTTGTAGTAAAGGTAAATTATATATATATATATGTGTGTGTGTGTGTGTGATTGAAAATATAATTAAAGAAAGATCTGAACATCCAAATACAATATTCACAATGTGTTGGTACTAATTTTGATTTCCAACTTAGTATCTTGATCTTGATATGTTTTGTTTTTTATCTTATTCTTTTCAAGGCATCACGTAGTTGTCATATACCAGAAAGTTGGTATGATCATGCTGTCTCTTGTTCAGATATTTATCGCTACGAGATATATTCATACCCTCATCTCAAGAAGGTAACATTCCTCGCTTACCGCAATGTTGAAATTGATGTAGAATTGATCCAGCATTTAGTGAAATATGCTGCTGCATTGGAGGAAATTGTTGTTGATGTGAGGCACACTACGAGTTGGGATCCTACTTTCTATACGATGTTGAAATATGATTTACATTTTGACAAAGTCAAATACTTTGAGGTAGAAATGTATGCAAGGGCTCGAGCGAAGAGAGAGCTTCCAAAAATAGTTCCTTCAAGAATAAATTTGAAGATCCTTGATTAATTTATGTTTGGATTTCCAGACTGTTTTATGACAGATGTAGGCATTTTGTTTTGTTTTGTTTTTCTTTTTTCCTTTTTATTTTTTTAATTGGTGTTTGAATTTTAAATATATGATGTTGAATGGTTGAAGACAATTTAGTTGACTCTTCAGAGTTTGGGGATCTTCATCTAATAGAAAGACTGCAAGCCTCTTCAAATACTTTAATTTACTCTACCTATCTCTGTATCTTTTTCACCTTAACTACTTGGATGGTGAATGAAAATCATTCCATGTAGACTGCTTATCTCAAACAATTTAACTGGAGAGTTACCTGCAAGCTTAGCAAAACTGACCACTTTTATAGAATTCTCCCTCATTTCATTTTTGTCATATTAATGCATTCATTCTTTGTTTTCTTGATCTATGACATATCTTGATAGAACAAAAGGAACTAAACTGATATTATTAACTGAATTGCAGAAGAAAGATAACAAATATCCTCCGAAGAGGCCATTAGACAATCTCTTGTCTGCCTAAACGCTTAATACTCCAACGCTGAACAGAATGTGCTTCGGACGACGACTATACACAATCGGGTGAAGATCATCCCTATTATATATAAACCATCATTTTCTTTCAGTTGTATTAGTGAAAACAACTTCAAAGGAAGCATGCGAAATTTTATCCAGAACTGGACAAATATCACATGATTGTAAGGCTCGATCTATATTAATTTGGTCCACACTGATTCACATTCATCTTTCTGGGAGTTATTTTCATCAATGGTTCAACTTTGGCTCTTGAATGGATTAGACAGATTCAGGCTAATAGTCAATCCCTTCCAACCTTACTTTCCTAACCAAGTTAAAGGACCTATGAGTATACATTACGATATTGTGTGTAATCCCGTTAAAACGACATGATCTTTTCCTTTGTTAACGAGAGAAATTTATTGCCATGCTTAAGGGTTGTGTTTGTGATTCTACGTATGCAGAAGGATCCGTGACCTGCAGAATGAGAGTCAGTCTGATTTTCCTAATCTCAATAATGAAACTTCTTGTGATCAGGTGTGAGTGCGATGTTTGTTCATTGCTCTCTCACAAGTAAGTTGATGCGCGGTCGTTTTGCGGTCAGAATAATTTTCAAAATAATTTTCAAGAGAGAGTTATGCTTATGCCCACTGCAAGGCATAGCTAGCAACGAGAGTAAGGGGTCGATCCCTCGAGAAGCTGCGAATCCTATCTTCCAATGTCACCAATTTCAAACTTTTGAGGGTGGTTGTGGTCTCCGTACTTTGTATTTAAAGACTATAAACTAAAATAACAAAACAAAATAAGGAAAATATTAATAGTAAATATTCCGGATTAGAACTCAAATGCGAACTTAACAAACTCTTGACCGATCATGGGCACACGGATTACTTGTGCAAATCTAATTATCTGGTTAAAGGTACTGAATCTCTCTCAACGTACCCAATCTATTCTTTCGGTTTAACTTAGAGGTGATCTCTCGTCCTCTAAACCCTAACCTGTTGCCCAACACCGATCTCTCATATGATTGTAAGCGTCAAGTCAGTTTTATGCCCTAGGCAGACCCAAATTTTAGACACTAATCTCTCAGATGCCCTCAGTACCCATGATGTATCTCATTCCTTTATGACCAACACACTACTACGATTCATTGACCATTTATAGAGGTAGTGAACACAATTTTAATTAACGAATGATCAGCCACAATTAACTAGCTTAGCCCACTTTAATGCAACAAAGAAAACGATTACACGACGGAAGTAGATTCACACAGTTTATGCCCATAAGCCTCTCGGTTTTTACGTGTTCATTAAGTTCTTATCTTTCTTCAATCCAAAATAACGAATCTAGCCACTCATGCTAGACTTAGAACAATAATAATTATTGAAAGAATTAAAAGAAAACATAATTTAAATGAAAATTTTACTTATATTAAACTGCAAAAGTAATCCAACACCAACGCTGAATTTAATAACATAAACTAGAAATCCTAAAGCTTGCGTGCATAAGGCTCGAGACAGAATGCAGAAAAATAAAACAAAGCAAAATAAAATTTAAGTGCTATGGTGCGTAAAAAAGTGTTTATTTTCTGCCATGAAATCTACTTATATAGGAGTACAAAATACAAGGTAAACTCCCCCACAAGCCGGGGATCTTCAGCCCAATCCGCAGCCGCCATGCCCAAGACTTTCCATATCTGACAGATTCTTCCCTTATTTAAAAGATCCTGTGTCGCAGATTCTGTACTCGCCGTGCTCTAGAATCACCGACATGCAACTTTCCTTGTAGAGCCAATCCTCCTTCTGGAAGATCCAACTTGCCTTCCGCGGCTCTTCTTTCCTTCGGCGGCTAGGGTGCATTGCTCCTGCCGTAGCTGGTAATTATTTTCCTTCTGCCCTGTCTCCTTTCTTTCTCCTCTCAATCACTCTGAGTTTGTTGTGGGCACGATCACAAACTTCTCATTCAGCTTTTGCTGGAACGATGGGCGATTTCCGCCATGCTCGAGGGAGAGAGCTTTCCACTGAGAAATTGTTTCCCATCTTGATATCCTTGGCATCCAAATGCCCTCCAGAAGTGATTCTCCTGCCTCCTGGTTCCCCTTATGCCCATTCTGGCTCTTTCCAACTCAAAAAAATACAAAAAAATAAAGGACAAAAGAACGAGAAAAAGACACAAAAATACGAGAGAATTTGAATTTGTCATAAGTCAGTTTCTTTTTTTTGTGTGACTCATTGAATCTTATTGTGCAGGATATTGAGGAGTTATAATATTGTGGGGGGAGACACCACTTTTTGTCGGAGGGATGAAAATCAATGATTCTTTGTTAGTAGAATTTTTTTGGTGGCATTATTTATTCTTTATTATACTATTGAAAGTTAGGAATTGAAAACATTTGCTTTTAGTCAAACATTGATGAAATCTTAGTAACCAATTTAGAATCCAGACATTTAGGTGATATATCATTGCCTTGTCGTAGCAGGTGAAGTTAGTAGTAGTTCAATAATTTAATAAATTTGTGACATATTAATTTAGAATCCAGACATTTAGGTGATATATCATTTGCTTTTAGTCAAGACATTTTGGCAATGCTTTTGCTTACTAACTTCTGAAAAACTACCAAAATAAGATCAAATGTATCTCAACATCAAAAACAGTTTGGTGAGAGTACATATTTATGCTTTTTTTTTTTTCACTTGTTTGGAATTAGGGAATATGCTTACTCTAGTTGCATCTCTTAGTTTAATGTTTGCTCTGGAGTGTTGAATTTGAGTCTTTAAAATTCAGTTGTTTTCAGTTTTCACCTAGTGCTTAGGTAGCACAAGCCTTGATCTATAGTTGAATCAAAGTTTGCCCTTTAAAATCTTATACTTGTTTTCAAATCTATGTCCATTCGCGTCACCTTGCCTCCCAACACCAGCATGATTTTTGAAGAAGAATCTCAGGCATTTTGTTACGGAATTGAAAAGACTACACGATGAGGGAGAAGAGCTCAACACTAGCCACATCATTGCTCTTACGTCGCCGCCGCCTACCCCGACACCAGCTTTTTCAAGTGAAATTGTGGATACGCTGATTGATTGTGTGTAGATCCATCGGTACAAGTGGACTGAGATAAAAAATGAGCCGTTTTTTGTGGATCTCCATTTCACGCCGAAAAGCTTGATGGAGAAGTGGAAGAGAATGACAATGCAAAAAATTCCGAGTGAATCATTCTCCCAGTTGTAGCTAGCTCGGGTGAAGGATATTGATGACAACATGCTGGCCCATGTGCTCTTAATCACGGCCGAATCGGAGCATCGAGCTGCAGATGTCGTGTTGCGCCATGCAAACAGGGTGGGTTTTCGAAGAGCTGCCGCGGATGCTGCTCTTGCAGCCACTCAAGTCAAATTGAACGCGGCTCAAGCTTTCTACGATCTAATCATTCAAAGTTTTCAAAGTTGCAGTGAATGGTAGATCATTCTAATCAGAGAAAGTTCACTCATCACTTGAAATATTCAAAGTTTTCAAAATTGTAGTGAAAGTTCACTTTGCATCAACATAACGTGACATAACTTAAAACAATTTTGTGAGATTTCACTTTGTATCAACATAACATAATTTGGCATAACTTTATAACATAACTTGACATAAGTGAAAGTTCACTCTGCATCAACATAACATAAATTTGACATAACTTCTAAAAGTCATAATGTAACTTGACATAACTTGAAACAATTTCAAAGTTGTAGTGAATGGTAGATCACCGTATAATGTTCACTGAAGTAATTGATGGGAGAAATGAAAAAAGATGATAAAACAAGATTTTTCTAATTTACCATTCAACCATTCATGATTTGATGATTTCAATCAAAACCCCTAAATTATCTTCTTTTTTTTTAAAAAAAAACCCTATTTTGATCAACCCCCAATTCATTTTTTTAAAAAAACTCTCCCCAAATTTAAAAATCAATTCTTGCTATTAGAAACTTGGGTTAACCATTTTAAAAAAATTTATTATTGTGTTCTCGAACTGGACCATAAAAGAGTGAGGAGAGTTCTAGACACTACAAGTACTTCCTTATACGTAATTATATCGTCTAGAACTCCATTCATCAACATTATTTTCACAGATGCTAGCTACATTTTTTTAGAAGTTTCAGCCGAGTTATCCAATTGATATTAACATTTATTTTACTACCGTGAATAATTCATCATTAACATTCATTTTACTACCCTGACACTAGCTTTCTCAAGTGAAATGGTGGATTTGTTGATTGATCGTGTGCAAATCCATTAGGACAAGTGATATTTTTCTCTGGTCCCAACTTGAATCATTTGAAAAAATCATTGATATCGGTAAAATAATAAGATGATATATTTTTGAAAGACATAAAAATATATGGTTTTTTTAATATCATAAATTAATACTTATTTAAAACTACAAACATAATTAAGAGATTCCAGTAAAATATGAGTCTAATTTTGTTAGTTTTTTCTTAAAACTTAAATCTAGTTGGAGAGCATTTATAACTTTTCTTAATACATTCAAAATTTATATTATTTTGTTCTTGAACTGGACCATAAAAGAGTGGAGAGAGTTCTAGATACTACAAGTGCTTCCTTATGCGTAATTATATCGTATAGAACTTCATTCATCAACATTGTTTCAAATATGCTAGCTACATTTTTTTAGAAGTTTCAGCCGAGTTATCCAATTGATATTAATATTCATTTTACTACCGTGAATAATTCATCATTACCTCAATTCATTAATATCGCTTTCACAACTAGTTCTTCTAAATTCCTTAAAATTTCATTCCCGAATGAATTTTGCAATGCCGATAATAATTTGCAGACACCTTTTTTATGAGAAATTATTATTGGATATAATTTTTAAGAAATTTTCTATGCAGTTTATGTATAGTGCATTCTCTTACCTCATACAAAAAAATACAATCAATAATTGATAGAGGAAATGAAAAAGGATAATAAAGCAAGAATTTCCAATTCATCATTGACACGCTATTTATTAACAAATAAGTGGCCGCAAGTGCACAATGTTAATGCAATATGTAGTGAGTAAGAGTATCGTATCCACAAGGACTAAAGCTTGAATAAATCACCAAACTAAAACACAGATACCTTATTAATATATAGGCTTTGGATTTAAAATAGCAAATAAGTAATAAAATGAAAAACAGAACAATAACATAAAACTCAATAATTAAAACCTAACACTTAACAAATAATAGAAACGGAGGATTCCAGGCACAGTGCACATACAACAGACTTCTGATTGATTTATTATTTATTTAACATTCTTTAATTTATTAAATTTGGAAAATGACTAATTCATTATCAGACTATTTATAGAATACATGTCATAACATAGAAATAATAATCATGCACTTTACATGGTTGGTTTTTCGCACACGTTATTACTCACAACCACGTTCCTTAGACTTGAATTCCTATGCAATGTTCACTTGGTTGGTTCTTCCAAGCATTGCATAAAATGATTAACTTATTTTATCCCACTTATTAATCAATCACGAATGAGAATCTTCAAATTAATTAGCTAAGACACACATGTTGTGACTACCAACATACATATGAGAAATTCAAACTAGGTAATCAAATGTCCAATACTGAACGAAAAATATAATTCAATAAATTAAATTATTCAATTCATAGTATTTGTAAACCCTAGAATCCCTAAATTAATTTAGCTAGACACAAATGAAATGAAGTAAAATGAAATTTGAAATATCATAAAATAAATAAAGATAACACTAATAATCCTCTATAGTATCTAATCGTCTTCTATAATGAATTCTCTCTCCAACTTCAACAATG
The DNA here is from genome assembly GCA_026008535.1 of Perilla frutescens. Lineage (NCBI taxonomy): Eukaryota > Viridiplantae > Streptophyta > Magnoliopsida > Lamiales > Lamiaceae > Perilla > Perilla frutescens. Next base: position 66,699,902 of record BRKX01000008.1, on the reverse strand, counting down.
TTGGAATCCTCATCTCCAATGGTTTGATGTTCTTCCCGAGTATAGACGGTACTGATAGCCTTCTCCATCTTCTCGGGGTGTGTAGAAGTGCAGCAATGATATGAATAGTGTATTGAGAGTGGTTCTAGGTGTGTGTGTGGTGTCTCTTCTCTCTTCCATGTCCTTCTATATTTTTAGGTTTGGAACTCTAATTATAGATGAAAAACTCATCAATCTGCAAAACTACCCACATAGGTTGAGTAAAATACCCGGGTTGATCTAGATGGCTGATTTTACACAGGGTCGACCTAGGCCTTTATAACTTATTCATGGATAGGTTGACTGAGCCTTTCCGAGTCGACCCACTTCCTTTTTGCGCTGGAACTCTCCACCACTTTAATTGACCATTTTGCGTCAATTATTCAATATATTTGTCACTTTAGCTGCAAAACTCATAAACACATCAAAAACACTAAATGATAGGAAATTAAGCCTAAAAGCTAGTAAATCACACAACTTCTCAATGTATAAGAAATCAATTCATGTTCAAAAATTGTGTAAAATACATAGTTGTCAATCATTCATACAGTTGCGGCTAGATCGGACAAAGGGCATTGATGATGACATCAAAGCCCATATATCCTTCAGAATGGCCCAATTGGAGCATTGCGCTATAGATGTCATGGCTCGCCATGCAGTCAATATGAGCTTTCGAGTAGTAGCCACATCCGCTCAACTTAAAATAAATGTGGCATAAGAATTTTACAATAAAATCAATTTAGTTGTACTCTTGGGCAACAGAGCTCAAGAGGCTATAGTAACCATTAGAGTTACATAGAGCAACCTTGACTTTCCAGCCCCTGCCCAGCAGTTGTTGATGCCAAGGATCAGTTGGTCCGTTCCAACATAGCACATACCAATGTCATGATCATGGTAATCGAGACTAAGGATGCATGAGCTTCTGTATGAGCAGCACTAGTCGTCATCGCACGATCCCCACGAGCTTAGTAGATTATTTTTTTTATATAATTTTCTTTTGCCAATGCTAACTGTAGTTAAGAAAATGTTCCGTTGGTTTTATTCAGTTGCTACTTCTTCATTTTCCATTTTGATATAAATCCAATTTTTTGAATATGTTGGTTAGTTGACAAGTTCATATTTGTATAAATTCTTGTATAATTGCATTTGTTCTTGCAATTTGGATGATTTATCTTGAAAAAAATTATACAAGTGCATGTCACATTTATACAAATGCACAATCTTGCAATAAAAGATCTAAATTAGTGACACATTGCCCAAATCAAAAGGTTAAAAAACACATAACTTTCACTACATGATTAGGATGCTCTGCCATTCACTACAATTTTAATGCTCAAGAAATAGTTGTACCACCCATCTGGTAGTACTTCTCATTTTTATCAAGATCACTTGATGCTAAATTTGCATCAACATAACTTGTCAACTAATGAGTCCATTTATTTAGTATTTTTATGGATATTTTAGTCTGTATAAATGTCTTTTTTAGTGTTTTTGTGTCAGAAAAGAATCAGAGAGTCCGTTTAGGCATGATAAGAGTTAAATCTGGTGAAAGAGGCATTTTGCCTACATATTTCAACAAAATCAAAGCTTTAAAGGGCACCCGGGAACTTCTTCAATGAGATCCATACAAAAGAGAAACAGTGTGGGCATATCGGATAAGGATCGAGCTGATTAAAAGATGTCGTGCCCACAATACTCGTGCAAATTCGACTACGATAGCAGGAAGAGCATCCGCGGAAAAGTGGGAATCTGTTGGAAGAGATAAAGTTGGTGACGATTAGATAAGGGTCGCTAGAGAAGTCAAGATTGAATCAGTGAGTAAAGATAAGTGAATCCCTGAATTTTTGAGATTAAGCCAACAACTTGAATATAAAGCTTATCCTGTCTGATTGGAAATGGCACTACATATTTAAGCTAGTTCTATTTTGGAAACAACGCGCTTGGACTTTTACATTTTTCTACAATTTTACTTTCTGCACTTCGTTTTAGTTTTAAAGCTGCTTCATCAGCAAGAACAATCTCAGGCCCTATGCCCGTGGGAAGTAAGTTTATGTTTAAAATACTGTTAAATGTTCAACGTTAGTGTTAAACATCTTCAAGTTTAATTCCAGTAAGTTTTAATATTTGCAATGTCTTTCATTTCTGCAATTTCTATTCTATCTGGCATGAGCGGCTAGATCCTTATTCCAAGGGTTTGAACGACATATAAAGGTTTAAAACACACTTAAGCACTCGTAAAGCCTTGTGGGCATCATACTGCATGAATAAGTTTCTGCCGATTTCTGTTCTTATTCTAAGTGAGTGTGTTTAATATGACTAATGTGACTTATTACTCTTTAGTTATAATAGGCACACTAGAGTTAAAATGATTAATGAATCGTGACTATTTGTTAATCCAAAGGTAACTGAGAATTCGGTGGATTGTTGTGGGTACACGAGAAATCAATAAACAAAATAAGTTGGGTTCGTTTAGAATGTAAGGTTGTCTGTTCACCTACATCTCTCGGGAGAATCGAGAGGTGGGTGATAAGTTAGAGATTTAATCATGAAAAGATAAATAATGAGACATAGCGAGAAATTCAGTTTTCATAACTGGGTGACTTAATTGTGTAGGAAGATCAGTGTACCCACGATCGAGTAAGTGTGATTTAAACTGGATTATAGTTCAAATTCCAGAAACTTTTGTTATTTGATAACACAATTTTAAATTACAATTATGTGATAACACAATCCAAACCCCCATTTGTGATTAGTGATCTGCAAGTAAGATCGCATCAGCTCTCTCTGGAATCGACCCTTACTCATAGCTAGCTACGTTTGTTGTGGGCACATGACAATAAATTTATTTTGATCGCGAAACGACTGCGTGTCATCAACTCACTATTTTTGTCCTCAAAACATAAAGAACTTCTTGTGGTAGAATGAAGCTCAAGAGTTTTGTATCAACTCACTATTTTTGAGCTTTCAACTCACTATTTTTATCCTCAAAACATAAAGAACTTTTTGTGGTAGAATGAAGCTCAAGAGTTTTGTATCAACTCACTATTTTTGCCCTCAAAGCTCAAGAGTTTTGTATCAACTTATTGTTTTTGCCCTCAAATCAGAAAGAATGTTTTGTGGTATAATGAGGCTCGAGAGTTTTGTATTGTTCAATGTTGTTGAAAATAGTTGATTGTTTTTTTGTTGCAATACAAATCCATTTAGTAATGTTGAATACTTGATTAAACTCTATGACAACCCCCACCGAGCCTATATATATATATATATAGAGGATGGATCAAATGAGAACCTATACCCCATGTGGGAACTAGGAACTCATCTCATCTATCCATTGTTTTGATTTAGATGGCTAAGATTTGGTCAACTTTTGGTCAAAGGCGGAGTGGCAAACTTGTAATATTTGAGCATAATTTTCGAAAATCATATAGACAACACTTTAAAACCGTTGTCTATTTTTATAAATTTCGTATGCTAAAATGAGAGTACTATTATGCTAATATGAATATATATATATATATATATACATATGCATGCTTGTATGAACATATATACATGCTAGTATGAACATATAATGTCTTACTATTAACGAACACTATTACTGCTATTATGAGTAAAATTCATGCTGTTATGAATATTTTTTCATGCTATTATGTGTATACTTCTATATTATCGTGAATATTTTGTCATGCTATTATGAGTTTAACATCACACTATTATGAACGAAAAAATATATTTTCGAATAAACATATGAACAATGGATCTTAAATGAAAGAGCACGAAAAGAGCTTTAATTTGATATATAATTTGCGTTAATCTAATGAAAAATGAGCAAGTTATGAATGTTTAAAGTTTAAATAAAATTAAAACATTGTGTGGTTGAGATTAGTTCCTAGTTCTTACATGGGGATTGGTTCTCATGTGAACCATACCCTATATATATATATATATATATACTTATCATATTTTCATTTTTCCACCAATCTGGGACATCACAATTTCAACTTTCTAATCTTCATAGTTTGGTCTTCTAAGAAAAAGACAAAAAAAATCCTCATTTCATTAGTTTTCACTTCTATTAGTGAAGTTGCTCATTTCTATATACACTTCATTTTCTTCCTCAATTTATCAGTGATTATGTGAAATGCATAATGCATTTTGATGGTAATTTAATTTGAATACTTATGTCCAAATTTATGTAATCACTCTATTGCAATATTATCTTCTACAAATTTCAAATCACTACATGAAAAAGTATGTGGTAAAAAAGAGATGAAAAGTGCTAAGGGTATCTCCAACCCACCTCTCCCTCAGTGTCCAACACCAAATTTCATCAAAAATTATCCTCCAACCGTACTTTATCTCTACCATTTTTGTAATTTTTTTTATTTTTTGTACTAACTTTATTCTTTATTTTTTTATTAATATAACACAATAAATTATGTTATTTTTAGGTCTAATATTATTTTTAATCTCGCTTAATATAATAAAAATATATTATGTAATCATAAAAGATTAAAAGCTTAAATTACAACAAATAACATAAAATATATTACATTAAGTTGAAATTAATAGTACATAAAAATAACATAAAATACATTACATTAAAATAAAACTACAATAATAATAAAGAAACATACAACTCAACACATGCAATACAATATTTTTCTAGTACGGTCCAAAATAACAATATTTTCAAATTCTGAGTGTTAATTGTTATTAAAATGCAATTCATGCATTTGTTAATGTCAGTTCATTTTTATAATGTAATTGTTCTTTTATATCAGAAATGTTGGTTTTATGTTCAAATAAAATATAATTTTATAAATTAATTTATATTATATTATTTTTTATCATTATTAAATAATTTAAATATTAAACGTAAATATATTTGAAAAAAAATATATGCTACATAATAATTTGATAAAAAAAAATCAATATTAGAAAGCATAAAAGTGAAATATTCTATTGTAAAATGAAATGTAGAGTTAATGGTTGAAGATATTTTTATTCCCACAATATATTTTCCTTTAGAATAAAGGTAGACGTGCAAAAATGATTGGAGATGCTCTAACATGTAATTCATTGCTTTCAAGCACTTTGTGTGACCCTTACTTGAACATATTCATGGAAGAAGTTGATGAGAAGGCTTTCTAGAAAAAAGTCAAGATGTTCCAATCAAACTTCAAAATGTTTAGTTGTTACTCGTCCATTTTGATGCAAATCCACATTCTTTGAATATGTTAGTTGACAAGTTCATATTTGTGTAAATTCATATATAACTATATTTGTTTTTACATATTTCAATTTGGATTATTTGTCTTGTAATAATTTAGGATAAATTACACTTTGATATCCATATTTTAAATTCTTTTTCAAAAATAATGAAATAGTATTCACTTTTTTAAAAATTATAAATCTAACATTCGATCGATTTTATAGCCCGAAAATTATGCTTGATTGATTGTATTTGAAAAAATGTTAATCGGAAGATTTTTTTTACACGATTGAGAAATATAAATATTAAAATATAATGAATTACATATGATTTTTGGGCCGAAAAATTAATCAAATATTAGATTTGTAATTTTTTTGAAAAAGTGGGTACTCTTTTGTTAATTTTGAAAAAGATCCCAATATGTAGGTATCAAAGTGTAATTTCCCCAATCATTTATACAAGTGCATGTCTCATTTATACAAAGGCACAATCTTGCAATAAAAGATCCAAATTAGTGACACATTGCCCAAACCAAAAGGTCCAAAACACAAGAACTTTGATTTTCTTTCTTCCCAACAATATTTTATTTTGTTTATTCTCTAGTTTGATTTCCAATCAGTTTGTCTAAGAATTGAACTTCTAGTGCTGCAAGAATCAGATTCCTACATATCTCTACCACAGGTGGAGAAATGCTTCATGCTTCCTCCAATCTCTCTACTTATTCTTATCTTCTCTCTCTAAATCCCAACATCTTGTTTTACTAAACATGTCAAAACTCTATTGCATTAGAAAAAAGAAGCAAGCTCTAAGAAGAAAGGCACTTTGAATGGAGCAAGGAGCAATAAGAAGGAACAGCAGGTTTTCTGCTCATGACAAGAGGCTTTTGGCCATAGGTTTTGCAGTTCTTGCCGTGCTTTCGCCTCTCTACATTGATCGTAGGTTGGTCCCCGAGCCAGAGCTCGAGGAAGAACCCGTATATTTCTCGTCCTACCTCCCCCTCTTGCAGCTAGTGCTGATAATGGCCATAGCTGTCTCGGGTTTCATGGAGCGCGGCTTCACCGGGTTGGATCCTTACTGGATTCATCGGGCGGGTGGCTCTTCGACTGGGATCATCGTCGTGTTGATCATCCTCATGTTTGTGCTGAAGTGGAAGGCTTACTAGCTTGTAGAGCTCAGGTGAAATGAGTTTCAAGTTCAAATCTTTACCAGGAAAAGGTTAAGGTTTGTGATAGCTTTTGCAGCTTTTTTTTTCCTTTTGAAACTTTCAAACAAATGTATTCACTTAGTGTCTGTTTCAAATCTTTGTTCCATAGTTCAGCTGAAGCTCTCTCTCTCTCTCTCTCTCTCTCTCTCTCTCTCTCTCTCATACACACATTACACAGATATGAACATGAAAAAGAAATCAGAGGACAGTAAGATAGATGAATACATGGAAGTAATATCTTAATATATATATATATATATATCCCATCTCTCTCTCTCTCTCTCTCTCTCTCTCTCTCATACACACATCAGACACATATGGACATGAAAAAGAAAGCAGAAGACAGTTATCAAATAGATCAATATATGGAAGTGATATCTTAATATATATATCTCATCCAGAAATCCAGAGGGGAAGTATATCTTATGTTTACAAAATACACAAGGTTAATGAAGATTAGGGGAAAAAAAAAAGAATTGCCATAGAAATGATCTATCAATGAAGAAAACTGCACCCCCAGCCCAAGAAAGTGTTTACAAAATGTTACAGAGAACGGCGTCGGGGCTATATGTATGATGGATCTTGCAGCTGCAGTCTCTCCATTTCAATCTTCCATGAAAACTGGCAAAGGTGAATACCGCAAGAACATTTCCTCAGGTTCAAGCAAATCTAAATGATCCATAATCGGAGTGAAGTTCGTCCCGATTATCCTCACAAGTCGATTTGAGTGTCCTTCCAGAAATACTCGTGTGATCTGCACAAACAAAAACACACCCAGAGATTACACTCAGTCACTAGACGAAGGAAACCATTCGATCTCATGCAAATAAGTGATACGGCATAACACGGGAAAGACGGAGGTGGGGTGATAACATGAACTAAAAGTTCATGTTCTTGCAGCAGGAAACTCTGTTCAGAGCAAGTAAACACTATGCTCGAATTATGCCCATCTCGGGCATTAGATCTTTCTTTTTCTATCATAAAACGGATACTAAACAGTATTGCCATTGAATTCGTATCCAACGAGAATCAGGGGAATGGGGAACTTAAAAAGTGACTGCAGTCATTCGATTAACCACACTCTTCCTTTGTGATGGAAATAGTGACTGAACTTCAATGAGAACATCAAATAATTATCTTCAAAATCCAAATTTATTAAAGCTTATACATGAAGAATTTAACCACCATATCTCCAATTCTTCATTTCAGTTATAATTCTGAAATGTTAATAACTTAGTTATTAACATCAAACCAACAAATATAGTTACGTTTGCTCTCATCTAGTAAGCCAAATAAATCAGGAATTTATTTTATTTATTAATATTTCTGAAAAGCTCATGCATCAAAATGATTCTGGTATAGATTTCTAAATTTTGCTAACCAAGTAATTTAGGGCCGTACACACATGTTCCATGAGATTTGTGATCACTGGAAATAATTATTGCTGATGCCATACCTGCCTACAACCAAAGATTTTGAGCAGCTTCAGTGATGAGCAACTATCAACAATCAATCCTAGAGCTTCGTTAGTAATTCCGCGACACCATGATATATCCAAATTTAACAACTTTCTTGAACGTTTGGCGAGTGACAAGGCAGTATGTGGTCCAACCTACCAAATATAACGAGTTAGTTACAAATATCAAAAAGAGGGCAAGAAGAGGAACTATCGGTAGTGTGAGGATCAGGAGCTGAGTTCGAGATCACGATACCTTTGCCATATTGTTCAGTAAAAGTTCCAACAAAGACTCTCCAGAGCTTTCTAGAAATGCTGCCACAGCCTCATCACTACATGTAGATGAAAAGACATAGTCTATTACCGATATATAAAAAATAGAGGAGAAGAAGTTTAATAGGCCTGACAATTGCTAAAAAGGGAAACAATAGAAGTAAATGAAACAGGTCCAAATGAATGAAATTAAAAGATGCCACAGACCCTATAATCTCATCACATTCACAAAATCAGTCGGACCATGATAGTCAAGATTGCTGTAACTGATGCAAAATGAAGTGAGAACTAGGTGGGAGCTTCCAATGTATCGTTTGTTAAAGAGTTAGGAAGTCCTATTGATCTAGGACAGACTTTAATGACACTGGAGAGGCTTCCACACTACAGTTACTGACATAATCACATATTCGCCATAATGAATGAACAACAGAGATCAATAGATCATTCTTAATACCAGAGCTTCTTGGAGTAAAGGAGGTGGCTCCATAACAGTGAAAAGTAGCTCAGTTTAGATATAGAGACTTGAATGGCAATATATGAATTAATTCCTCATGCTTTGTCTGGGGAGAAGGTTGCCGAGAATTTAGATCATCATGGGCAGAACTGGATTCTGAGGTTTATCTACTATATTTCATGTATTGTATGTTAAAACGGAAAAAGAAGGATTAAAAAGCAAATTTCTCGACCAAATGCTACTATCATCAACTCAAGCTCAATCCCATTTTCATACCAATACTAATTGCATAGTTTTGTACCAATTCAAAAAAATATGTTAACTTGATATTCTGTGCATATTTTTCCATATGAGAGAATCTTAATTCGGTGAAGCTGCAGAGCTTTACAAGAAACTGAAAATGCAGAACTAATATGAACCTGAATTCGTTGCGGCAAAGTTTGAGCTTTTGAATTGATTTACAACCATTGGCAAGAGCCTCAATTCCTAAATCTGTCAACTTATTCAGGTTTGAAATGTTCAACGAACATAAATCAGCACAACTTTTACCAATGGCTTTGAGAGAGTCATCGGTCAGTTGGCTGCAGTCGGTGTGAAGTAGAAGATAGTTAGAACATAATCAATGAAAGGATCAGTAAGAGGCACTAACCAAATCAACTTACAGGCAATTGGCAAAGTCAAGCTCCTTGAGACTTTGACCGCAAGCAGCAACTATTTCACTGACAAAATGATCATTTATGGCATGAATTCCAGCAACTGATAACACTTCCAAATACCTGAACTTCTTAAATACAGGTAGAATCCGCATTGCGTCAATTTTAGGGCACTCATCTATGTATAACTCCCTCAAATCTGATCCCAAAAGATCAGCTATAAAGATGATGGCATCAGAGGTTAGGAGGGTGCACTGGCCCAAATTAATAGACCGGAGTACAGGTGCTGACTCAATAAAGATTCTGAGCCCGTTATCAGATAAACGACAGGCGCCTCTAAGGGACACAATAGCCAATTTAGAAAAACTACCCGAACATCTATCTAATATTTTCCTGAATGCAATATCAAGCATGCATTGCCCACATAGGTCAAGTTGAAGCACCTGCAACCATTTTGCATCATAAGTAATTTTTTTAACCATGATAATCACATAAAGATTAGCAGCAAGAGAAGAAGCATAACATGAATGAGTTAGAATTTCTCAGGCACATTTCAGCAGGAGAACAAAAAAAATGCAAAACCTTACAAACAAAATATTTAAACCACGCATCAATTCAGACATACACAGAGTTCAACAGCCAATCCTTACTTTTGAACTCACAATTGATAGAAGTATGCACAGGCTCGTGAAACCACACTAACATTATTGGCAGCATGTAGTCCACTTCATATTAGTCGCCCTAATGCCTAATAAGAGAGAACTTATGTTTCACATTAATCTAATTCCCATAGGAAAATAAGCAATCTTAATTCAAATTCGAGTACGCTAGGGTCTATAGATAAATCCAATATCAAGATATACATACACATGACATTTTGGTGACAGTAGTCCAGAAGTTTTTAGTAGTTTTATTCAGAGATTTTACAACTTTTACCATAAAATAAACAAGTCTCTGCCATTGTTGGAGTTGTTGGAAAACTGGATGCTATGGCATGCATCAAGAAGGAGCATAATGTACACATTAGAGTTACAGGCATACTATGTTCAGTTCATTGCCTGTCACAAGCCACATTTATAGAGCAACAACATAACCTATTGACAGTCTCAGAGGAGATGCATGCTCAGAAACATATATGAATGTATAAGATGTGTCTATTTCTAAAGAAGCTTCATAAACATGGCAGTTCATAATGCATATAAATGCAAGACGACATAAATAAATTACCTGCAAATCCTTTGTCTGACAATTCCCAATTGTCTGCTGAAATTGATCTTCGGTCAGCCATGAGCAATTCTTTATGCGAATCTCAGTTGGACATCCTTCCACCAGAAGGTTCAAAAAACAGGCATTCATTTTACCTATATCGCACATTTTGTTGGCCAGTCTCCCACGGATGTTATCTGGAACCTGTTCAAGCGACACAATTCCCTCAGCACTTTTGGCAAGAGCGTTTAATGATAGATCCAGCAGTGACGGAACAAAGGCTGCTGTAATGCTCTGTTCCTGATTTTTCACCGAGGGTCTCCACTCAATCAACTGCTGAGCTGATCGCTTTGAGGTTCTTTCTCTTACCATCTTTAGTGCATCAGAAAAAGGGCCGGGCAATTTTCCCAACTGTTCTATAGGATTATGAGTGGGTGGTTGTTGCTTCTGGCTAGAAGACTGGTTTCCACTATTCTGATCTGAAATGTTTATACGAGCAAGTCTCCTAGCAGTGTTCCTCCGATATTCCAGTTCAGCTTGTTGCACTCTTTCAACCATTTCAGATCTCGCAACCAATACCACTGGCTGCCATGGGACAACATCAACCTCTTCTAGAGGCTCAATCGACCGGACTGATTCATCACTATCAGTCTCCAAATCCAAATCAACAAAATAACTAGCCTTAAGCGATAACCATGAATCCATATCACTAGCCTTCCCCTTTTCTTCACTAGTATATCTCCACTCACCACCGGTCACTAGATTGCTCCCACCAACACCATTTTCCATGCTAAGCAGCCCCAATCCAAGGCCCAAATTTTCCACCCTATCAGAAGGCATCCCTGATTCTATTTGTTTATCCTTTGAATTATAACCATGTGTATACCCTATAATTTCCACCTCACTATCATCATCATCCGATACAAGGTCGACAATCTCCTTTTCTTTCTTATCAACCATGGGGAATTTATTATATTCCAGAAGGCCTTTCCTCCTGTTAGGATATTTATTATACACCGGAAAGTTAAGATCGAATAAACCTCTCTGCTCTTCCTCATTACCAAAAATCATATCAAAATTTATGTCGAAGTCCCATATATTGGATCCCTCTCCCTCCACACCACCAAAACTTGGGCCAACAAGATTATCAGGGACTACTTCTCCAAAAAGGTTCCCATTCCTATCAACTTGTGCAGAATCCCCAGCTCCATTATCAGCTAAAACTCCCTCTTCCTCACCTTCATTTCTATCTAAGTCGACAAAATTATCATCGACCTCATTAAAGAATTTAACTTTCTTCGACCCCAACTCTTCATTTTCTACATTTCCACTCACCCTCTTCATTCCAACAAACCCCCAAGAAAAATCAAGATCACAGCTAAAACCAAAACCCAACAAAATTTTAGGGGTTTTCCTTAAAAACAAAACAGCAAGAACAAAACGGAAGGAAAATCAAACCTCGCTTTCGATTATGGCAAAACAACACGGCCCTCGAGAACGACACAGAAAAAGCAGGATCAAACCCACAAAGAATTTCACTCACCACTCAAAATCAAGAACAATCACACGCAATTCTCGGCCAAGAGAGAGAAAGATAGAGAGAGAGAGAGTAAAGCTAATCTCCCTTCCAAAAAGAATAGACCCATAAATAAAGAATGAGCAACAATCCAAAGCCCCCAAAAAAAAAATCAATGAAACAGGAAGTGGAGAATTAGGAGGATCACGAAAGAGTAGTGGCGATGAAAAAGATGAATTGAATCGATTAAATGAAACGGTTTCACCATGGTATAAAAGGGTTCTACGATGGGGGCATTTAGGTAATGTCAGAGAGAAAATGCTTCTGCTCGTAATATCAATAAAGAAAGCAGCAGCTGTATATATAGAGGAATCTGAATTCATTGACGAAGACTAGTGTTTGAGATTGGGAAAATTTTGACAGCGAAAGTGGAGCAAAAGGGATTCAGATTGCGGTAGAGAGAGAGAGAGAGAGAGAGAGAAGTTTTAATGTCGACCTGCCTGTTACGGAAGCTACCCCCGTTTCATGCTTTTCTTGGTGAGTCGGATTGCAATGCGTGTGCTGATATATACATACATAATCTATATATATACACACACTGCACCCACATTAATTCATAGAGATAATGGTGGGAATCGGATCAAAACACTTTTAATCTCAAATTTGATTTTTTAGGTTATAATGTTTAGTTATTCGATAATTTGATCTCAAATTTTATATTTTTGATTTTTTTTATCTCAAAACTAACGGTCCATTTAACCGTCTTCTGCGGATGTTAGTTTTGAGATTGAATCAGTCGGGAAAAATAATTGGGACAAGAAAGTCGAGAAAATAAAATTTGGAAAAAAAAATGTAAAGATTGAGATCGAGAAAACGTGCGGAGAATGAAAATATGATTGAAAATAGGATATGTCATATATATTATACTAGATTATTACAACGCATATAATTACATTGTTCGATGAATGTCAGCAATATATATATATATATATATATATATATATATATATGAATAATTGTTTGATAAACACGATGTACTTTAAAAAAAATTAACATAAATTTGAATGTTTTAGGGGATGTTTGGTTGTATTTTCAGTTTTCAGTATTTTTAATTGAAGTTATGAAAATGTCTTAAAATTCCAAAATGGATGTTTATCCGAACGTGTACAAAAAATGTATGTTAATAAGTGAATTGATCTGAATGCGCATAAAAATGTGTTATAATGTATGTTAACTAAAAAGAAGATTGTTAAACTCATTTACTCGTGTTGTTAATGAAAGGGGCAAACTGAGACGAGTTTTAAAGTTTAAAGATACCTGAAGAACTCACTAGGATAAAAATTAGTTCGAGTTTACATTTCTAGTCTCAATATTCAATTTTTGTCCCAAGTTTTATTTTCTTGAATTTTTGTGATCCCAATTTTTTTATTTTTATTTTTTGTATCAAAACCAACATCCTCAAATGCTTGTGAAATGAGTTGTTAGCTTTGGAATACAAATAAAATTTGGGACAAAAAATGTCGAGTAAGTAAATATTGGGAGTGTTTTTGCCCACGTTTTCATGAGATCAAAAGTAAAATTACTCATTAATACACAAACGCGCGTATTTTATTACAAATTATATCCATATTTTTTAAGTCGTGTTATTGCGGTTTGCTGTGTTTTTACGAGCAGAGCCACACTTGTCAAAACTTTATACCACGTAATTATTAAAAGAAAATATGCACCAGGAAATCACAATTTCTTTTTAGTTAGATGAAAGCTCGATCCCGAGACGTCTCTTTTTTACACGGCGGTCTAGAACAAAACACCTTCATTTTAGGGCTCATTCATCATTTTATTTGCAAGGGCACAATAGTAGCATGCTTTTCCAAGGGCAAGCATTTATTCTACCTGACAAAAGACCTCTCAAGACCATGTGAAATAAGGGAAATAATTTCAAACCATACATTAAAGTGGCCATGATTACTTTTTATTTTGTTATTTTATCATTTAAAATATGCCAATATTACATTTATATTTTTACTAAAAAAAGATTGGTTAATGTACACCAACAAATTAGAAAATCATTAATATGAATTATGAATTATATCATTATATTTCAATGAATGTAGCATTTATGTCTATGTCACATAAAATTTTAAAAATTTATTATCAACTCGAATGGTTCTAGAAACAAATTCCCAACTTGGAATTTGTCAATTTAATTCTCATTGAAAGGCATAAAATTATTAAAACATATATAGTAATATATAATTTTTACAATTCTTTAAGTTGTTGTCAAGTTACCTAATTTTGTCCATCAATTCATTTTACACTTTGGCATTGATTAAAAAAAAGGAAAAGAAAAAAAAATTACATTTTGTCCTAAATGAGAAAAGGAAAATCCTATCAAATATTCAAATTAAAGTTTATTCATAAATATATTCACCATATTGTCTTTATACGGCGAAGAAAATACATTTGTTTAGGCAAAAATTTGGGCTTTTTTATATATATAATTGAGTCCAGCTAAGAATTGGCCCTATCACAACCTTCAATGTAAAATCTCAATTTTACCCCTCATCTTTAAGGTTGGTAAAACTCGTGATAATTATGAAGTTGAAATCTAGTGAGATTTGGAAGACAAGATTTTAATTTATGTTTGTTGGTATCTTGAAAATTAGAATATTCTCGAAAATAATTGTGGGTCGGGACGAGTTATTATAAGTTGTGAGTGTATCTGAGTTTATTTAAGTGACCACAGACGAAAGTATCATCACGTGCCAGAATTAGTTGGACGAAACTTGAACGTAGGTTAAAACGAAAAAACGGGTCTCCCTTTTCCCACACTTTTTCTTTTTAAGTGTTTGATGAGTGGGAGAGGGGCAAACGTTTGAGCCCTCTTTATGTATTACTTTAATATGCCTTCTTTTTGTTTACTTTCTACAACAATTTTTATGGCTTGTGGTCTATTTTCCATTTACTTTTGAACCCAAGAACATGGAAATATGCCACGTCGTGGATGCTCGATCGTCTATTCCAAAATACCACGTGCACGTCAAAAAACTATTAGCTTAAGTAAAAGAATTTCAAGTTCGAATTTCATCAATGTTGATTTTCGTGTTTGACCGGCATAAAATGCCCCGTCAAAGCATCTTTGGAGAAGTTGTGCAACCTAAATCTTTTACAAAGACAACGGTATGAGTATACCCATCATTAGCTAATTGTTCATGAACACAAACATGTGCACGGATACTTAGGAGAAGTTGTGCAACCTAAATCATTTACAAAGACAACGGTTTAAGTATGCCCATCATCGGCTAATTGTTCACGAGCACGGATACTTAGGAGAAGTTGTGACCTAAATCATTTACAAAGACAACGGTATGAGTATGCCCATCACCGGCTAATTGTTCACGAACACAAACACGAGCACGAATACATCTAACTCATGCACACCCAAAAGCTCAGAGAATCGACATTGCAAATCATGAGAAAAACGAAAGGGAAAAAAAAATGTATTTCATTGTGATTCTTGCAAACTTACATTCAAGAATGTATAAATCAATCAACAGAGAGATCGTGGGGAGTTATCTAACAATGAATTCGAAGAACTGTGGAGTATCATAATCTGCTCATCTATAAAATCCCAAGCAAAATGAATGATAACTACTCAAATTCCAAAGAAATAAGCCAAGGCAACCAAACCTGCTACTGCAGCTGGCCAGAGACGAACCGTGCTTGACGAAGCAACAGCGCCACTACACACATCATTGGCACCGCTAAAGCATCCCGGTCTGCTTATCTTGGCAGAAGTTCCTTCCAACACGAAGCTGTTGTTTGATTTCCCGTTGCTAAACAGCACGCACCAAAAGAACGGAGCACCCCCGTCCGAGGCGCTAACAGCAGCACCCACCTCTGTGTGGTTCTTGTTTTCAAGTATCTCCATGCTCTTGTTATTCTTCATCAAGATCTCCGAAAACGCCTCGGATGGCTTCACGTATTTCGACTGGCATCCGAGTAGACGGCCGGTGATTGGAGTAAGGGATGAGGCCTCAACACCGCAGTTGGGAGCAAACGTTTCAGCAAACTTGGAATCAGCCGGTTTCTTGGCATTTGGTCCGCCCACGGCACCACAGTCCCCTTGGTAAGCTTTAATGTATTGGAGAGCAATGCACGCGAGGCCTTGGCTGCTGTACAAGGACGTCAATTTACTAGCAGTTCTGTTGCTGTTGATCGTGGCCACGAGCTCATCAGCAGGGTTATCTGTCACTTTATCTGCATTTCAATCACAAAGAGAGGTTTATTTGAGCCCATGAACCCAAATAGAAGGATGGGGATACAGAAAGGCAGGGGATTGAAACTTCAACAACAATATGAATTAGCATGAAGCTACTTTTTATTTGGATTTCCAGCCCTCGTACCAAAACCAGAAGCACGGAGCACATACATGTTCATCATTACTCGAAAATAATGGCCACGAGATCCATGTGATTCAGAGATGAAACCAAGAAAGGCAAATTTAGAAGGAATTAAAACATGAAGGAATCATCCAAGTGTTTAACTATGACTGCTCAAATTTTCTTGCTACCAAAAATCGTCAAATGCTTACTCCAGAGAGAAACAGAAGGCAAGAAACATCCTAGTTCTTGAACTTTTCTACATGGTTACTCTCAACATCTAATTATGCATACAAAATGCACTATGGAATCGAACATCAACGAGTATGAGCATTATCCTGTACGACCAACTCAGGCATTCTATGACAACCTAAAGCAACGGAAGAAAGTTGCAAGCAACGAGATCAATTTCATAGCACAGAAGAAGTATTCAATTCATAGTCCAAGAATTATAACTGGATATATATCAAACAAGTAAATCTAAAATGCAAATGAGTGCCAAAGTTTTCCCTTCAAACAAGCCTAAAAACGAGCAACGACAACTAACAAATACACATTCCCATTAGCTTTCAGGAAATCTCCATCACCTTCATCATGGAATCATCAGCCAATAAAGAATGCAGCCTCACTAATCTATGTGTGTGTGTGTGTGTGTATGAATACATTATTCTTTTTTCTTTTTCTTTCTTTTTATAGGCCAGATTTAAACAGTGGCTTCTGCCCAAAAGAGTTTTGGTAGTTCAAAATTGATCAAAGCATTGCTATTACCTAAATACTTCAACAAAAATAGCTGCTAAAAAAGGCCAGCAACAATAATAATAATTAAATAAAGCAGAAACACCAAAATAAAGTGTTCATCTCAAGATCTGGGATTCTAATTAATATTGAAATGAAACAACTCACAACATTTAATACTCAATCAACAACTACCAAATTCAGAAAGTAACAAAATTAAGCATAATAATGAAGCTCTATTTATTACATAAGCATTGAAGAAACATTAACAACGCCAAATTAAGATCTCACGATGATCAAGACTTCATTTTTAGTAAATAAGCATATAGAAAATCCAAGCCCACTAACAGATCAAGTAACTAAAAAATAAAACCCTTCTAAATCTATATTTAGACATTGCAATAAATAGTAATGCAGCTCGTAAATGGAAATGAGGCACAATGATTTCTTGACAAAGAACCTTACTTTGAACAGTGGCAGAAGCTGAAGTGAAAATAATGCAAAGAACTAAAATGGTAATGGGACTCGCCATTTTTGCAGTTTAGAGAGAGAGAGAGAGAGAGAGAGAGAGAGAGAGAGAGAGTTTAGCTGTGAAAGGAAGGAATAGTTGCAGTGAGTGAGTTGTTGAGGTTTTTTCAGTTAACTATGGCCACCGACAACTTTTGCAATTTGCTCCCTCAACTTTACGCTATATCAAAATCAACCCCTGAAGATCTATTCTATGATTTGATTGATTTTATATTCAAATTAAAATTGAGATAATTGCATCTAAAAAACGTTACCCCCTATTTTAAACTTTTAAATATTAGCGATGATATCAAAACTTTACATATTTTTGTAATTATAACATCAAGTCGAATATGTGGAATATTTATTTTGACATGCCCGACTAATTAATCATGAATGCGATCATAAATCATGTGCATTTTGAAAGTACTTATGTTTTTCATGTGTTAAGACGACATGATGTGGCATGTGACCATTTTTGTGCGGTCATCAAAATAAATCTTAAATCTGGTTTGATTGTAATTTTTTTTTTTTTTGATGTTATAGTTAAGATTTAAAAGACATATATAAAACAAAAAAAATGGTGAAATGTTGTAATTTTAGATCTAATTAAGTCATTAAAATTAACTTCCAAGTTTGAATACTTATGGGTAGTTCTAAACAAAGCCAACTAATTAAACACATCACCTAACTCTTATTTAATATTTGCTTATAAAAATGCTTATATTATAATTAGTATATACTTGGTGAGGTGGTTTGACAATATTCCTAGTTTGAAGAAAAGGTCCAAAACGCACGAATGAAATCATCTAGTTCACTTTTGTGTTTCATCTGATTCTTTTATTTTTTCTTCAATTTTAATTTATTGTGAGTTAATTTAAATATATGACTATTAATTATAATTTATTCCATCCAATTACGGGTTGTAAATAATTTTTTTAATATTTAATATTTATCTTTTAGATAATGGTTGAGTACTGTGGTTGTTTATTCAATAATTAGTGTATTTTATTTTTTAAAATTTTCAATTGTCAACAATAAATGTTAATTATGATTGTTTATAATACAATATTTTTTATTTTAATAATAAAAATTATTTTAACAATAAATTTGATATTTATATATACTATATGTAAAAACAAGATAGTTATTATGAATAGTAAGACTAGATTTTCCCACCCAGACAATATATCCATAAATGGAAATCTACGTTAATTAATTGGAACCGATATAAAATGCATTCCAACAATGAATATGCTTATCATATATTTTTTATAGTATGCATACAAACATTTTTTTTTCTTATATTTGGTTTGAGAATTAATTCTTTTAATTACTTATATATATAATATAAAAGGTAAAAAACGTGCACTCATTTTCCCAGTAGAAACTAGAAACTAATTCAAACCAGTTCTCCATTTAATATCGATGATGAAAATTTATCTCAATTAAGTAGGGTAAACAAATGCAATTTTTTTTTTTATAATTATATCAAGTTAAGGGTACAATAAAAATTCAAAAATCACTAAATTATCAAATCCCCTATTTTATGACATAATAGTTGATTGTTGTTTTCCGTAATATTTTATTAATATATATTTAATTGATTTTTTTTTGTTTTTATTTTTGGCTACCTATACATAATATATAGTTTAAATAAAATATATAAACGAGTATAACCCTAATTAGCCAGGTCAAATTTTACTAAATTAATTATAAAATTCTTTAACAATTTTTTTTTGACGTAATTAACTAAAGGGCAAGTTCGTCATTTCAGCTTGAATGCTATAACAGAGCAACTGGATAAGAACTCAGCTGCTATCTCTTCCTCAACGCCGCCGTCGCGCGAAATGACCACCACCTCCGGCATCGTCACCGCCGCGGCGCATGGTTGCACCGCCGCCCAATTCGCATCGTGCCCCGGCTTTTCACGTGCCTTGAGGTCAAAACGGACTGCTTTTACCTCATGCGTCACGTGCGCATTGCTCCCGCAGAGGAGGCTCGAGAGCAGACGATCGGTTTCTCTCTCACTCGTTTTTCTCCATTTCTTCTCTCTATCTAAAGGTGCGTAAACTTATTCTGTTTCAATATGTGTATATATATGTGTGTGTGTGTGTGTGTGTGTGTATATATATATATAGAGAGAGAGAGAGAGAGAGAGTATTGTTATGCTAAGCGTCTGTTTTGAGCGATTCCGTGAGCGACAATATCCTTTCTTGTTCGCGAGAATTTTTTGTGTAAGAAAATTCTCTTCTCAAACACAAATCGATCTTTTTCATCTCTGTTTTTCCTCACATCTAGATTTCATCTCATCCCCTTCACAGTTTGGCATGTCCCAACATTGCAGATTCTTGGAATTTTAATCTCCTTAACTCATTGATTTCCATCTTCATGCATCTATCCTTTTTCCCACTAATGTGGGAGCTTCCATTCAATTTGCTATAGCAACCTTATCAAAAGATTGTCTAATTTCTGCAACCACCATCCATCACCGCTAGCTGACATGGAAACTACAAAATCCCCAGGTTTTCGAGCGCAATTTGAATTCATAATTTGTAATAAGCAATTGGATCAACCAACTCTTGTTCTCTCTCTCTCTCTCTCTCTCTCTCTCTCTCTCTCTCTCTCTCTCTCTCTCTCTCTCTCTCTCTCTCTCTCTCTCTCTCTCTCTCTTAAAAAAGGCGATTAGGTGCATAGGAAGAGGTTTTGGTGGGGTTTGTCTTTCCACTGCCCACTTGATACTAGTTGTTGGTTATATGAAATTTGGTTGGTTGTACTACAATTGTATGAAATTGCCACTCGCAATGCGAGATTATAAATATATGTATCTACACTTGCTTTGTGATTGCGTTGTTAGAATGTAATTTGATTTGATTAGATGAAAAATCATGTTTTAACTTGATTTTGATTAGATGGAAAATTAATCACCGACTAATTCCCATTCGTTGCTAGAATATGATTACGTCAAATTAATCTGAAAGATTAGCTTGATGAGGAGTAAATTGTGTTTTAGCTCGATTTGATTAGTTGAGAAGTTAGTCAGAGACTAATTTTGATCTAAGCTAGACGTGGATTCAGTTCTTGTTTGTGATTTTGATTCGTTTGTGTTGCTTTGGTTGAACTCTGCTTATTCAGTTCTTGTTTGTTATTTTGATTCTTTTGTATTGCTTTGGTTTAACTCTGCTTATATAATAGTTGTGGTTGGAGCTTTGGAGTGACTGCATTTACGTTGTTAATCCTTTTCGATGATCTGACCAGTGTTTCTTTGATAATTGCAGAGGCATTGGGCGCGAACATATTGGATAAATATGTCAAAAAGTATGAACGGATCTTCTCTCGTTATCTATGTTTATTGTTTCTCCATTTGTGTGGCCTAAATAATTTGATATTTGCTTTTATAGACCTGACATTGTGGTAAGAACTTAGTTGATTATCCATGGTAGTCAAGAGAGAGACGAAATTTGATATTTGCCTTTTCAGACCTGACATTGTGGTAGTCATCTCTAGAATCACAAGAGAGAGATAAAGAGATACAAAATTTGATATTTGCTTTTATAGACCTGACATTGTGGTAAGAACATAGTTGATTATCAGAGAGAGAGAGGAAATTTGATATTTGCTTTTTTAGACCTGTCATTGTGGTAAGAACTTAGTTGATTATCTATGGTAGTCATATCTAGAATCAAGAGAGAGAGAGAGAGAGAGAGAGAGAGAGGAAATTTGATATTTGCTTTTATAGACCTGTCAATGTGGTAAGAACTTAGTTGTTATCTATGGTATTCATCTCTAGAATCACAAGAGAGAGAGAGACGGAACTTTGAGTCTGATGGAAGTGGTTCTTCTTCATTATCAGACTCTTTGTTCTCCCTTTAGCTGTAATTTTGAGTGACAGCAGCTGAACTCATAGGATTTACATGGACACAGAAATTAGAAAATAACAGAGAAACAAAAGAAAGTAACTTTGAATTTGATGGAAGTGGCCTTCCTCACCTTCTAAATTCATCAGTAATTTCGACTAAGAGCAGCTTAATGTATATCCCTTTATCAATGTGCATAGTTCTGTCTGACTGATGGATTTTCTTACTAACTTATATTGTATGTAGGAAAAAGCTTGATCCTCTAGAGGCTTATATACCGGCTGTCATATTGACCGAGATTCAGATCAAGGAATTAGGTAAATCTCGTTCATGTCCTGTCATCTTCTCGTCGGGATGCAACTGAGATAATTGGCATATTCTTGCTGCAGTATGTGAATCTACATATCATGCATAAATGTTATGAATGATGGTCCATTTGATCCTTCACAAGGCACAATGCACCTGATATGTTTCTTACCACCACCATCACAGTGTGTGTGTGTGTGTGTGTGCGTGTGTTGTGATGGAAAATGTACGTGGTGTCGGGTCTAGGAGACCTAGATACGACGAGTAAAACGGCCATTTGATTTTTTTAGAGACTGAATGTTGGCAACAGATCTATATTCATGGATATTATTGCTGTTTTAGGCCAATATCTTGAAGATGATCAACCAAGATTTGCTGATTGCCGGAGTCTCTTAAGGTCCGGTCCTGCATCATCTCTGCGCATAAATATTCGAGCAGTGAGTGATTTCTAACAATTTTCTCGAGATAAATGTTCAATAACACTACGCAAGTAGCTTCAACATGCCACAATTGTCTTCATTGTTTACTGCAGGTTGCACAGTACGCCTCTGATGCTGGAAATGGTAAATATGCATTCGACGAGGTTGATCAGTGTTTGAGGTATTGTTTCGATCAGCTTGTATATTGAACTCGACGTTGTAGTTTTAGACTAACGCACGAAACTCAGAAGATACGCGTTCATGTTCTTGAGGGTCCTTCGTAGATTATGAGAATTGTTTAGAGTTAATTACACATCGGTACCCAACATTTGCATAATTAAGACTTGTAGCACTGACATAATTTTTCGACAGACCAAATAATTACGTGAATTGTTGAAAATCTTACGTTGATTTTCATCCTATTGAATAAAAATTTTGTTACATATTTGGCCTGCCGAAAGATTACAAATAGTACTAAAAGTGTTAATTATGTAAACGTTGGGTACTGATGTGTAATTAATCCATTTGTTTATGTGTTAACCGTATCTTGTCAATGATCCGTAGAGCATTGGAAGAACTCGACTCTCTTCTTTTACGGGCATCACGAAAAGAAGATGCAGAGACCTCAATCAAAGCAATGAAACTGAATGTTTCTACTGTGCTCGATGCACTGAACAGGTAACGGATTCAAATGCATATCGCTGCTGCATAGTCATCGGGGAGATGAGATGGAAGAAGTCGAGTGGTGAGTCGAAGATCTAATGTATTTGTTCATCTCGTTTCGCAGTCTTCTGAAAACTGTTCCAGCTGAGGTGCTGGATAAGGGAAAGGCCATGGCTGATGCATACCTTAATCCAGATGAAGATGTATCAACTCAAAACCTCGACCCCCAGTTAAAGCAATTGGAATCAATACTGTAATGAAATCTACAGCTATTCTTCAAAAACAATGAGTTTCTATTGTTTTAATACTTTTTGAGGCAAGGAAATCTGTTGTAGAGAATTTTGTACAGCCTTCTTTTACAAAAAAAAAATCGTTCTTGAGCACTTGAGATCATCTAGTCCCAACTTGTGTGTGTTAAACCTCAAAATTGTTATTTTTTCTTTAATTTTTTTCCTTCAATTTTAATTTCTTTTTGGTTAGTATAATTTTACATTATTATTTGAAATTTATTCCAACTAATTATAGTTTATAATTATTTTTTAATATTTAATTTTCATTTTTTAGTTAATATAATTGATTTCTGCGGTTGATTATTCCAAACTTCGGATATTTAATTTTTAAAAATTGTAATTTTTTATAATAACTTTTATTTTTATAAAAAATATTATTGACAATATACAATTTTGATACACGATTAACATACACAAATTGAGACTAGAAGATCTCTATTTGTTTATGAGCATAGAGGATGTATAAACCAATAAAAGGTAAACTAGTCTCTGATACCTACATAATAAACTTTTTTTTAAAAAATAGTCCACTATTTCAAAATTAACAAAACAGCACCGAATTTTTCAGAAAGTCTACACACTTAACAATTGATCAATTTTACGGTTCGAAAATTACATACTTAATTAATTGTATTTTCATATTTCTATTTCCCAAGCTGCAATCAATAAATTTAAACTACAAATAATTACACCCAATTTTCAAACCGTAAAATTGATTAAATGCTAGATTTCCTAAACTTTTGAAAATGTGGATAATGTCTTGTTAATTTTCAAAAAGTAAGCTATTTTTGAAAAAGATCCCAAAATATAAGTATCAAAGTGTAATTTCTCCATCGATAAACGAGCGTAAACCTACATCTGTACTCTCAAGCTAGGGCATGGTGCTATAGAAACCACAATGCCAAAATATGCATTACTCTACAAGATATGGCCGTGGACAACAAGGGTGTGCAAATGGTAAATCCACTTCGAAATCGAACCGGATCAAAATACGAAAGAACTTTCAAGCATAATCAACAATTCAACACTTCATAATCAAAGTTGAAGAAAGATGAAAATGGGAGATAGTGAAAGATAAAAATTAAGGACCTAATCTAGTTATAATTCGGCACAAATGATTAATTAAAGCGCACAAAACTATTAGTGAAGAAATCACACAACAAAATGTACCTATAAATATTTTTAGTCATCAAGCAACCTAATATGTCCTAAATCCTAGCAAAGAAAACTCACTATATACACCATAGCAGCGAAGGTGGTGATAGGCGTGCTACTTTTATGACCGAGAAAAATTGTGCTCTATTAATGTCATAAACAGTTTCTTTGATTGCATCATGTCGGTGCTAAGCTGCTGAAGATCCGTTTCAAACTCGGGCACGCCAGGCGTAGTGTACCCATGCTCAATGGACATATCTGTCGAGTAGAGAAAAATTCTTAATACTTCCAAGAATGTGCACAGAATTTACCTACCAAGGAATGTTTGTACCAACTAGTGTGTGCGTGTGTGTGCAATGGATAAACGTATGTTAAAGTTCACCACCTTTGGACAAAAGCGGACGTCAAGTGTCTCCAGCACATTGCAATGAGTTATCGCAGTTTCAACAGCTTCCTCGTCAATGCTACAAGACTAGATATTCCCACACGTGCAAAAATGAAGGCAGGGATAGCATATTAAGAATAACATCATAAATGTAATATCTTCTAAACATGACAAGAGAATCATTAAACGCTAGGAGCATGGACATGGAGTGGAGGGATCATTGCGCTAGCCCAGTCCAATAATAGGTCCTATTAATAGGCTTCAATTTTTGTAGTAATATTGAAGCAACAAGTTTGCAAAAAACAAAGGGAATCTTGACAAATACCTAACTGATACTTTTAAGGTTAAAAATATAAACTATACTTGCATCACACATATTCAACTCTCGATTACATCTTTGCCTAGAAGACCATAAGTATAAACTAATTATAAATGCGATAAAAGCATACCTGAAGAAAAAGACTGGTTAATCTTGGACAATCAAGCTTCAAAATTTCCAATGAGTTGCAGTTGCTGAATAGTCAATGCAAGCAATAATCAGAAACGTAATGTCACAGGATAAGAACAAAAATTATAGTGTGAATACACATACCTCAAGTTGAGAAAGAGCAAATTAATGCATGATATGTCAACTTCCTTCAAGTTTGATGACAATGAAAGGTTCAAAGATGATAAATGGAAACATTTTGCCGCAGGAGGAATAACCACCTTCTTAATATTTGGACAACCAACACAGTTCAGATTCTGTAGCATTCGGTTAGGTTGGTGTTCGTGCAGGAGCACATTTTCCACAGAAGAGCCACCAAATGACTCATAAGAAGTGCTGACCTCGGATAGTCCATCCTGGTGAAACCCCCAATCCAAGTCATGCATGTTGACACAACCATTCAAGCTGACATGAGTTAAATGCCTACAACCAGCAAGCAACTCCTCTATTGCTGACTGGCAGAGTGTCCCGTAAGACAAGTCAAGTTCACAGAGAGCCGGGAGAGCATTGCCTTTGTAAAGAGGCTCCAATGATGTGTCACTAAGATATTTGCATGCTTGCAATTTCAGAACCTATATAATTGAATTACCAAGTCAGTATGCTTAGATAGACTCATAGACTTCATAGGATAAACATAACAAGTCTTTCAACTAATCTCCAGGGTAAAAGAGGAAAAGGCCAGATTGCCTAGTAGTTGAATACATGAAAATCAGTGATTCATCCGACAAAAGGAGGGTGAGGGATGCAAAAAATACCTTCAAATACAAACAGGAGTCGAAAACAGGTTGCAGATTAACCAAAAAGGTGTACGACAGATCGAGGTAAGTCAAGTTGGCAAGGGAGCGTAAAGATAATAGTCCATCAGGACCAACAGATGGGCATGACATCAAGACCAATGATTCAATAAGCGGACATGAAGATGCTGTAGCAGATAAGAAATCATCCTTGAGTTGGCTGCGCAAATCAACAATAGAAAGAAATTAAGATGCATATCCAAATAGGAAGGATCAACTTGATCCCCATGGTATTTACTAAGCAAAAATACCTGCAGAAAGATGCATCCAAAGATGTCAGAAGAGGGCAATAAATGAATGCTTCAGATAAGACACCGCAGCCCTTTAGTTCAAGTGAAACCATCAGTGGTGCTTCAACATGAAGCACATTCAATTTGGGGCATATTCCCATATTCAATGACCTTAGACCGACCTGTCATGAAATGTATGAACAGAGGATAAGCAAAAGGCAAATGAAGTGCGAAACAAATCTTTCAAGCTTTCTCAAACAGTTACGGACTAGCATTCTTACAAAGAAAATGTACTAATTATCCAATCAAGCAGGATACAAAAACGAATGAGAACAATACATCTTTAAAGCGTTCTCAGATAGTTGCAGACAAGCATTCTTACAAAAACAGAAACAGCATTGATCAGTAGAGGAAAACAGAGAATGAAGGTTTTAAGGCAGATAACAACTGAAAAGAAATCAATAAGATGGAAACTTACAGGTGAAAATGATGCTTTCTCAAGATGATCACAACCATCTAAGGAGACATGCTCAAGGTAAGGACATTTGAGTTCAAGAGAAGTTATAGCACGGCAACCACCAAGTGAAAGACTAACCAAAGATGTACTGTGGAAACTCACTGTCGTCAATCTCTGAGAAAGAATAATGAACACAATCAGGTATAATAGCAAACATGTAACAGGGATTCTAAGAATATAGAGCTAGTAAAGTAGGTCCAGAGATGATAATACTGGATACAGTGGGATCCAAAATCAAAAGAGCCTGGTAAGCATTTTTCCTATAGCATTTTGTTTAAGAAGGCAGCCTTCTTTTAACCAATACTCCAATAGTGACATTTAGAAATTTAAATTTGTAAAAACCTACTTTCATTTTAAACTAAAACAAGAACTTATAGGCTTAAATCGCAATCCTCGTGGATACACGATCCTATGAATTATTTGAACACTAAGAACTTTATACGAAAAATATGAATCCTCCCTCCCATAGATAGTAATAACAAAAAGCAAACCGTACTTGTTAACGCAAGAATTAACGTACTCACAATCAAGTTTTATCAATTAATGGAATTGTAGTAGAAGATAGTATTAAAGAACTGCTGTAAGGAAGCTTATGATGACAAACCTCACAATTGTCAAGAACTAAAGATCTTAACATGGGGCAGCCTCCTCCACTACCGAAAACTTCACAAACAGAATTCGTCAGAGATTCACATTCAGTGAGGTCCACTTCTTGCAAGGAATGGCATTGCAGGGCTAATGTTGTTAAGCTTTCTTGCTTTTGCAAAACTAATTTCTGCAATTAAATTAATTAAGTATACTCAATCATCAGACATGGAATCCTCAGTAAATCAGAAGCAGAAGCAGTGTTTCAGGACTGAGGAATCATAATTTGATAAGGAAGAAGTATTTTATGAATATCAGAATACCTTAAGGGCATTTGATGCAATACTGATTCTTTGGAGAGAGGGGCAATTTGAAACTGTAATTGATGACAGCACACTGCTTCTTAAATTTAAATCAATAAATCTGCAAAGATGCAAATAAATAATCATTTTCTGCAGAGTAACCAGATGATAAGGTTCATCTTCAAGAGTAGGACATACTTCCGACAGTGTACAAGCCTTATGTTCTTCAGGCGTTGTAGATCCAAAGATACTGATGTTAATAAACTGCAATTATCAAGCTCCAGAACCTAGAAAATATGCATAGACAGCATCAGCAATCTTTGATAACATCTAGCCTATCAGATCCAATAACATCCCAATTATGAAATGCTGAAATGCAGAAGAGAGGGATTCAAACCTCGAGCAGAGTACTAGAAGCTATAGCAACCATTGAAGCTGATGTTATACCCTCACAGCTATGAAGCTTCAGAACTGTCAACATTGGAAGTCTGACGGACTTCAAAGGATATTACATGTTAGATGGCATGGCATACTCAGTTATACGTACTAAATGTTACTGGATACACAAATAACAAGAGTGGGAGTGAGAGGAAGAGAACTTACTTCAAGGGATATGTTTGGGCAGTATGAAGCATCAAGAATACGGAGATGCAGACAGGCTTGAGCTATCCCTTGTAGTGTCTCATCACTGACACATGAACAATTAGACATATCCAAAGACTCCAACAGTGGGCATGATGTCACTGCTGAGCGGATTGCAGCATCTGAAAGCTTGTGACAGGAAGCTATATCAAGCTCACGCAGAAGGGGGCAATTAAGAACAGCA
Organism: Perilla frutescens; assembly: GCA_026008535.1. Taxonomy (NCBI): domain Eukaryota; kingdom Viridiplantae; phylum Streptophyta; class Magnoliopsida; order Lamiales; family Lamiaceae; genus Perilla; species Perilla frutescens. Next base: position 66,671,467 of record BRKX01000008.1, on the reverse strand, counting down.
TGCGGCATACTACTGCGCTTCAGAGACAATGTCTCGAGCTGGGGACACCTGAAAAAACTGACTCATAAACACAGGAAGAGTAAATGAGAAACTTGAAAACATAATTGGAATTAATTAATACCTGATAGAGATGCGGACCACACGGCATTTCACTATCTGAAGATCTCGCAATCTATCATGATAAATGGGGATTTCCTGAACACCTAATGTAGCATCATTGACAGTTAAACTCTTCAACATGTGGCAATCTGTCAGCGCTTGGAAAAAAGTCTCTCCTAACTGGCCTTTGCCCAGGGTCAAAACCTCAAGATTTCTGTTGTGAATTCAAAAGATCAAAAAATGATCTAAAGTCTACCAAGTTATGAATTTGGCAGGTTAAATAAAAATGCAATTTACCTCAGTGAAGACATGGCTTTCATGACAAGGGGGTGGATAGCAGGAGTACCATAAATATTCACTGCAGTAGCATTTGGATATCGATGACACATGTCCTCAACTGAATCAGGAAAAAAGATACAGAAAGTTAATTTCTTCATTCGACCAAAAACTGAGACAAGTAGGTAGAAACAAATAATTTATTAGCAAGGAGAAATGTTTGAGTCATGCATTCTCATCAAGTACCTGACTTGGCACAAGGATTCTTCATTTGAGCACAAACAGCAGATATTTAATCAAACAAACAATTGAACATGCAGCATATATTTACAAGTCCATGTCCTAGAAGAAGATAGATGTTGAAAGATTAAATAGTTTAGATTCCAGAAATAAGTGAGCATATATCATTGGCATCTGTCCTAACAGCAGACAAAAAGACCATAGTGCAACAGATCTAGGTCACGCTCTTTCGTAGTAGATGCTCCGCGGATGATAAGTAAACTCAAAGTCCAGGTTCACTTTAGGTTTTCAACTAGAGGCTAGAACTAGTTGTCAGACGAGCAGATCTGTTCAACAATTTTTTTTTTCATAACACATATGGTTCGAATATGGATTTACTTATTAGTAAAGAACATATAGTAGCACATAAAGTTGTCAATAATTTTGACTATAATGAGGATAATAACTAACTAGAGTCTAGAAAGATATCTCAGTTAAACAAAAAGCCTAGAAAATTTGTCAGGTGAGATTGAGTTACTAAAACTGGTTCTGCCAAAACTCCAGATTTATACATTTAGTCTGATTTAGAGAGTAGAAACTGCCAAACAAACCAAGTTACTTAGCCTCACAGAACAGTAGTATCATTTCTTCAATAGATGAAAACAAATACAAGAAATGCAAAGCTTGAAAGCACATCAACCATAATTTTTTCACCATCTTTCAGGAAAATTCACATCTATTCATACTATTTGGATGTATCTACATCTCTATGTTATGAATGGTGATAGTTATAACCAGTTTAAGAAAGCTATTTAGAAAACTAAGAGAACATAGTAATGTTCTACTAACATTGTTGCAGAGATATGTAGCGATTCTCAAAATTCAGGTACCGCCAGAAATCTTCATGAGAACTTGCATCTCTCCACTGCCTGCAGACCCTTGCTGCTCGGCAAAGATCAAGGTGGTCCAAGAAAGAGAAAACCTACAAGGAATTGCAATGTATGAATAAGCATCATCACCTAAATTAGATAGATAGATAGACAGATAGATAGAAATCAAATACATAAAGAGTCATTAATAACACCTACCATATGCAATAAGTCATCAGTCAGATCCATCCGAACTACCAGATCGTCCATCTTATTAGCATCAATATTGTTTATTGCATCACCAATAGTAGAATCAGGCAAATCCTCATCATCAACCTTGTCATAATGGGGATGAAGGTAATGAAATTCATTTTCAAACTGAGTGCCCCAGTCCCTGCAATAGACAACAAGATTAAGTCAGGTTCCATGTTTTCCTGCAGATGCAAAAAACAAAAACACCAACATACAACTAAACAACACCATACTCTGAGAACACTGGTTATGAAAGGGCACTCAGGCATTGGTTTTTAAACCTTTTAAACTCATTGATAAAGCGATCATGGCTCTTTAATAACTTGATCTCGTGTTGCTAGACTAAAACACATGTAAATAATCTATCTTCAGATTTTCAAAAGGCTAGCTAATAAGCTCATTGAAATAGATTAAATGGTAGCAAACACACAACTGTTACATCAATAAATACACTAGATTGTTGGCGCATTGCACCTAGGCATGCAATGCAAGACACACACACACATATTCATACAGAGAGAGTGGGAGTTCTTACAGAGAAAAAGAATGAACTTTGGGACGTTTATTCTGTGAATCGCGATCAGAACTGTCTCTTCCCGTAGTAACCATTGCTGAAGACGATGGCTCACCACCTAATCCCAAATTTAAATTAACATCCACTTTCAACTCACCGCTTCCACTAGCGCCATCAACACGTCTGTTCTTGGCGTCATTTAGCCACAGCAGGAAATTCTCACTTTTCTTATTGAATTCACCACCAATATCAAAACTTCCGTTCGCCTCCTTCTCGTTTGCTCTCTGGCCATCCACCTCTAGCCCTAACCCACCACCACCATTGTGAAAGTTACCCCAAAACCCTAATTCAGAATCATCATTATCCATTCCCTTGATCTCATTCCCCAAAAGGCCCTCCTTCATGTGGTTTCCCTCCTTATTTTGACAATAAAAGTAACATAAATTACAATAAATAGCAGCACGACTGTCTTCCGCTTCTTCTCCAAAGCATAAAAATGGAAAGCAGCAAATCCTCATACACCCCAAAAAATCTACACACTACTTCACTAACCCTAGCTAACGATCCACATCTCTTCCCGCTCAGAAGACCAAAACATCACCACAAAACCCTAAAATTCACCAAATGACAAGCAGATGTTTCCGAGAAACGAAATTTATAAACAACAGGTCCTTGCACCAACCAATCCGCTTCTCTCTAGTTCGAAAACGGGAAAAATATTTTCAAAAAAAAAATCACAAGCAAATGTTTGCATTCATACGTTAAACAGATCGGATCGGAAGAAACGAGCGCAGTTAAGAAGCTCTCCTCTTCAGAATTTCTTCTCCGAGAAAGATCGGCGGCAATGAAGATTATAGCTTGCCTATTCTTCTACTTTCTCTCTCTTCTTTTCCCCTCTCTCTCTCTCTCTCTCTCTGTAAAGGCTATGTTTTGTTAAACGATGTTTTCGGCCATCTGCAGAGATTTCTGATATTTTTTTATTTGCTTTTTTAGTCAAACGCACGACGTCGTTTTGGCGATGCCCCCTTTCATTGGGTTAATGGGTCGGCGATTTTTGTTTCAATTTCGGCCCGCTTTTTACTGTAGTTATTGGGCCGGGCCGATTTTGATTACTACATTATTTTGATTTTTCGTCGTTGCGTTAATTACGATTAAATACACGAACTCCGACATGATTTATAGTCTAGAGACAAATAAAAACTTACATTTTTGTAAATGAAAAATTAGATTGACAAAAAAAAAATAATGCTATGTTGTGCTTAGGTGGAAAATGTTTTTGCCTTGTCACAAAACCGAAGTCATTTTATATCTAAAAAAAATTAAAATGTGAAGAAATCACGTGATGTGAACAATATTTTTCATATCATTGTGTTTTAATTGTAAATTTTTAAAGTTTGTGTCTAAATTACAAATTGCGTTAAAGTTTGTGTATTTGATCATAATTAACACGTCTTGAGGGGGTACATAATTCATAAGTATATTTATTTTCCACCATTTATTACGAGTTTTGGTTTATCCGTCATTTTAATATCAATTAAAGTAAATATAGAATATAGTTGGATAACTTATTAATCCACTCTTATCCATCAAAACATAATATATCTCAATAAATAAACATTGTTGGTGATGCTTGCCGAATGAGAAAGAGTGATGCCGCGTTCAACGTCTTTGTTTCCTTAAGTGATGAGTAGGTGGAGTGGAAGCGGATCAGATCTCTTACTACGAATATTGTGACATCGTATGTGTCATAACTATATTTTTTTCAATATACCATAATTAAGGAAGGATAAACTCTAAATAAATATTTTAAATTAACCTAAATCATATAAATTGAAAAAAATAAATTCGGTGCATGAAATGTTATAAAAAATGAGACAGGAGATCTGATGTGGTGTGGAAGACATTGACTTCATTGAGCTCGTCTCCGATGGCGGTAAACGAAGGGTAGGGTCGTCACTTTAGAGTTTTCTACTTTTGAAATGAGATGAGAGAGAAAATCTGACCAAACGAAGCAAGCCTTTGGATATCAATACCAAAGAACACGTGTAAAATTATCCGTTCATTTTTAAACATTCGTACAACATAATCAGAATCTAAACACGCAATGCACGAGGAGAATACGTGTAAAATTATCCGTTCATTTTTAAACATTCGTACAACACAATCAGAATCTAAACACGCAATGCACGAGGAGAATACGTGTAAAATTATCCGTTCATTTTTAAACATTCGTACAACACAATCAGAATCTAAACACGCAATGCATGAGGAGAAAACGTGTAAAATTATCCGTTCATTTTTAAACACTTGTACAACACAATCAGAATCTAAACACACAGTGCACGAGGATTTACCCTAGTTACATCTCATCTAAATACCAATAATAGACAAATGACCAAAACATGTTTGAAATCTAAGGTGCATGGAGAGAGAGAGAAGAGAGAGAAATGAGGTTGTGAGAGAATGTTGCTTTGCTCCTTAATTAACCAACATTTTTAATGCACAAAGAATGATTTGATGAAAGGGTTTAAAACGTTTTGAATTTAATTGTAAATAACCCTCGTGATGGAACACGTGGGGCCCACGGAGATCAGATCAACGGCTGAGGAAACATGGTGAAGCAAGATCCGACGGCCCACAAAAATCTTGATTATTTTGTCAAAGGACTATCATATCTTTGATTGTAGGTACATGTTTGGTGGCCGACACAATACTGTTTTTACTTCCCAATATTTAATTTAATAAACACACTTCTTTTTTTTATTATTTATTATTATTAATTAGTGTGGAGTAGGGCCTACTAGTACTTTTTGTCCTAAGTTGCATTTGTCCTCATTAAATTTAAAAAGTGTCCCATTTTGTTAGGTAAAAAAAATTTATTCTTGTAGAGTAATTTGCAAATCGCATGTACAAAATATTTGGAGAAAATGTTAAAAAAATAATTAAATGTTTTTTTAATCAATTTTGATAAAAACATATTTTTTTAGTGATATGAATTAGAAAATTATTTTGCTATTCTAGTTTGACTACAGGCAGTACGATACCACAAAAATAACGATTATTTGATGGGTTAAGATTTATAGGAATTGTATTTTTCACGGAGTCCAAACACAAGTAAATATATCATAATTATAAATAGAATAAATTATATTTTGATACTTATATTTGAGTTTTTTTTAAATGACTCACTTTTTCAAAATCAATAAAATATATTCACTTAAAAAAAACAAATTTAACGTTTGATCAACTTTACGGCCCGAAAATCGTACATAATTAATTGAATTTTAATATTTCTTGATTGAAATATTTTTTCTTTCTATCCGGCTGGGAAAATAGAAAATATTAAAATACAATCAATTACGCACGATTTTTGAACCGTAAAATTGATCAAATGTTATATTTGTAATTTTTTTTAGAAAAGTGGTACTATTTTTCAAATTTTGAACAAGTTGGCCATTTTTTAAAAAATCTCAAAATGTGGGTACAATATAATTTACCCTTATAAATATCTCATTGGGTAAATATATGAGTACTATTAGAGATATCTTTACGTGTCGGATAATCCGACAAAAAATTTTATGTTGTATTTAAGGTTGTAAATGATTGAAATTGAGCATAACATATAATTATTGAAGTGTATCAAATGATAGATCTATAGATTTTAAAATTATGCCGAGCATGTTAGATTACATATCGACCCTAGTCAAATGAACGTTAATCAAACCGAACATTAATATCTTGATATTTTGTATACTTTTTGCTTCATTTTTGTCTATCAAGCTCGAACTCAATATTTATGAGCTTAGTTTTTTTATCAGCACAATTATATTTGAGTTTGTTTGACATACTTAACGCGGGGCATAACACAGAAGATCTCTTTAAGGAACAATTAATCATAAATCAAGTACTAAATTATTTGATCTTATTTTTCATGCAATAAAAGCGTGTTCTTTAAAAGGCAATATGATGGCTGTTTTATTACATTTAAAATGAAATATACGTGACACTGGCCGAAAAGTGGGCTAATAGATCATATAAAGGGTGATTAAATAATAATCCCCAAGTTTCTCTTCACATTCCCATAAATTAATTAAAATATAAATATTTTTTCTAATTTTTTTTGTTCTCACAAGTCACAACCCCCGTTATCTTAAAAACCCTAACAAATTAAAATACAACTCCCGAATATATAACCTCAACCTTAAATAATACAAAAGGAAACACACGCAAAAAAAAAAAAAAACTCTAAAACAATCCAGACACGAGGAAAAAAAAAAGAACACCATATAGAAGAAAAAAAGAGAAAACATAGAAAAAGATAATATATGTATTGAGTCATGAGTATGATAGGACACACAAATGATAGAGAATTTGATGGAGAAGACGATAGTGAAAAGTGTAAAGATTTTTATGGAGATGATGATAGTAAAAAGTGTAAAGATTGTGAAGAAGAAGTCGATGACATGTGGCGGACAATATTCAATTTTCTTCATTCAATTTTACAAATTAAACTGCTACCGAGAAGCAACACAATTGGATGGTGATAAAATGATTAAATATTGGATTGAGTGTAGGGGCAAAGAGAAAGAAGATGAAGTTTTCTCTCATTCGTAGCAACACCTAGAAATTGTATTTTTCTTTCATTTCATTTTTTTCCTTTTCCTGTTATGAAGATGGTTTGGGGCGGTAAATTTGGGGTTGTATTTTAGGTTGGTAGAGTTTTTAATGCAGTGGTGACTACAATAAAATAAGGGGTTGTATTTTATTTCATTATATATTTTAAATAGTGGTCTATAAATTGAGGGTAGTATTTTATCGGGTTAATTACTTTAAAAATCATGAACATACTAAGTGTAGTTGCAAACTTAATATGAACTTGAAAAGTAGGCAATCAAAACACCAATTTTGAATTTGTGTGTTATTCAACATCCCAATATCTTTAAAAACAAAATGACCTTCAACCTAACATATAATTGTGACCACTTTGACGTCATTTTCAAAGATTGATGGTCGAGTCGTGACGAATTTGAAGAGATGGGCAAATTGTATGTTGAATTGGAGGGTCAGTTTATTTTATAAAAATTTGGAGATGTTGAATAATACACAAATTCGAAGTTGATGTTTTAATTGTCTACTTTTAAAGTTCATGTTAAATTTGTAATTAAACTCAAAGTTCATGATTTTTAAGGCAATTAACCATATTTTATTTTGCTATACTTTAAATTAGTTGGAGGCTGTATTTTATTTTGCTAAATTTTTAAATTAGCCGGGAGTTATAGGAACAAAAATGTCTAAAAAGTATATATTTATACTTTAGTTAATTTAGGAGGTTATGAAGAGTAAGACGTGGATTGTGAGTAGAATTACCCATCATATAAATCATTGCTAACATTTTGATTTTAATGAAAAAAAAAATTAGCACTAAAACAATTGTAAAATAACCCCAACTAAACGGGCCGAATGCAATGAAATATAATGAAGGCCCAATCCAAATGAATACACGCCTAGTATTTTACTATCATCAATGTACGATACAAATCTTGAATATCATACCTTCATACTAATTTATTGGTGTCACAACATGAAAAGGCAATGAAAAATTAAAAAATTGAAGAGAAATCTTAAAAATAGAAAGGGTCAATCGTGTCAAAGTCAGACCCCGTGTGTTATTGAAATTGCACCAAACTCCCTTGTGTAAAAGAAAAATAAAAAAGAACAACTTCCCTTTTTTTTTTTGTTCAAAATCAAATATCATTATTTCCAAGTAAAATTGAAGTGCCCAACACCAGTAAATAATTGTATTTAGGTCAAAATTTTAAAAAAATAGTTGAGCATAATATTTTGAGACACAAGAGGAATAGAGTAATTTTAAAAATATAAAGAAATTTAGTGTAATATTTCGATAGCACGAGAGGATTTGACGTATATACAACCCAAAAAAATTAAAATGCAGCCCGGTCCATTTCGTTGGGCCCATAGACCAATGTAACACGGCCCGTAGACTAATGCTGTTTAATTGTTTAAACTTAGTTTTTATTTATTTATTTATTCATTATTTGTAAATGTTATTTAAATTTAGTTAGAATGGAAATATTAAGGCAAATATATGTTTATGTCATGAACTTTTTCCTATTTTCTAAAAATATTCTGAATTTTAAAAAATATCAAAATATATATTGATCTTTGATCTTTTTTTTTAAAATATCTTGAACTTCATAAAATACCAAAACTTTCTACTTTTAAATGTAAAAATGTCATGAGATTTAATTTTCGGCATAAGATTAATGATGAGACATATCAAAGCCCGGTGTGTCAAAGTGTCGTGAAATTTTATTTTTTTATAAAATCTCAATTTGAAGGGAGGACAATTTTTTTTTTCCAGATTGGGTCGGTTGTGTCTGGATTGAGATTTTGAGAGAAATGGAAAGAAATCATTTCTTTTCCTTTTTTTTCTTTCTGTTGTAATTGTGAATTTTGGAATGATTGAAAAGAAATAATTTTTTCCCCTTCAAATTGGATTGGTAATGAAAAATTAAGGGGAATGAAAACTTATGATTTTAGAGAAGAAAGTGGAAAACACTATTGTTATTATTTATTTATTTTTTAAAAAAATTAAAATTTCACATCACTTTGAGATGAAACTGGATTAAAAATGAGTTGTAGACGCACTTTAGGATGTATTCTGCTCGACCATTTGGTTGATGACAATCTACTTTATTAATGCGTATTGCATCTATTGACAAATAAAATACTAGTAAATTTCATTTTTTTGTCCTATTAGAACAAGGTCAAAACACTTTTAGTTATAATTGTTATTTTTTTGGTCATAATAGATTTTTCCTAACATCTTTTTGTCTCAAATGATATTTGTGCTACGTTTTTGGTCCCAAAACTAGCCGAACACTAAACAGCCGTTAAATTTTGAAACTAAAAATGTTAATTTTAATTTTTTTAATTTTTTCTTTGTTTTCAATCTTGTAATTATTTTAATTTATACATATTATTCTGGATTCATCCTATTCAATTAATGATTCATTATAAATTTTTATTATTTATTTTTCACATAATCAATTAATTTTTTCAAAATATACCAAATATAATATTTAAAAATAAAAATCAAGGGGAATTTTAGTAGAGTGGCGAAATTAATTTTTCAAATCGTCAATTAATAATTAAAAACTAATATTAAATGCTAAAAAATATAACAAATCATAATTTGGTAGGATGAATACTAATATAACAACTGACAAAGCACTAAAAAATGAAATTGAAGAAAAAACAATTATAGCGCAATAGATAAATGTATTAGGTGATTTCATCCAACTTAAAATGATGGGACAGAAGATGTGTGAAAAATTAAAAAAAAAACACCCCAAAATTTATGTATTTTAAGGCAATTAACACTTCTTATATCATCAAACTTAAGTAATTTAATTCAAATTAAACACATTTTATTATTATCAAACAAATTATTTTAGCCACCATTACTAAAATACCCACCGATCTTTATTTTTAAATATTTTATTTGGTATATTTTGAAAAATTAAAAACAAAGAAAACAACAAAAAAATTTAATTGATTATTTGAAAATTAAATGCTAAAAAATAATAATAATAATAAATTGTAATTGGATAGGATGAACCATAATATTATAAGTATAAGAAATTGAAATAAAAAAAATAAAAAATAAACTAAAAAAAATTATTATGTACATTTTTTGTCTCGATCCTAACATTTTTGGTCCTGAATTTAAATCTTTCTAACGTTTTTGGTCTCAAATAATATGTTTCGACGGTTTTAGTCCTAAAATTTAGCGTCCGCTAAGTATCCAGTTAGTTTTGGGACAAAAAATATTGAAACATATCATTTGGGACCGAAAATGTCGTGAAAAGTTCTTATGGGACAAAAAAAGTAACAATTGGGACTAAAAGTGTTTTGACCATATTCTAAGCGACCAAAAGTGAAATTAACGCAATAAAATACCACTTAGAATTTAGAATCTTGACACTGGAAATTCTATAACGCGTGCGCACGTAGTGTGTCCCTCTCACATATATATTATTTAAAAATTATTATTTTGTGTGAAAGGACACACTACATCACACGTGTTATATAATTTTCCCGGACCGACATACAATTGAAGATGAATTTGGAGTAAATAAGAAGAGAAACAAAGTAAATGGAAGCTCTTTGGACATAAATCAACATACTAGAACTAATGAGGTAGAATTTGAGAAAGAGATGGAAGACAATAATGCCAACCAAAATTAATCCTCTTATCTCATCTGCCATAGAACTGAAACATGAATCTGCAACAAAACACAAGTGATTAGCAATCAACTAGAACAATGAAAAGACTAACAGAAGCAGATCAACTAATCATCCCCTTCTAATTTTCCCCTCTCATCATATATAAAAACGTCAGTCAGCACACACGTACGTCAGTGTGCGTGACAATGCTACACCCGATGAACTACACACAAACATAAATGGTAAATACATCTATTTCAGCTCCAACTTCGCTCTGATGTATCCCTTGGAAATCTGGAACTGATCCGTCATGCCAAAATGCGCCATCAAAAGCCAGACATGAGTGAGGAGCTCACCTCCCTGGCTGAGCTTCTCTGCATGATCACTCCAACTGCAGTGCGCGGCTGCAAATGTCAACATATCCAGCCAAGCTCGAGTCACCTTCTCCCATCTCTCGTTAACTTCCACCTTCTCCAAATGCGCAGCAAGCCGACGTGCATCAAAAAGGAGCGATTTGCTTCTGTCACCTTTCACTTCAGACGGCACGAACCTAGTATCCACACGGGACAACATCTCACAAATCTTCTCTTCACTCAATGTCTTCTCATGATTCAAGAATCCGGTGGCTTCAGCACACGTGTCCTGGAATCGAATCTGCCCGATCCCACTGGGAAGCATGAAAGGTGACACGATCAGCAAATGCACCATGTAGTTAGATAGCAGCCTGCAGCTCTCACGTTCGGACTTCACATCATCTTCAACCTCAATATTCTCGTCAACCTTGGTGTGATAGCATAAATCAGTAGCCATGTGCCAGAGAAGAAGGCTCTGATCGAACTCCACCTCATCATTCTCGTCGAAGCAATTGGTTTCTTTCAAAATCTTGTCACTCCAGTTACTGTCCACCTTCTTGCGATCGCCTTCATCGTTTCTTCTTTTCAGCTCCTCGAAAATCAGATCCTTTAAGGTCTTCTCGACAGGCTCACTCCTCCAAAGGAAGTACTTGTGAAGATACTGATGGAAGTTCACAAGAAGCTGATCGCAATACCAATGCTCTTCACTGCGCTTCTTCTTCTTCGGCATGTATTTAAGGCAATGCTCGAAGACGTTGTATTGTCCCATTGAATTCGACCACCTCTTTCTTGCGGGTACCAAATGAAGACAGTAAAGAATCGACACAAGTTTGGGGAGCTTTTCTTCAGGCCGCGTAGTCAAGTTCCCATTCAACCAAATCATCGTTCTATCGGAGAGAAAAAGTAGCACAACAGCATAGATTTCGAGGAAAATAGCTCCAGCCAACAAGATATAAGTGATGATCACCTCAGTTTCTGGGTAATCTCTTTTCTCGATGATGAGGAAGGCCACGAATGCAGCAATGGCGGACGAGCAGCTGAACAATCGGAGAAAGAGCCCAGTTTTAGTGAAGATGAGGGGCGACTTCGTGTATAACAAGTCGAACACCAATCCCAGTTCAATCTCAACAATGCTGAAGGCGTCATCCCAATGCAATTTCTCAAAGTAAGAAACGCTGGTTTCACGATCCTGGAAGCTCAGAATCAAGTCTGCGAAAAGCTTCTTGAATGTCCCGAAGAAACGATAGGCCTTCTGCAGCACCATGGCATCTGAAATTCTTACATAAACGGCGGCGGTGGCGGCGGCGCGGCCATTCAGTGCCGACGACGGCGGGATGATGTCAATGGCTTTTCCGAGAGAGACAGTGTAGCCCTCCTGCTCCCTCGAAACCAGCTCATCCATGAACTTGGCGTAGTCGGGGCCCGGATCCGGCAGCGAAACCATCGAATCACGAAACCGATCTTTACTCGCAGAGAAGAGAACCCAGCTCCTCTCCCCGTACTTGACAACTCCGGCGAAGAAGATCACCAGCCACAGGAAGTTCAAATGCGCGCCGGAGAAAGATCGGAAAAAGACGTAGACGGCGACGAAGACTTGGCCGAGCAGGCCGAGGAAATGGCGGGACCAGAGCTCATTGTCGGCCAAGGCGTAGGCGGTGATGGTGTCCGGGCCGCCGAGGTGCATCAGAAGGAAAGGCGCCCACAACGCCGTTATCGTGTACTTGGGATCGGAGGCGTTCTTGGCGTCGCCTCCTGCCTGAGAGAGAACGCCGAGTGCAAGAGTTGCGACGGAGTCGGCTGACAGATAAGCCAGCCAAAGAACGGCGGCGACCCTTTTCTTTGTGGAGTATCTTCTTCGGTTTCCGGTGGCGATGAGGATGACTTGGAGGATGAGGCTTAAAAGGACCAGCACCCGTAGCTCGAGCGAATTCCAGAGCTTCTGCAGTTTAGGCACGATGTCCATGATCCTCGTCGATCAGATCAGATTATCAACGGAGATGTGGCGTTTTTGTGTATGATTAGATGCTTTATTTTACAAGATAGGTTTTGACAAAAGAGGTAGCAAGTCGCTGAAATCACCGTCTGCAACACTGTACTGTAGGCTTAAAATTATAATTTTTATTTAATCAGATATCACTTTTTCCGATTAGGATATATAAATTTTAAAAATAATTAATTTTTAATTAAAAAACGAAATTAAATATTGAAAATAATTATAGACTTTTGTTGGAAAAAATGAACCATAATTAGCCGGTGTAAAATTAAACTAAAGTAAAATCAATTGAAATTGAAGAAAAAAAAGAACAAATATTAATAATTTTTATGCTACGCATTTAAAAATATGGCAAACACTTCCATGCAACTGTCTTAAATAGTGCTATTTAAGACAGGCCGGGTCAACCCGCAAAAAAATAGAAAAAAAGGGTAAAATCAGTATCAACAGTCTCACTAAAAAATATCACCAAAAATTCAAAAAGTATCATTTGTGTCATTAAAAAGTAAGGGGTCTGCTAGTTATTTTATACTAGTTTATTTAGTTCAAATTGTGACTTTTACATTCGAATTAATGTTTAAAGCTTAGTAGTTTAGGGCTTTTTTAGGGTTTATGGTTTTTTAAAGGGTTCAGGTTTTTTAGGAGCTTTTTTAGGGTTCATGGTTTTTTAGGGGATTTTTTTAGTTTTATTTAGGATATATTTTGTGTTTTTTAGAGTTTTTTTGGATATTTTTATGTGTTTATTTTGTGTTTTTTAGGATTTTTTTTAGATGTTTTTAGGGGTTTATTTTGTGTTTTTTAGGTTTATTAATTCTATTTTAAGATATAAATACATACTCATCTCAAACAAATTAAATCAATTTATTTTAATTTTAGGATTTATTAATGTTAATTTATGATATATATTTTTGGGGAACAAAACAAAAGAAACAAAGAAAAAATTGAAAAAAAAAATCAGAAAAAACTGAAAAATCGCCAAAAATAAAAAATAAAAAATTAACGGATAAATTTTAGTTAAAATCAAATCCCTCTGCTATCAATTTAGATAAATTTTGCCAACATGAGTTGAAAACATGGATGTCTTAACAGTAAACTAATATTTCATCTCAAAAACAAAACATTAAACTAGCTACTCACATCCAGTACGAATGGAAAGCTTCAACTCATGCATACAAGTACAACCTATCTCTTTGGCGGACTTGTTCAAGTACAGATTCGGATACGTTCTCTACATCCAATTTGTGGCGAGGATTTTCCGCAAGAGCAGGTGGAACTGCATGGAGTTTTTCACAATTCTTAAGCACAAGACACTTGAGAGCAGGAAAACAATCAGCTGAGGCCTCCCAAGAAACTAAATCCGTGGTTCCAATCAACAAGAATCCGAGACGACGAAAGCCACCTTCATCTGTAGTCCAGGACTCTCCTGTGAATGCATTGTTTTTCAATTTAAGGATCTCGAGGTTTTCAATCCTCCCCAACACAGACATCCACTTCCATTCCAAGTTTGTAGCTGATAGAGTGAGCCTCTTTAGATTCCGCGGGAAATTGCAGACCGGATGAAGGAGGCGATGCAACTGATGATCATGAATATCAGTGTCAGCTTCAGCTGCTGCTGATTCATTTATCAGCTTCAACTTTTCAAGGCCCTCCAATTTGCTCAAGGGCTTGGCATCTGAAAGATCGGCTAATTGCCCTCGAATCCCCAAACTCTTTAAGTTTTGAGCCCTCGTGAACACATCTTCCGTGCAACATCTGGGTGCCAATCGAGTCAGTGTGTGAAGATATTCACCCGCCTCACCATTCCCTCGTATGGCTAAAACAAGGGCGGCTTTTGTCACCAAATGTTGCAACTTGAACATCCTCCATATATTTGCTTTGAGTTTGAGGGAAGGCGACTGGGTGTCCACTACCAGAGTTTCTAGGTAGCACAGTGAAGATATGGCTTGAGGGATGACATCAAGATCATCACAAGATAGACAGATGTACCTCAGATTCATCAGTCTACTCAACTTGGTGGGAAATTTCGCAAATTTAATGCGCTTGCACTCCAAAATCTTGAGCAACTTGAAGGATTTGTGGATATTGGAACTGTGTTTCGGATCCAGGACTCTGTCGTCTTCCTTGTCGAGACAGAGAATAGAACGGATGCATTTTCCATTTTCTCCACTAGAGAGGAATTCCGGGAGACAGGAGCGGATACAGAGACGACGATGGTTTGGCATGAGAGGCGTTGGACGATCAAGAGCCCCTCCTCTGGACAATTTGATCTCATGGTAAAAATCTTGCTCCGCAGCTTTATATTTGCAGAATCCATATATCAGTGTATGAAGGCGGCATGTTCTGATTTGGCCGTTGGGATAAATTTTACCAACCACGACCAAGTTTCTGTTGACAAGATCATACAGATTCCGCTCTGCAGTTTCCTCCACAGTCAGTCCCCAGCTATCTTGTACAAGTCCTTCCGCAATCCACAGGCGAGTCAGTGTCCAAACGGGGATCTCATGACCTTCAGGAAACGCTCCCAAATACAGGAAGCAATCTTGCAAACATTGTGGCAATCTGATGTAACTTAACTCCACACTTTTGAATAAATTCTGCTGGGCGCCGTACTCGGTGATGTACATTGTCAAATTCACAGACACTTTCTTCCACCACTCCTTAGTCAGATCCTCCACAGACACTTTGTTCGAGCCCTCTGCTGCTGAGAAAGGAACAACAACGAGACGACTTGCAACTATTGAAATTGCGAGTGGCGATCCATCACAACTTTTGGCTATAATTTCCCCCGTGGATCTCAACGTTTCGTGGCAGCAATTGAGCTTCCCGAAAACTTCCAACTGGAGTAACTCCCAGCTTTCCTCTTGATTCAGGAAACGCAGCACGTGAGGCTTCGGAGTGACATGATTGTTGCGGCTTGTTATTAGGACTTTACCTGTGTTTGGCAAGAAGCGCCTTATGCTCTGCAAGGTGTCGGCAGACCATACAGCATCCATGACTATCAAGAATCTGCTGCTTTTCTCCAGAAAGGCATGAACGGCATGGATCAATTCATGATCATTGATCCTGCCCCTCTCAACAAAATCATTGATAACATCAAAATGAAAATCCTCGGGAGGTATATGAAGCCAGATCACTAATTCACGATCACCAATCAAGCCTTCTTTGATAAATTCTTTTAGAATACTTGCACACAAATCCTTGATGCTGAAGTCTGTAGGGAGTTCTACCCAAATGCGAGTGGGGAACTCATCTTGGATCATCTCATTTTTATAAATCCTCGACGCCAGCGTTGTCTTCCCTATGCCAGGCATTCCAGTGATAGAGATAACATCCAGTTCCTCCGTTTTTTCCATGAGGCGGTTGATTAATGTCTCTTCCTCATCTTCGAAACCAACAAATTCAATATTGTTGTTTTGTTGGATCGGGAGAACCCCTTTGTTTAGCTGCACTGAAGGAACCTGTAATCATGTAATGGCGGGCATTACTTTTTTCATTCCAACTTACTAATGTTGAAGACCAATTTGCAATCATCTAGATTCACACCACCAAGCAATTCGTTGAATGTGGTCTTAGGATCTCAATAGTTAGTGAGGAAATGTGTAGATGGATCAAATCATGATCATCACAACCAACATATAAATTATATCAAAGGCAAGAGCTGTAGCTTTGTCTTACTTATCTTGTTCTCTAAAATAGAGTTTTTCAAAATCCCCAACAACTAAACTAAAGCATTCCAAGAATACAGAATATGAAAGTTAAGGACCTAGCTCAATCAAATAATTAATTCCATTTTTTTTTTCACTTTTATATCTTTCAATTGATATGAGTTCAAATTTCAGCACATGACTGCTTAAAAGAAAATTAGAGCGGTACATATATAAGGTGGGTTAAGGTTTACCTGGTTCACTTTTGCAGGGTGTTCTTGTACGACTTTCAGATCTCCATATTCCTCCATCCTTCGATACATGGGCTCTACCCTAGAATCTCTAATGGAGCTTCTCTCTAGTACGAGTCTGTAACCATCAATTCGGAGTGGGATATTAATCTTCGCCGCCCTCACGGCCGCCCTGTTGATGGACCAAGCTTCAAGGGCGTCTTCCACATCATAAACGACCTCCTTGATCTGCCTCTCCAGGTCTACTTCTCTCGACGACGGCTGCGCCGCCGCGTCGCCAAGGAAGGCCTTTAACAGCCTGAGATCATTCTCCAGCTTTCGGAGCTCTTCTATTGCCCCCTTGATCCTACGAACCTCCGATCTCAGATGCTTCCCGATCCCAGTTACTATCATCTCGGCCATCGTATCTTAGATCGATAAGTTAGTCAATCCGGTCTTTGAATCTCTCTGAGTCTGAGTGAAAAGTCTGGGAGAGAGATGAATGATAAAAGAATGAAATAACTCATTTCAGTTCCATACATACTCTTAATTGTTTATTTTTATAATATATTATTACATATTCATATTTATATATTAGTTTTTCATTTATCCAGCATCCCACATGGTCACATCGATTATATAATAAAAATTAGGAGAGGTATCGATTCAAAACCTGAAAAATAGATAATTATCAATTCAGGACCTGAAAGATGAAAACTCTTAATCGAATACCCAAAAAATAAAAATTCTCAATCTAGGACCTCAAAAATTACGAATTTTGATTTTTTTATTTTTAATTAATTTTATATTAATTTTCAATGAAAATTTCTTCATTAATTAATTAAAAAATAAAAAAAATTAAAATTCGTGATTTTTGATGTCCTGAATTGAGAATTTTCATCTTTCGAGTCGTGAATTGAGAATTTTCATCTTTCAGGTCCTGAATCAATAGATTACCCATCTTTCAGGTCCTGGATTGATAATTCTCCTAAAATTTAAATGTAAATTACTATAGTTTAAATTAATTTTTCAACTTATTCTACATCCCACATCGATTTTGTAGATTGAATTTGGAATGCTGACTTTATGCATAAACAAATATCAGGTTCAATCGATCGCTCCCCTATTTCCACTCTCTCAATTAAACAAAAAAAAAAATTGTTAGGAGGCGTATGACATCGAGTGGATATTCTATGTGATGTCATACTACATTTCTACAACATTGAACAAGACATTCAAAATTAGTAATCTTATCATTTTCTAGTTCTTAAGTTTAACTCTTTAAGTTTTTTTTTTTTTACTTTTTATTTATCTATTAATTTATTTCCCTATCATATATATCCACGTTGTTTAGAATTTAAAAAAATAATAAATGGACATATGTGATTGAAATAGTGGATTTGAAGTGGTCAAAGAAATCCCTGTTTTATAGGAATCACGTTATCTCGTTACTTTCATACTAATCAATTTATTCAGAGTATGCTAGGATAGTTGAATAGAATTGAAAGGAGGACGTGAGTCTTTATACCAGCCACGATGAAGAAACGGTTGAAGCTTCAAGTGGAAATCAAGATGTGGCAGTTTATTTTCTCAACCTACGATCTATGAGAGAACATGGATTGAACCAAACCAATTGAAAGAAGCTATAAGGAGCAAACTTAACAATTGGAGAAGGTATTCGAGTAGAGAAGTTATCACCGCTGTGAGTGAGAAGATCAAAAACTCTAATCGAAAAATTTAGCAACTAGATTTCTAGCTATTTTATCTTCATCTTATTGAGTTTCTATTGTTCAACCGATTCATGTGAAAAGGTTGTTCAAGTTAGATTAGATGCAAGATATCTAAGTATAGGATTTGTTGCTGAATTGTGATTAAACTACCTGGTAGGTTAGTTTGAATTTTGAATTCTGTTTAGTTGTAAACTAGAATATGATTCGTGTAATTTTGTTGATGTGTCGTGAACATTGGTTCTGACATTGTCAATTGTTTATTACTTGTGAAAATATAATTTCGCCATGTGGCAATCACATACCAAATGTGTGTGATTTAAAATTATCTTTGTTGTACAAACTTGTGTTTCTTTTACTGCGTGTTGTTAAGATAGTGGAAATACTATCTAAAACATTGAATTTAATATTACAAATTTATTTTCATTTTTCAGTGTTTTAGACAATAAATTTTAACAAAAATAAATAGATGTAGTCCGACTTTTAATCAATAGTAGGTTTATCACATCAATCTCCCCCAAAAGGACAAAAAACGTATATCACATGAATGAAAATGTTAAAAATGTACAACTTGCAGTTAATTATTGATTTTTTTCCCTCCAAGACAATTTTATTTTGTTTTATTTTATCTATTTATTATTATTTTTACTAAAGTATCGATCAGCTTTCCAATCCAACTTTGATGTTTAAAAATTAACAACTAAGATTAGTTTAATCCAATAATTATTTTAAACCCATGAGGGTCTTAGGAAATTTCTACCCTCTCAGATCCTACCTTACAAATATATTATAAATTTTCACCACCCCTGTGGCATGCTCGTATTTTAGTCCAAATCATGAGCATTATTTTGAATTGATAGTGATCATGAGCTCAAATTTCAGCACACATGATGTACATGACTGCTTAAATGAAGATTATATAAGGTGGGTTAACCTGGTTCACTTTTGCAGGGTGATCTTGTACGACTTTCAGATCTCCATATTCCTCCATCCTTCGATACATGGGCTCTACCCTAGTATCTCTAATGGAGCTTATCTCTAGTAGGAGTCTGTAACCATCAATTTGGAGTGGGATATTAATCTTCGCCGCCCTCACGGCCGCCCTGTTTATGGACCAAGCTTCAAAGGCGTGTTCTACATCATAAACGACCTCCTTGATCTGCCTCTCCAGGTCTAGTTCTCTCGACGACGGCTGCGTCGCCGCGTCGCCAAGGAAGGCCTTTAACAGCCTGAGATCATTCTCCAGATTTGAGAGCTCTTCTATCTCAGTTGCCTCTCGATCTCAGTTATTAGCTTTTCGGCCATCGTATCTTAGATCGATAAGGTAGTCAATCCAGTTTTTGAGTCTCTACGAATCTGCGAGTTAAAAGTCTGGGAGAGAGATGATGATCTGTCTACTGTTAACATAAAAGTGTGATGTTTTATAAATTTTGGATTACTTATTATATCTCTATTATAATTTTAATTTAAGGATAATTGTATAATATAATATATAATATATATTTATAATGTAAAATATAATATAATGTATTAGTTTTCATATGAATCTACTACTATATATAAAAAGATCCTTATTTTTAAAATTGAATTTAACTAATATGTCCCTATAATATATTTAAATTAAGCACAATAGGGTAATATAATAAATCTACAACATAAGCTTTTTATTATCATATAGTAGTAGATATATAATTTCTGATAAGTTGCATATTTGCACCTATTTTTGGGTGATTTTCCCTTATTTTACTAAGATTTATTGTTGGTTTATTTGGAATTAATGATCTTTTGAGTTTTGCAAGGGAATAAAGAGGTTTTGTAGGAAAGAAGGCCAAAACAATTATTTTGTGATCAAAGTTGTTAAAGAATTGTGATGAGTAGCTGATAAAGACTCAAATTTGTGCTTTTTCCTTTATCTTTTTACACCATTTTTAAGTGTTTAGTATAGAGTCTAGTCTAGTTTTGGGGGTAAAGCTGATTGCAGGAGGATGAGGGCACAAAACCACCACAACATGCACAAACATGTGCTATTTATGCTGAGGGCACAAAAGACTGATTTGCCTGCCGAGGACCCAGTCAAAGTTGTTGCGAGAATTACGCAACAGAATCGCGGGACAGCTCCTATATGCATGTGGAGGTGATGTGGCGGTCAGTTCCGAGTCTTGGGGAGGTCCAAACACGTTGGGAAGGAAGTGGGGACATCAGAAAGCTACTGGAGGCGCTAGGGTTTGTTGCTATCACTCCTAAAATCAAGGAAGAACATGGAGCATGAACGGGAAGAAGTGGAGGAGTGCAAGAGCCCCTGCGTGGGTGAAATCTGGGCTGCTTGAAGCCTTAATTCATTTTGCTATAAATACCTTTATCTGTTTTCATATCGCGGGATGACGTTTTTTTACACTCATTTTTGCACCTCGAAGATACAATTTCCCATTTTCGTACTTAGTTTATTTTCTGGATATTCTGTCTGCCTGAAGCTGGCGGTTTGCCCGCATAAAGGTAGTTCAGTTGTTTTGTTGGCAAAACTGGGGTTGGGCCCAGAAGTTAATCGAGTTATTTCCTTTCCAAGTAAGATGTCTTTTATCATTTCTTTTACTTCCGTTTCTATGTTTAGTGGCTAAGTATCCACTGTTCAAGTTAAGGTAATGGTCTAAGGGTAGAATATGTGCATGAGGTGATCGGATTTTAACGCCTTAAGGGTTCACAATCTTAACGTGTTTTTCACTTAGACATAGGTAAAGGGTGGTTGGAGATGAAAGCGCGCATTTCTGATTAACTGGTACTAGTGTTAGTTACGTGGGAGTGTATAGGTGACCCATGCGTCGATACCCGCATAGTAACAAGTCCAGGGGTGACAGCCTTGGTAGTTAAGATTGAGTAGTATATGCAGGCACAAGACCGTGTCAAACCTACTAGAATCGGGTCGCTTTTGCCCTCAAAGCTGCTATACTTGCAAAACCTTTGTGTGATTCTCTCATTAGGTTCCTGTATAGTTAGGTCCCTAGGCGCCGATCGTATCATCTAGACGATATAATGTAAGAAGTGATTGGGGAGTGGCCGATCGTATCCATTTTCTATAACCGGTTAACCCTCAAAGTGACAATTACCCATATTTGGCCATAGGGATTCGATTTTTGATCTTTCTGCTAGTGTGGGCACAACGGGTAGTAGTGGTAATTACATATGTTTTACCCGGGATTGCGCATACCTACCGAATGACTTGATGCTTTGACTTGAACACTTTTATTACTGATATTTTCTTTTGTGATTTCCTTTTCAGCATTTAGTTAGTTTAAGTTTATTAGCAAGGTTTTTAGAGTGACACTGAAGACCCAAACTAAAACTAAGAAAAGACAGAAGGTTATAAACACTCCTCGTGGGATCGACATCCGTCTTCACCAGCTATACTAGCCGTTGATGGTAGATTATGTTGGTTTTGTATACTAGAAGACCTGTCTTTTGTATACATTATTAATAATGGTTTTATGATGATATAGAATGGATATTATTGCAGTCACTGTTTGCATTTAAATTGTTATATTTACATGCATGTTCACTATACTTACATTGTAGATGATATGGTGTGGGTAAACACACGGTTAGATCATATCATCGGTTCCTTGTAATGTATTAAAAGACTCACGGTTTAGATAGCACTGAACCTGCTATCGGTACGCCGTAGAATAATCTGATAGTTAGTTTGTCTTGACTAACTAATTATTCTAATACATGGTCAAGTGTATTGAGGAGGATCTACTTAGGATTCTATTCTCTATTCTGACCTTAAATGAGAGAATAAGAATCCACAGAGTTCGGGTTCTTAACCCCTATGTGTTGGCAGACATATACGTGTAGTGTTTGCAGCTTTGATTTATCAAAGGGTGAGATTCTTTCATAAGAATCAATAATCTCGATATCTTGGGTTGTGACATTTACACTTATGATGGGTTGTGCAATATGTAGGGGCACCATGTCCTGGTGCGCCAGTTTGATGGTGTCCTCTTGAGGAAATGCAAGTTCATGCTGAAACCCTGCATGTGGAATTTATTCCGTGCATGAGTAAAGCTTGTGTGGTACTACTCAAGGATAAGATATTAATTAATTATAGCTATCAGAAGCTTACATAATTAATTAATGGGCATTATATCTTAAACGCGGGGAATGGCTGGACTAAAGGAGAAAGCATATTCAGAAATATGTATTAAATTGGTAGGTCAGTATTATTTCTTTAGTGGAATAAAAATAATACTTAATTTATTTAATAATATCCTAAGTTTATTGGATATTAGAAATTAAATAAATTAGCAGGCCAATTTAATATTCTTCTAGATCCCTGTTGTAGCCCAATATGACTTTAATGGACTGGAGATAGAAAAAGGGATAGAGGCCCAAACCCAGTAGGGTTGGGACACTGAAATTTCGACCACCTCCCCTATAAATAGGGAGGTGGGGCATGAAATTTTAAGAGTAATAATCAGCCCCTCTTGTGTTCTCTTTATCTCCACAGATTCCATACCGATCTAGTAGATTTCAGCCCACCCTGAAACTAGATTCAGTCCGGGAATACAACAGAAGATTAAGGAGTGGAATATCACCGTGGGGCGCCAATCATCATCATACACAACAACAAGATTAGACCTTTAATCTTGTCCTCCACCCGTCGTTTAATTTGTAAGTCGTTTTCGATTCTATGTTTCCGCTTTAGTAGAATCGTTTAAACCGGATTTGCATGTTAATTAAACTCGGTTAATTAAAACATATGAGATGCATGAATTTATGATCTACATGACATTAGGATTAATGAACATCCAATTAGATCCTGCGGTGGTTCAATTCGAAAAAACCCCAACAACTGGTATCAGAGCGGGTTTTGGCACTGTTCTAGATTTAATCCTAGGATAAATTCGAGATACATGTTTAAATTTGATGATAAATTTATGATACTTAAATTTTCAGATTTAAATGTATATGTATTTCGATTTTTGTGTGTTTAAACTTGGATGAATTTTTGATGTATTTCGAAAATCTAGTTTTGGAAAACACTGTGATTTTCAATCCATACCTAATTAAATTTCCAGATTTAATTAGTGTAGGTTTCGAAATTTTATAGATTCAAATTCGGATGCAATTTTGATCTTAATCGAAAATTCGAGTTTGTGTTAATCTATGTAATTTTCGTCCATAGAATTATTAGATTTGGAATAGATTTTTGTTAAGTCAAAATTTTCAGATTTAATAGGCTTAATGTTCGAAAATCTTGAGCATCAAATTTTCAAAAATTTGATGTCTTATTAAGTTCCCTAATTTTTGGTGTTAAATTTTCGGTCATGTTAGATAAAATTGGAGAAGATTTTGATGAAAATCAAATTTCCAGATTTATCTAATATGTGGTTTCGAAAATTTGGTTGTTGGATTAAAGATTTGATGTTATTTGATGTATATCTTAATTTGCCTAATTTTAATCTAGATAGATTTGAAAATATAATATTAAATTTGGAAGAATTTGAAGTGGATCAAATTTCCAGATTTATTATTTGATTATTTTTGAAAATCTTGTATTAAAATTGGATAAGGTGATTTTGGATATATACAAATAATTATCAAAATCCAATTGTGATAAGATTTTAAATTTGGATAAGTTTTAGAAGATTTTGGATTGGAATCAAATCTCCAAACCTTATCCTTGAAGATTTAGATTCTTATGGATAATATTTGGATTAGATTTTTGATTTATATCAATATATCCAATTATTATTTAATTAGGGTGGTTAGAAAATATTAAATAAATTTGGTGGATAATTATAAATAATTTCCAGATTTATTTTAAGATATATTTTCGAAATTTAACAAGATTTAAATTGGTGGATAATTATTTTAATTTCCAATTTTTATCTTGTGGATAATATCGAATTAATTAATTTAATTAATTGTAAAATTCGAATATTATTTAATATGTCATGTTTGGATATCATATGTTATTTTATGCTAATCATGTAATTGTGATTGTTGGATTTGTAGACTGACTTGTTTGCAGGGTTACCGACTATCATGGCTCCTTAATTATGTGATGTATGTTTTAATTTATGTTGGATGTATGATGGGCCGTATGCCGGTTTGGCTACGTGATTTTAATCCATGAGAAAATCCATGGATTAGGTCTAGATTTTATTTTATGTTGTTTTAATGTAATAGAAATAAAACTGTTAGACCAAGTTATTGAGTTGTAATTTTATTCTAGATATATTAGTTTTTTCCTTTAAGGAATAGATATTCTATATTGAATAAAGTTTGAAGATCAACTCAAAGAAGGAGAGTGGCACAGCTCAAGAAAGGAAGTATCACTGATTCACGTCCCGAAATCCTAATTGGAGCTAGGTTTTCGGCGAGGCGCAGTGATAAGGGCGGCGGCCATGCCCGAGTTTCCGGAGCTGACTTTCCAGTTTTATCTCATTCAGCAACATGAGATATAAGCCATGATAGTTGGTTTTTATTATTATTGCTTATTATGTTGTTTGAAGCATGCAATGGTGTTTTATCATTTTATGTGATGTTTGCATGTTTTACAATGGGATAAAATGAAACCTCAATCTTAAATAACTAAGTGGGAGAGATTCATACCAAAGTATGTAGAAATCTCAAACGGTCTCCATTAATCTGGTTTAATTGAGATGTAATTGACATGCGAGTTGACAATAGGTCTTCCTCCATAACGGATGTGTCATATCACTGTTATCTCTAGAAATTAAACTTCTTTATCAAGATAGCTGTAGAACACTACTAGAACAAACTGACTCCTCCAACTGGAGCAGGGAGTTCGAAATAGTGGACTTGGTGCTAAGATGATGGTGTTCACACTTAGGTGTAATTTATTAATAAACGTCCACACTAACGTGGCTTATTAATTGGAAGGTTACACGACCGTGGTTATTTCCGACTATTAATTTACTTGTCATAAGGAAATTTGACTGGAGGTAAATTAAAGGTGGTTTTACCTGTTTAAAGATGAATTTTATAAACGTCCACACTAACGTGGCTTATAAGAAACATTTTTAAAATGTCGGTGGATTACATATAATTTTTTTTGAGGTATACGATTATATGTGAGTATCCTAAAGTTTGTGACTGTACTGCATGTTTACTTTTCAGTTATTCTATATCATCATGGCACTCTCCAACCTGTCCACTATTCTCAAAGAAAACAAGTTAATCGGTGAAAATTACAATGATTGGATTCGAAACCTTAATCTTGTTCTCACTGCGGAAGGACACAAGTTCGTACTTGAAGAAGTATGTCCTCAGAAGCCAGATGAGGGTTCTGACGAAGCCCAAAAGGTTGCATATGATAAGTGGGTTAGGTCCAATGAGATGGCGCGCTGTTACATTCTGGCATCTATGTCGAATGTGTTGCAACATCAGCATGAACCTATGAAAACCGCTTATGATATCATGTACAACCTTAGGCAGCTCTTCGGTCATCAGAACCGCTCGGCACGCCATTTGGTGATGAAGAAACTAATGGATGCGAGAATGTCTGACTCCACACCTGTTAGGGATCACGTTCTCACGATGATGGGGTATCTGGCTGAGATCGAGACCTTGGGTGGAGAGCTGGATGGCGATTCTCAAATCGACATTGTTCTTCATAGCCTGTCCTCGAGGTTTGAGCAGTTCAGGCTGAACTTTAACATGATTAAAAGGGATGTCGGCCTGACTGAACTGCTCATGGATCTTCAGGCGGCTGAGTTACTTCAAAAAGGAAATCCGGAGGCACACCTAGCTGAAAATAGGGCGTCTTCTTCCGGTACTAAAAGGAAGAAGAAGAACGCACCCAAGAAAGCTGCAGAGGGGACGCCTAAGGTGAAGAAGTCTAAGACTAAGATTCCTCTCGAGGAATTTAAGTCAAAGATAAAGTGTTTCAAGTGCGGCCAGCCAGGTCACTGGAAGGCAGATTATCCTAACAAGAAGAAGAAAAAGGGTACGTCTCAATCTCTCGTCGTTGAAACATGTTTAGCTACTTGTTCTACTCAGTCATGGGTAGTAGATACTGGAGCTACTGATCATGTTTGCATGTCTTTACAGGGGTTCCTGGCAAAAAGACAGCTGAGTGATTGAGAGATTTCAGTCTACATGGACAATGCTACGAAAGTGGCGGCAGTTGCAGTGGGAGACGTAACCTTCTCTTTTAGTAGTGATAGGATATTAGTTTTAAGGGATTGTCTTTATGTGCCTGGTTTTAGGCGAAACTTGATTTCAGTTTCTAAACTTTTTATGGATGGATATTCTGTTTCTTTTGATAACAAGATTGTTGTCTTTAGTGATAAACGTTTTATCTGTTCTGGCACATTGGATGGACATCTTTTTTTACTTAATCCTATGCAAAACACTACGCAAATGCATTTACTGAATACATCGGTCATAAACCCTAACAAACGAAAAGAACCTTCGGAAATGAATCAAACCTATCTTTGGCATCTTAGGCTCGGACATATTAACCTTAAACGGATACAAAGACTAGTAAGCGATGGGCCCTTGTCTTCATTGGTCCTAGAATCGTTCCCTTTGTGTGAATCCTGTTTGGAAGGTAAAATGACCAAGCGACCCTTTAAGGATAAAGGGAATAGATCTGAAGAGGTACTAGATTTGATTCACTCTGACTTATGTGGCCCTATGTCAGTTCAGGCTCGAGGAGGGTACGAGTATTTTATCACGTTCATTGATGATTACTCAAGGTATGTATACATATACCTATTACGCCGCAAGTCAGAATCCTTTGAGACTTTCAAAGAATTCAGAGCGGAAGTGGAAAAACGTACAGGTAAAAGTATCAAATCACTACGGTCTGATCGTGGTGGTGAGTACCTCTCGAATGAATTTAGGGACTACTTAGCAGAGAATGGGATTACATCCCAGTTGACTGCGCCGAGAACACCACAGCAGAACGGCGTGGCGGAGAGAAGGAACAGAACATTGTTAGAGATGGTTAGATCGATGATGAGCTATTCAGATCTGCCTATTTCATTCTGGGGATATGCCCTGGAAACGGCAGCCTATATTTTAAATGTGGTTCCATCAAAATCAGTCCCATCTACACCCACAGAACTTTGGACTGGACGAAAGCCCAGTCTTGGACATTTTCGGATTTGGGGTAGTCCAGCACATGTGCTGGATAAGGAAGCTGATAAGTTGGCACCACGTACGGATGTTAGACTGTTTGTTGGATATCCCAAAGGAACGAAAGGTGGTTTATTTTATAGTCCTAAGGATCAGAAGATCATTGTGAGTACCAATGCTCGATTCTTAGAGGAAGACTATGTAATAAATCACAAGCCAAGAAGTGAGATAGTACTCGAGGAACTACGAGGGGAAAATTCGAATCTGACACCAACAGTACAAGAAGAGGAACCACAAATTACTGCACAACGTGTCACAGAAGTACAGGAACTGCCTCGTCGCAGTGGGAGGGTTGTACGCCAACCTGATAGATTCATTGGTTTGGGAGAATCTTCTGATTTCCCTGAAGGACTAAATGAATTGGACCCCAGGACCTACGATGAAGCAATCCAAGACAAAGATGCAGACTCTTGGAAAATTGCAATGGAGTCTGAGATTGGATCTATGGATCACAATCAAGTCTGGGAGCTTGTAGAACCACTGGATGGGGTAAAACCCATTGGGTGTAAGTGGGTTTACAAACGCAAGAGAGGAGCTGACGGGAAGGTTGAAACCTCCAAGGCAAGATTGGTGGCGAAAGGGTATACTCAGAAAGAAGGGATCGATTATGAGGAAACCTTTTCACCGGTAGCCATGCTTAAGTCAATCCGGATTCTCTTGTCTATTGCCGCTCATTTGGATTATGAGATTTGGCAGATGGATGTCAAGACAGCTTTCCTGAATGGAAGTCTTGAGGAAAACATCCACATGAAGCAACCAGAGGGTTTCATTGCTAAAGGCCAAGAACACTTAGTGTGCAAGCTTAAGAGATCCATTTATGGACTTAAGCAGGCGTCAAGGTCCTGGAACATCCGGTTTGACGAGGTTATCCAGTCATATGGATTCGTGCAATGTCCGGATGAGAGCTGTGTGTACAAGAAGAGTGACGGAAACGTGGTGGCTTTCCTCGTGCTATATGTTGATGATATCTTACTTATTGGAAACAGTAAGAAAGTATTATCTAACATAAGAGTGTGGTTGTCCAAGCAGTTCGATATGAAAGATCTGGGAGAAGCCGGACACGTCCTTGGCATCAAGATAATTCGAGATCGCCAGAAAAGGATGCTGTGCTTATCTCAGGCGACATATATCGACACAGTGCTAGCTAGGTTTAACATGCAGGATTCCAAGAAAGGTTTTATACCTTTCAGGCATGGAATTCATCTATCCAAGGATATGTGTCCCCACACACAGGCTGAGATAGATGAGATGAAGGGCGTTCCATATGCTTCGGCTGTGGGAAGCCTTATGTATGCTATGCTATGCACTAGACCTGATATATGCTATGCAGTCGGCATGGTAAGCAGATATCAGTCTAACCCTGGACAAGGTCACTGGACTGCGGTTAAGAATATACTCAAGTACCTAAAAAGGACTCGAGATTATATGTTGGTGTACCGCTCTGATAGTCTAGTGCCTTTGGGTTACACGGACTCAGATTTTCAATCCGATAAAGATCAGAGTAAATCTACCTCAGGCTATGTGTTTACCTTGGGAGGCGGAGCCATTGCATGGAGGAGCATAAAGTAGAAATGCATTGCGGATTCCACCATGGAGGCTGAATATGTAGCTGCCTCTGAGGCTGCAAAAGAGGCCGTCTGGCTCAAGAGCTTCTTGTTGGACTTGAGCGTGGTTCCTGATTTGCCTAGGAGTATCACAGTATATTGTGATAACTCGGGTGCAGTGGCAAATTCGAAGGAACCCAGAGCCCATAAGGCAAGTAAACACATAGAGAGAAAGTACTATCTTATACGAGAAATTGTTAAGAGAGGAGATGTGGCAGTGGTCAAGATTGCATCGGTGGACAATTTAGCTGATCCATTCACGAAGAGCCTTTCGGCTAAGACCTTCTATGGTCACGTGGAGAAAATGGGAGTGAGATGCAGACCCGGGGTTGCCGTTTGAGATTTTAGTTAGAGTTGGAGAGTTAGCCAGTTTGTTTTATATTTGAAAGACATGCTTCAAGTATAAGTGGGAGATTGTTGGTTTTGTATACTAGAAGACCTGTCTTTTGTATACATTATTAATAATGGTTTTATGATGATATAGAATGAATATTATTGCAGTCACTGTTTGCATTTAAATTGTTATATTTACATGCATGTTCACTATACTTACATTGTAGATGATATGGTGTGGGTAAACACACAGTTAGATCATATCATCGGTTCCTTGTAATGTATTAAAAGGCTCACGGTTTAGATAGCACTGAACCTGCTATCGGTACGCCGTAGAATAATCTGATAGTTAGTTTGTCTTGACTAACTAATTATTCTAATACATGGTCAAGTGTATTGAGGAGGATCTACTTAGGATTCTATTCTCTATTCTGACCTTAAATGAGAGAATAAGAATCCACAGAGTTCGGGTTCTTAACCCCTATGTGTTGGCAGACATATACGTGTAGTGTTTGCAGCTTTGATTTATCAAAGGGTGAGATTCTTTCATAAGAATCAATAATCTCGATATCTTGGGTTGTGACATTTACACTTATGATGGGTTGTGCAATATGTAGGGGCACCGTGTCCTGGTGCGCCAGTTTGATGGTGTCCTCTTGAGGAAATGCAAGTTCATGCTGAAACCCTGCATGTGGAATTTATTCCGTGCATGAGTAAAGCTTGTGTGGTACTACTCAAGGATAAGATATTAATTAATTATAGCTGTCAGAAGCTTACATAATTAATTAATGGGCATTATATCTTAAACGCGGGGAATGGCTGGACTAAAGGAGAAAGCATATTCAGAAATATGTATTAAATTGGTAGGTCAGTATTATTTCTTTAGTGGAATAAAAATAATACTTAATTTATTTAATAATATCCTAAGTTTATTGGATATTAGAAATTAAATAAATTAGCAGGCCAATTTAATATTCTTCTAGATCCCTGTTGTAGCCCAATATGACTTTAATGGACTGGAGATAGAAAAAGGGATAGAGGCCCAAACCCAGTAGGGTTGGGACACTGAAATTTCGACCACCTCCCCTATAAATAGGGAGGTGGGGGACGAAATTTTAAGAGTAATAATCAGCCCCTCTTGTGTTCTCTTTATCTCCACAGATTCCATACCGATCTAGTAGATTTCAGCCCACCCTGAAACTAGATTCAGTCCGGGAATACAACAGAAGATTAAGGAGTGGAATATCACTGTGGGGCGCCAATCATCATCATACACAACAACAAGATTAGACCTTTAATCTTGTCCTCCACCCGTCGTTTAATTTGTAAGTCGTTTTCGATTCTATGTTTCCGCTTTAGTAGAATCGTTTAAACCGGATTTGCATGTTAATTAAACTCGATTAATTAAAACATATGAGATGCATGAATTTATGATCTACATGACATTAGGATTAATGAACATCCAATTAGATCCTGTGGTGGTTCAATTCGAAAAAACCCCAACAGATTAAGCATTTGTGGACTATTTGCCCGCAAGTGTATTTTGCACACCAAAACGACGGTGTGCCAAAATTGGCGCCGTTGTCGGGGAGTGTAAGCGCACTTTTCTGTCTATTTACTATTTTACCTTAGTACATGCGTCGTTCTAACCACGCAGGAGATTTACTCTATGATCCGGAGATAGAGAGGTCAGCGAGGGCAAGAAGGGCACAAGCTAAGGCATTTTTGAAAAGGTTGCAGGAGGATAATCAAACTGAAGGATCCAGTGACGATTTGACCTCAGACAGAGAAAGTCAGGCAAGCAACGAACAAGCTGAGACAAGCAACGTCAATCCACTCTATTCCGAAGAAGAGATGGAGGACGATCAGATATCAAACCACGAAGAAGAAGAACAACAAAGACCACCACCGCACACCCTTACTTTGAGGTAGCTGAGTTTCCCTCAAACCATGAACATGCGCCCCACGGGCATCGTTTTGCCCACAACTACTAGTAACTGAGAGCTGAGGGCA
Organism: Perilla frutescens; assembly: GCA_026008535.1. NCBI lineage: Eukaryota > Viridiplantae > Streptophyta > Magnoliopsida > Lamiales > Lamiaceae > Perilla > Perilla frutescens. The sequence goes on along the minus strand of BRKX01000008.1, from coordinate 66,639,926 downwards.
AACTTCATCTCGATTTTACCCAAATTCCATGACCATCCAGGGGAGGATCCACAACGACATCTACAAGATTTTGAGATGGCATGTGAGACGCAACGCACACGAGCTAATGGGACAGGTGAATACATTCGCCTGGTTTCTTTTCCTTTCACTTTGCAGGACGGAGCTCGAGAATAGTTATACACTATTCCTGCCAGGAGTGTAACCAACTGGAGTCAACTCCAGCAAAATTTTCTGGAGAAGTACTTCCCCACATCAAGAGTGCATAGCATGAGGAAGAAGATCTCAACCGCAAAGGCTGGTCCCCACGAGAGCTTTTACGACTACTGGGAGCGTTTCAAGCAATTGCTCTCGAAATGCCCACATCACCAGATTCCAGATCATGACCTGGTGAACTATTTTGTCTCGGGGTTGAGAAGCGAGGACCGAGCCTTACTGAATGCAGCATGCAGATGATTTATCCTGAACAAGAGGGCAGCTGAAGCTCTAATACTTATTGGAGAAATGGCCGAGGAGAACAGAGACGATTCATATGAAAGAACAAGTGTTGCCGCTGCGGGTAAAGCTATCTCTGTGCCTGAAACTGATGACCGAATCGAACAACTCTGCAACAAGATGGAGAAGATGATCACCATGTTTTCCGCTAATACCTTGCGAATTTGTGGGGTATGTGAATTGATGGGGCACCATTTTGACCAGTGTCCACAAGTGAAGGAGAAAGAAGAAACGATCAACACTATTGATGGAGGGCAAAGGAGGAGACATAATCACCTTGCCCCCAACTACAGTCAGAGGCAGACAGCACCATACTATCCTGCGCCCGCAGCAGGACCATCTTTATCAGACATGGTTCACAAGATTGTGAATGAAACGGTGGAGATACAAAAGAAATCAGAAGCCTTCGAGCAGGAGACAAGGAATGGACTGAGCTATTTGGGAGGACAAATATCCCAAATTAGTGATGCAATCGCAAGGATGGAGAAGGCTAAAGGAATTCTGCCCTCACAGACAGAACCACCAAAAAAGGCTGGGGTAAATGCAATAACACTGAAGAGTGTAAAGCAACTGCCTGCACCGTATCCAGAGACTGTAGAGGATAATACCCACAGCAATGATGAGCCCACAAAGGAGGAAGCAGAGTTGCGGGCAAATGACGAACCAGAAGCAGTTGTGCCCAAAGCCATCCTGAAGAGTAATATTCCAAAAGAGATCGAGGTACCTTTACCATCCCCAGGAAGGATGAAGCGAAACAAAAAAGAAGCAGAGGATAGGGATCTAATGCACATCTTCAAGAAAGTGGAAATCAATGTTCCCCTACTGGACGCAATCAGGCAGGTGCCCCGATATGCCCGTTTCCTGAAGGACTTATGTACAAAGAAGGTGAGATTCACAGAGGAGGCATAAGTGGTTGTGAATGAAAATGTGTCAGCATTATTGCAGAAGAAGCTGCCTGAAAAGTGTGGAGACCCAGGGATGTTCTTTATTCCCTATGAAATTGGAGGACTTCGAGTTGAGAGAGCTATGCTGGACTTAGGGGCATCGATCAATGTTATGCCCTTAAGCATTTTTGAAGAGTTGACCTTAGGACCGCTCAAGGATACAAGGACCATTATTCAATTGGCTGACCGTTCCAATGTTTACCCCGAGGAAGTGCTTAAAGATGTCCTAATCAAAGTGGAGAGTCTGATTTTCCCAGCAGACTTCTATGTGCTGGATATGGGCAAAACCAATCCAAAGGCTGCCTGTATACTTTTGGGCAGACCATTCATGAAGACGGCACATACAAAGATTGATGTCGATAAGGGCACATTGACGTGCGAGTTCGATGGAGACAGAGTTACCTTCAACATCATGGAGGCAATGAAGTACCCCAATGACACTGAGGGTGTATATATGATCGACGTTTTTGAGCCTATGATCCAAGAAGAAATGCCAAGGCTGCTGGCAAAGGATCCACTTGAGTGGGTACTTCAGAACAGTAAGATCGATTGGGATGCTGAAGAGGAACGAGATAAGCAAATCAAAGAGGCAATTCTGCAATTGTATCACATCGAAGCCGGGTTTTCAAGGGATACACGTCTGCCTTTGCCCACAACAAGGCAAGGTGATAAACTGGTGCGGTCTATCATCAAGCCACCCAAGCTGGAGTTGAAGGAGTTGCCCGATCACCTCAAATATGCCTATTTGGGTGAAGGAGAGAATTTGCCAGTTATAATCAGTTCATCGTTGACCATGAAGCAGGAAGTCAAGTTGATAGCACTATTGAAGATGCACAAGGAAGCAATTGGATGGACCTTGGCTGACATCAAGGGCATAAGTTCCACCATTTACATGCATCGGATCCAGTTGGAAGAAGGGGCAAAACCAGTGCAAGATCCCCAAAGGAAGCTGAATCCCTTGATGAAAGAAGCTGTGTTAAAGGAGATTCTAAAGTTGCTTGATATGGGCATTATCTTCCCTGTGCCCGACAGTGAGTGGGTGAGTCCTATTCACGTTGTGCCCAAAAAGTCTGGAATCCAGGTTGTGGAGAATGAAAACAAGGAACTTATTCAGATGAGACTGCAGACCGGATGGAGAGTTTGCATTGACTATCGCAAGTTGAATGCAGTCACAAAGAAGGATCATTTTCCTTTGCCTTTCATCGACCAAATGTTGGAAAGGCTTGCTGGAAAATCGTACTTCTGTTTTCTGGATGGGTATTCTGGTTATATGCAGATCGTGGTGTCCCAAGACGATCAAGGCAAAACGACATTCACTTGCCCCTTTGGCACATTTGCCTACAGAAGGATGCCTTTTGGCCTTTGCAATGCTCTATGCACATTCCAACGGTGCATGATGAGTATATTTTCTGATATGCTTGAGACTTGTATTGAGATCTTTATGGACGACTTCACGATTTATGGAGATAGCTTTGATCAATGCCTTGATCATTTGAGCAAGGTACTTAGCCGCTGTGTGGAAAAAAACTTGGTGTTGAATTATGAGAAGTGCCACTTTATGGTGAGAGAAGGAATCGTGCTGGGACATGTAGTATCCGAGCGAGGAATTGAGGTGGACAGGGCAAAAGTGGAGGTCATTGCCAAATTGCCCTATCCCATCAATGTTAAGCAGATTCGGGCATTTCTAGGCCATGCGGGTTTCTATCGTCGATTCATTAAGGACTTCGCAAAGATTGCTCAACCACTCACAAACCTACTACAACTGGAGGTAAAATTTGACTTTGATGATGACTGCAAGAAAGCTTTTCATACATTGCAGAATATGTTAGTGTCTTCCCCCATTATCCAACCTCCGGATTGGGGAATGCCATTTGAGGTGATGTGTGATGCCAGTGGATTTGCCGTGGGAGCAGTTTTGGGCCAGAAAAGAGGCAAAGAGAGCTATGTTATCAATTATGCCTCCAAGACATTAAATGCCACACAACGCAACTATACCACCACGGAGAAGGAGCTGTTAGCAGTAGTGTTCGCTTTTGAGAAGTTCCGTTCCTATCTGTTGGGGGCACAAGTGATTGTTTACACGGATCACGCAGCTCTGAAGTACCTACTATCTAAGAAAGAGTCAAAGCCGAGACTCATAAGGTGGATATTTCTCTTACAAGAGTTCGATGTGCAGATCAAAGACAAGACTGGGGCAGAAAACTTGGTTGCAGACCATCTCAGCCGTCTGATGGTTGAGAGCAAAGAGGAAATAACTGAGAATTTTCCAGATGAGCACTTGTATGAGGTTGCGGGCAAAACAGCAAAGGAGCCATGGTTTGCCGACATAGTGAACTACCTGGTCGCAAGGCAGTTTCCAGTTGGTTTGAGTGATTATCAAAAGAATAAGATGAAGCATGAGTGCAGGTTCTATCTCTAGGAAACACCAACTCTTTGGAAAATTGGATCTGATCAAGTCATAAGGAGGTGCGTCAGTGATGATGAGGTTCTAGACATCTTGAAGTTCTGCCATAACAATGCATGTGGAGGCCATTTTGGCCCACGAAGAACAGCAATGAAGGTATTAGACGGAGGATTTTACTGGCCTACATTATTCAGGGATGCTTATATATTTGTGAAGAAGTGCAAGAATTGCCAGATGACTGGGAATATTTCTATTCGGGAGGCCATGCCACAAACACCTATCATGCCCGTGGAAGTCTTCGACATATGGGGCATAGATTTCATGGGACCATTTCCCAAGTCAGGTAATAATCTCTACATTATCCTGGCTGTAGATTATGTGTCCAAGTGGGTGGAGGCAAAAGCCACTCCAACGAACGATTCAAATACAGTGGTGAAGTTCCTGAGGGCAAATGTGTTCTGTCGCTTCGGAATGCTCAAAGTCCTGATCAGTGATCAAGGGACTCATTTCTGCAACTCAGTCATAAAGAAGATGATGGTAAAGTATGGGGTCACACACAAGGTTACTACTGCATATCACCCCCAGGCAAATGGACAAGCAGAAGTCTCAAACAGGGAGATCAAAAATATTCTGGAGAAAGTTGTTGGACCAAGGCGCAAAGACTGGAGCAATCACTTGGAAGATGCTCTGTGGGCATATCGCACAACCTACAAGACACCTATTAGGATGTCTCCTTATAGGCTGGTTTTTGGAAAGTATTGCAATTTGCCCGTAGGAATGGAGCATAAAGCATTTTGGGCAATCAAGAAGTTGAATTTCAATAATGAATGCGCTGGAATTGAGAGGAAGTTGCAGATTTAAGAATTGGAAGAATTGAGGTCCGAGGCCTATGATAATGCTGTGATGTATAAGGAAAGGACCAAGAGATACCACGATGCACTCGCAAGGAGCAAACAGTTGCTCTGTGGGCAAAAGGTACTCGTGTTTAACTCAAAGCTCAAATTGCATGCGGGTAAATTAAAGTCAAAATGGATGGGCCCCTATCTGGTGCAACATCAACACCCAAGTGGAGCAATCGATCTGGTGAACCCAAAAGATGGGTGCGAATTTCGAGTCAATGGCCAGAGGGTGAAACCATATTTCGAGCAAGAGAAGGAAACTTGGGCAGAAACCCAAGTTTTGAGCAGTCCTGAGTACTACTGAAGGCACAACACGGTCGAGCCAAAGACCTTAAACAAAGGCGCTGGACGGGAGGCAACCCGGTTTGTTTACTTGCTTTAATTTCAATTATGTTTGTTATTTGTATTTTGTTTGTGAATTAACGCTGCAGGAAGGCAAAGACTGGAAACGCATCACTGTGGGCAAAGTAATGTGCAGGGCACAACAAGGTTTAAGTGTGTGGGTGGGCACTGTAGCAGATTTGACTGATTGGACACGAACAGCAGCTGCAGAGACGGTTGGTTTTCCCCATGCAGTGTTGATAATGGTAGAAAATTGAGGCCGAAAAAAAGGGGAGTGAGGGAGAGATGATATATCCATATAATTATTTTAAATTAAACATATTTCCCTCCCCAATTCAAAATCCCCCAAACCTCTCAAAATTAGGCACAACCGTTCCCTAAATTCTCGGCCACGATCTCTCTGCACAAACCCACCACCCTCATAACACCCCACATCCCCAGAAGCATTCAAATACCCCCCCACTCTTGATTTCTCACAAATCGAGCAAAGCAAACCCTACCTCCCTTTTGACGAACCAACATACTTTGACAAGAGAAAGGCCCCCAAGGCACAAGAAGGATCACCTAGGGCACAAGAAGGACCGAGCAGGGCACAGAGCAGTGCAGATTCAAAGAAGCTTGAAAGAGTTGAGAAAGCCCTGCAGAGCATTTGTGTTCATCTCGGGTTAGACTACCCATCCTCTCCTTAAATCATGTTTTATCCCCAGTAGTTTAGGATTTGTTTTTATTTTTGTTTGTGTGTTTAGTGTCTATTTTTGTTTTTGTATATTTGCGTCTGTATATATAGAGTCTGTTTTGGGCATATCTAACCCACATTACTGCTTGTGCCCGCAAGGGTACTTTGCACAACAAGTGTGTGGGAGAGATATGCCTAGGTCGTTGTGTTTGTATGTTTTTATTTTGTGTGTGCATGTTGAGTCTACAACATATGAGTCATAGATTGACATTGGGCATATATGGACATAAATTTATTGTTAGGCAGATGGAATTAATCAATCGCATGTGAAAGCAATATATAACTACCCAGTGAGCTTTGAGCCCAAATTAACATTTGCGACTTCTTTCTGAGTGTTTAAATTCCACCACCTCATTTGATGTTTACTTGCTTGTGCCCTGTCAAACTTGATTTCATGCATGCTTAGATGATTAAGGCATTTTCTTTCGTCGTTATTTGGCCATATTATTCACTGATAAATGCTTCCCATTGCTGCCATTATTTGAGCCTGCTTAATTGTTCATGACCTACGTTCTGAAAATCTCTCTTTAAAGAGTATCTTATGACTGGGAATGAAACCTTTATGCTCGTATTGGTAGTATGTTTAAGCCAAATAGTGACAGGATGCCAGAAATGGGCACAAAGAAAGAAAATAAAAAAAATAAAAAATAAAAAAATAAATAAAAAGTGTTTGAATTTTTATTTTCCCCAGGTTGTTATGTGGGCATAAAGCTGTCAGTGCTGATTTTGCCCAAATACTATTGAAGGTAGCCAGTTCCTAAATATTTCCAACCTTGATCCACATGCCCCATTACAACCCTCACAAGACCTTTTGATATGCATGCATGTGAATAACGTAAATTGTTTATACAGGGTGTTTACAAGTTTGTTGATGATAATTTGGTGGAATTGTTGAGAGTAAACACTTAACCTAAACACTCGAGAAAAAGGCGAGCTGAGTGTACACTATAATAGTAGCCTGAGTTTGATTGATTCGATTTGCCTGCATCATTATGTTCAACTGTTATGCCCTTTATCAACTTATGATTCATATGCTGTATTGTCTTGTTTTGAGTCTTTTGAGTCTTCTGTTTTTTGTTGTTTTGAGTTAAAGTTACATTTATACTTGAGGACAAGTATAGTCCAAGTGTGTGGGTGTGATGAAGACTCAAATTCGTACTTTTTCCTTTATCTTTTTACACCCTTTTTAAGTGTTTAGTATAGAGTCTAGTCTAGTTTTGGGGGTAAAGCTGATTGCAGGAGGATGAGGGCACAAAACCACCACAATAGGCACAAACAGGTGCTATTTATGCTGAGGGCACAGAGGACTGATTTGCCTGCCGAGGACCCAGTCAAAGTTGTTGCGAGAATTACGCAACAGAATCGCGGGACAGCTCCTATATGCACGTGGAGGTGATGTGGCGGTCAGTTCCGAGTCTTGAGGAGGTCCAAACACGTTGGGAAGGAAGTGGGGACATCAGAAAGCTACTGGAGGCGCTAGGGTTTGTTGCTATCACTCCTAAAATCAAGGAAGAACATGGAGCATGAACGGGAGGAAGTGGAGGAGTGCAAGAGCCCCTGCGTGGGTGAAATCTGGGCTGCTTGAAGCCTTAATTCATTTTGCTATAAATACCTTCATCTGTTTTCATATCGCGGGACGACGTTTTTTTACACTCATTTTTGCACCTCGAAGATACAATTTCCCGTTTTCGTACTTAGTTTATTTTCTGGATATTCTGTCTACCTGAAGCTGGCGGTTTGCCCGCATAAAGGTAGTTCAGTTGTTTTGTTGGCAAAATTGGGGTTGGGCCCAGAAGTTAATCGAGTTATTTCCTTTCCAAGTAAGATGTCTTTTATCATTTCTTTTACTTCTGTTTCTATGTTTAGTGGCTAAGTATCCACTGTTCAAGTCAAGGTAATGGTCTAAGGGTAGAATATGTACATGAGGTGATCGGATTTTAACGCCTTAAGGGTTCACAATCTTAACTTTTTTTTCACTTAGACATAGGTAAAGGGTGGTTGGAGATGAAAGCGCGCATTTCTGATTAACTGGTACTAGTGTTAGTTACGTGGAAGTGTATAGGTGACCCATACCTCGATACCCGCATAGTAACAAGTCCGGGGATGACAGCCTTGGTAGTTAAGATTGAGTAGTATATGCAGGCACAAGACCGTGTCAAACCTACTAGAATCGGGTCGCTTTTGCCCTCAAAGCTGCTATACTTGCAAAACCTTTGTGTGATTCTCTCATTAGGTTCCTGTATAGTTAGGTCCCTAGGTGCCGATCGTATCATCTAGACGATATAATGTAAGAAGTGATTGGGGAGTGGTCGATCGTATCCATTTCCTATAACCGGTTAACCCTCAAAGTGACAATTACCCATATTTGGCCATAGAGATTCGATTTTTGATCTTTCTGCTAGTGTGGGCACAACGGGTAGTAGTGGTAATTACATATGTTTTACCCGGGATTGCGCATACCTACCGAATGACTTGATGCTTTGACTTGAACACTTTTATTACTGATATTTTTTCTTTTATGATTTCCTTTTCAGCATTTAGTTAGTTTAAGTTTATTAGCAAGGTTTTTAGAGTGACACTGAAGACCCAAACTAAAACTAAGAAAAGACAGAAGGTTATAAACACTCCTCGTGGGATCGACATCCGTCTTCACCAGCTATACTAGCCGTTGAGGGTAGATTAAGCATTTGTGGACTATTTGCCCGCAAGTGTATTTTGCACACCAAAATGACGGTGTCCCAGTAGCCGTCCAGGATGAATCCAGGTTTCTCGCAATCGCCCTAGCCCAGCCCATTGTTGTCAAATCTGCACAAAAAAAATGGGCACGGCATCTTGCAGTCAGCCTCATCCATCTCTAATATGCCCATTCCGCCACCCGAATATAGGATGAGTGCTGAAAGAAGTCCCCTGTGCCTCTGACTGAATATTTAGCTTGGATTTTGCTTGAATAACTGACCATAAAATGTCCCTTTCACCAGACTTGACCTTCACAATGCCCTATGACCTCATCCTGTTTTTTTTTTACTCAAAACACATGAAAAGGACATTTATAATGAACAAAATGCCCATAAAAAACACGAAAAAATGGACTTATCACACCCACACACTTTAGACATGATTGTCCTCAAGCATGGGATGCAATGCGTCCAGAAAAATAAAAAGAAAAGAAAGGAAAAAAGAACAGACTCAAAAGAAAGCATGCAAACCGCTGATCAGTGTAGGTACATCATAATCAATATTTCAACAAAACTGCAAAGTATCAGCATACCAAAAATAGGTCAAAAATGAGTTCAGCTTGGTAATCCTCACAAACTCTCTTCACTCAGTATTTAGGCTCAGTGTATATACTCGAATCAATGCAATTCTGTACTTAGTCGTCCCATAAGCTTGCTAAAATTCTATTATCAATCTCCAGAAATCATAGATGCATAAGTATCAATAGGATTTTTTAGGCTACAGTGGGCATTTCATGTAGGTGGGGTTTTATTTCTGTACAGGCCCCCCCTTTTTATTTCTAGGAACATTACCCTTCTGTGCTCCGTTCAAATAACAAAAAACAAAAAAACAAAACCTAATCTAAGGAAATAACAGAACCAGGAATCAATTGGATGAGGGCGTTAGGTAAGAGAACCCAACGTGTTTAAAGTAAGCCTTCAGGGCTATCTCGATGCGTCTAGTTTCTCATCTGTCTGGGACTGGGCATTCTCCAACACTTCCAACTTTTTCAGAATCACCATAACTGGATGCTCCCCTTGCTATGCCCTCCCTACTGGTGGCTTCCTAAATGTACCTGCAATCATCAACTAAAACATAACGGATTTATTAATATTTTAAGCCAATATATAGAACAATATTAAATATGATAAATATAAATTATATAATAGACTTACTAAATCTGGAAGGTGCGTTTTGGCGGGAAATAAATGAGTTTCTATTTATGGGACCATTGTGTTATATATATATATATATATATATATATATATATATATATATATATATATATATATATATTAATTCAGGAAGAAGTTCAAAGGGATGTTGGTCATAATAAAAAACTTAGTTATTGTATTCACATATATAAGAATCTACACTCCCCTAATATATATATATATATATATATATAGTTTTAGATAAATAATTCATTTTAATGTTATTAATATATATATATATATATATTCTTACTCTAATTATTTATTAATATTTTATAATTATAATATGCTTATAACTTTAAATTTTACACTTTCAAAAAAGAACTTTTAATTTTACATACAATTTACATGCAACGCACGTGATCTTCGCTAGTAAAAGAATAAAAGAACACATTTCAAGTTCCATACATATTCTAATTATTTGTTTATTTTTATAATATATCCTTACTAGGTATTGGTATTTATATATTATTTTCTCATTTATCCTACATCCCGCATCGATTATATAATGAAAATTGAAATGTAATTATAGCTTAAATTAGTTTTTCAACATTTCCTACATCTCATATCAATTGTAAATTGAAAAATTGGTTGTTCTATAAAAAAGTGGGTAATCATAAATGAATACCTCAAAGTAGTTCTTAAACTTTTTGCTCATTTTCATACCTCCCATAGTGGTTGTAGATTGAAAAAATGGATGTGAGTTATTGTATAAAAGGTTGATTGAAAAATTGGATGTGAGTTATTATATAAAAGGTTGGGAAAATCTCAAATTTTTTATTGGATCATATTTTGAACAAAAAAGCTAAAAAATAAATAATTTAAAAAGGGTCACACTTGTGTGAGACCGTCTAATGGATCTCTTATATTAGACGCGCTTATATGATGAACTCCCTTCACTCGTCACCCTTTTTACCCTTTGCATCCGAGATCCCTGATAAGTAAATTCTCTCAAGCTACTTATATCCAAATCACTCAAAAAACCGAAGTGTTGAAAAGAATATTTAAATACTAGAACATTAGACTTAAGTACTTCAAGTTGAGTACTAAAATGAACAATTCTAGCTACGACCAAGAACCTAAGTTCAAAACTCGTAGATCTCCAGAAAGAATATAAATTTGAATTCTCGCACTTGGTCGACACTCAAATTACGATCCGCATAGTCATCAAGTAAAGACGATGGCCTTGTTGAGATCAAATTCTAATTTAGTAACATCAACGTCTTCAAGAATTCTTGGTAAAACGTGGGGTAGCTAAGGTAAATTAACTAACACGATTTTAAAGGATCTCATAATTTAAATCATCAAATAGTTAATGAATATAAATTAATTTACGTTAAAAGAATGGTAGCACGTGTGAGTATATGAAAATGGATCTATTTTAAATTTGGCAAAATCCTGTTTTTGGTCCCTGTATTTTTAAATTTTTTTGAATTGGGCCCCTCTACTTCATTTGGTTAAAATGAAGTCCTTGTACTATAAATTTAGTTAAAATGAGTTTCTCATATTGGAACTTGACTTTAACTAAAATTAATAGTACATGGACCCAATTTAAAAATAAAAATTCATTTTTCTTAAAAATAAACTAATAAAAATTGATAAAATAATTAAATAAAAATAAAATAAATACAAATTATTTTTGTAAGCTAAAAATTAAATAAAAATAAAATATAAATTTAATTAAATTTTTTGAAACCAATGTAATTTTATGTTTTATTTTTATTTATTATTTTTTTTTAAAATTCAAAAAATATTTTAAATTTTTTATTCATTTTTTTAATTTTAAAAATAAATTGCAAAAAATTAAATAATTTAATTTTTATAAAATTATTTAATTTTAATTTATTTTCAAAAGAGTAAATTAAAAAAAATCAAACAATAGTTAAATAAAAAATTTAATTAAATAAAAATTAAATTTTTAAAACTTTTGTTTGATTTTTTTTCAAAAAATAATAAATCAAAATCAAAATATAAAATTATAGTGGTTATAAAAAAATAATTAAATTTGTTTTTTATTTTTTAAATAAATTTTATACTTAAAAAATCAATATATATTTATTTTTTATTGTTGTTTATTTATTTTTTCAATTTTTATTTTTATTTTTAAATTGTGTCCGTGTACTATCAATTTTAGTTAAAATCAAATCCTTCTACTATCAATTTAGATAAATTCACGTCCCTCAAGGACTTGATTTTATCTAAATTCATCGGACAGGGACCTTATTTTAACTAATTTGATAATATAGGGACTTCATTTTAACTAAATGAAGTAGAGAGACCTAATTCGAAAAAATTTAAAAGTACGGGGACCAAAAACAAGGTTTTTCCTTCAAGTTTTGCCAACATGAGTTGAAAACATGGATGTCTTAACAGTAAACTAATCTTTCATCTCAAAAACAAAACATTAAACTAGCTACTCACATCCAGTACGAATGGAAAGCTTCAACTCATGCATACAAGTACAACCTATCTCTTTGGCGGACTTGTTCAAGTACAGATTCGGATACGTTCTCTACATCCAATTTGTGGCGAGGATTTTCCGCAAGAGCAGGTGGAACTGCATGGAGTTTTTCACAATTCTTAAGCACAAGACACTTGAGAGCAGGAAAACAATCAGCTGAGGCCTCCCAAGAAACTAAATCCGTGGTTCCAATCAACAAGAATCCGAGACGACGAAAGCCACCTTCATCTGTAGTCCAGGACTCTCCTGTGAATGCATTGTTTTTCAATTTAAGGATCTCGAGGTTTTCAATCCTCCCCAACACAGACATCCACTTCCATTCCAAGTTTGTAGCTGATAGAGTGAGCCTCTTTAGATTCCGCGGGAAATTGCAGACCGGATGAAGGAGGCGATGCAACTGATGATCATGAATATCAGTGTCAGCTTCAGCTGCTGCTGATTCATTTATCAGCTTCAACTTTTCAAGGCCCTCCAATTTGCTCAAGGGCTTGGCATCTGAAAGATCGGCTAATTGCCCTCGAATCCCCAAACTCTTTAAGTTTTGAGCCCTCGTGAACACATCTTCCGTGCAACATCTGGGTGCCAATCGAGTCAGTGTCTGAAGATTTTTGTGTGCTTCACTTTCACCATTTCCTCGTATGGATAGAACAATGGCTGCTTTTGTCACCAAATGCCGCAACTTGAGCATCCGCCATATATTTGCTTTGAGTTCGAGGGAAGGGGACTGAGTGTCCACTACCAGAGTTTCTAGGATGCATAGTGAAGAGATAGTTTTAGGGATTTTATTCAGATCATCACAAGATAGAGAGAGGTACTTCAAATACATCAGTTTGGTCAAATTTGTAGGGAGTTCGTTGAATCTAACACACCTGCACTCCAAAATCCTGAGCAACTTGAAGGATTTGTGAATACTGGAACTGTGTTTCGGATGCAGGACTCTGTCGTCTTCCTTGTCGAGACACAGAATAGAACGGATGGATTCTCCATTTTCTCCACTAGAGAGGAATTCTGAGAAATTTGAGTAGATACAAAGACGGCGATGATTTGGTGACAGAGAAATTGGACGATCAAGATTGCCCCCTCTGGATAGTCCTATCTCATGGTAAAAACCTCGCTCCGCAGCTCTGTATTTGCAGAATCCATACATCACTTTGTGAAGACGGCATGTTTTGATTTGGCCGTTCGGATACATTTTACCAACCATGACCATGTTTCTGTCAATAAGTTCTTGCAAAATCTGCGCTGCATGTTCCTCCATGGTCAGTCTTCCTCTATCTTGTTCTCGTACAAGTCTTTCCGCAATCCACAATCGAGTCAGTGTCCGAACAGGGATCTCGTGACCTTCAGGAAACACTCCCAAATATAGGAAGCAGTCTTGCAAACATTGAGTTAACCTAATGTAGCTCGACTCCACACTACTAAATACACGTTGCCGGTCATTGTCTGTAACATACACCAACACATTCTCAGACACCTTCTTCCACCGCTGCTCACTCAGATACATGGCCGCTACTGTTGAGGAAGTGACCACGAGGCTCCTTCCAGCTGCCACAATTGCAAGAGGCAATCCATCACAATTCTTGGCTATACATTCCCCCGTAGATTTCAGCATTTCTGGGCACTCGCCAAGCTTGCCGAATGCTTCCAACTGGAGTAAGTCCAAACTCTCCTCTTCATTTAGGAAACGTAGCTCGTGAGTCTTCCTTGTGACATTAGCATCAACACATACTTTTCTATGGCAACTGGTTATTAGGACTTTACCCGTATTTAGCGACAAGTCCATGATACTCTGCAAGGGGTCGGCAGTCCATACATCATCTATGACTAACAGAAATCTTCTTGTCTCCAGACAGGCTCGAACTGCATGAATTAAGTTATGACTATTTAATCTGTCTTTCATGGCGAAGTCATTGAGGACATCGAGGAGCGAAGCCTTGCTGCAGGACTCTTGAGGAATATCAAGCAAGGGCCGTAACTTCTGATGATCAATCATGCTTTTTTTGATAAATTCGTTTAGAATACTGACATACAAATCCTTCCTGCTGAAGTTTGTAGGGAGTTCTACCCAAATGCGAATGGGGAACACAAGTTGTATTTCATAGTTTTGGTAAATCTTCCACGCCAGCTTTGTCTTCCCTATGCCAGACATGCCAGTGATAGCTATTACATCGAGTCCCTTCTTTTCTTCCATGAGATAGCTGATTAAAGTCTTCGCCTCATCTTCACAACCAACAATAATGTTGTTTACTCCGTTTGGGGGAACCTTTTTGTTTTGCTGGACTGAAAGAACCTGTATTCATTTAGGGGTGTATTCAATTCAGATTTCATTGCATTTTAAAGAACTTTTAAAAGTACTTTAAAATCTTAGTGTATTCAATCCAGACTTTTAAAAGTCCTTTAAAATCCTAGTGTATTCAATCCAGACTTTTAAAAGTTTTTTAAAATCCGAGTGTATTCAAAAATCCATGGACTTTAAAAAGTCATGGATTTTACCTCAAAATCACGTTAAAAATACAAAGGATGAAATCCGACCTCTGGACACGAGATTTTGATGGATTTGAAAAACCCGGCGTGCGGTGCAGTGCAGCGGCCGCTGAGGAGTTGAACTCGGGCACTCCAGCGGTCGCTGGGAGCAAGGCGGTTTGCTTATTTTACATTTATCTAAACAGTCTTTGACAATTATCCAGCACTTATTTTACATCTATCTAAACAGTCTTTGACAATTATTTCTATATTGTTTAAATATTCATATCTTAGGAAGCTTTGTTCATTGTATACTAAAGGGGTTCATATTTAAAGCTCCTTTAAGCATATCATATCAGTGAATAGTCGAAGCATGTTAATACAAGATAGTATTCAGCTTTTTCTTCAGCAAGCTAGAGATGCCAAGAGACCAATGAATCAACAGAAAAATAGATATTATGATAGCTAACAGCAACCAGATAACTATTAGCTATAGCACCTTCCATAAAATTATACGAAATGGATATAAGTCAATGGCTAGCCATAGACCGACTTCAGGTATTACAGAGTAAATCTGCTATTTAGGTTTCATAATTTCCTTCACCAATTTAACAGGAAACAGACAAACGTCATGAAACACAACATGCTTATTTTTGTTCTATAGTATAGGTATGTATTACATGACTACTAGAGGCTGAAGCACAAAGGAAACAAATGCACACAGGCGACATAACTCAATAGCAGTAATCACAGTCTCATCAAGGGATCTTAGTCATCTTAGTCTCCATAAGCAACAAATTTTTCTAGATGCAAGATCTAGGTTTACAAAGACATTACAGCATTTGTAAAGGGTGTTTCGTAAAATACACAAAGCAAAATGATGGAAATGACAAAACATACCTCCCTGCTTAAGCAAGTGAGATAAACAGCAGGATTTAAATAGAAGCGAAGAAGCTATTTGGAAGGAAAGTAATGAGGCACATAATAAAGAAGCTTACGAAACACATCCCCAACCTGTAATAAAACAGTATCCAATGCAATAATATCTAGAGTTTGCCCATCAGGAACTTCGATTTTCTTTGAGAAGTATGTTGCCCCTTCCCCTTTCAAAATCCCAGAAGGGTAATAAGAATTAACGAAAAACCATTACTTTAAATGTTTAAATTAGTGATGAAGGAAATGTCAAAAAGTTATAACCAAACAACTAAATTCAATAGATATAAATTAAACACACGCACACACTCACATATATATATATATAGAGAGAGAGAGAGAGTGGTCAGGTAAGTAAGTTTTACCTCTGTTGATCGTTTTGCGACGATTTGCAGATCTGTATATGTCCGGATCATGCGAAGCATGGGATCTAACCTTCCAACTCTAATGGACTTGATCTCTCTCGCCACTGTGTTACCTATTGAACCTCGGCAGCAGGTAGTATTAATATCATTCGCCGCCACGGCCGCCGCCCGGACCAACAGAGATTCATGGATATCTTCAACGTCATGAATAAGCTCCTTGATCTGCCTCTCCAAATCCAAATCTCTCGGCCGCTCGGAATGCTTCTGCCTCTCGGCAGCGTCGAGAAGGAAGGCCCTTAAGAGGCGGACGTCATCCTTCTGCCTCCGGAGCTCTTTTTCAATCTCCGCATAGGCCATAGTTCTTTGATAGTCCAATCTCTGAGACCCGTCCGAGACAAATGAGGACTAACCCATCCATCTAACTATAGTTAAACCTCAATTATTTACGTAAGATGCGGACCCCATCCATGTAACTATTGTTAAGCTTTAGTTGAACTTGTGTACATTTTGAATTTAATAATGAAAGTAGACATGTGTCGATCATCATCTGTGGTGGATGTACACTGGTGGTCCACCCAACATGGAATTTTCCCCTCCCTTTGCCACCGTCCCACCCAAATAAAATCCTCTACCCCGTTTCGTGTCCCATTTTAACTTTTATTCGATTTTCATCAATTTTTTTCTTCAATTTTAATAGTTTAGTTTAATTTTATAATTATTATTTAGGATTCATTCCACCCAATTAGAATTTATATTTATTTTTTAATATTTATTTCTTATTTTTAGTTAATATGGTTGATTATTCCAAAAGTAGGGTATATAATTTTTAAAAAATTTAATTTTTAGCAATAAATGTTGATTATGATTTGTAATACTATAATAAAATTTATTTTTGTGATAAATATTTTAAAATTATTAAATTTCATAGGGGACACAATAATGGGACATAAAAAATGGATTAGAGGATTTTATCCCCCGTACCACCCATCAGACGTTCCTGCTAATTTCCTTTTTTATTTTCATATACCTTTCATTTTTTAAGTTTTTTTTTCCAAAATTATATATACTAAAATTGAATTTGTCGGCTGATCGAGCAATGCACTTGTTCATGTTTCGAAAAAGTTGCAACGAAACATGTCACACATTTAAAATTTTCTCTTTTTTAGATTTTTTTTTTCTTTTCTTAATAAAAAAACTTGAATAGAAAGGAATTTTTTTTTAATAATTTCATCTAGGTTACAATAAATATGTTCACACAATTGAAATATGGACTTATAAAACACAAAATTGAAGACCAATGGCAGTGGTCTAAGAAAAGCCGTCGGCATGTAATTATTACATTGAGCAAGTTGGAGAGTTTGTTACTATGGCCAAATACACTTTATGAAAAAACACGAAAATGGGGGGGGGGGTACACATCCAAATACACTTTTGTCCAAAATTCCCAAAAAGTGGAGAACTTCCTCGTTCAATATTCTCACCCTTCCTTTCCTCGTTCACAGCAGACAATTCCTCGTGTTGTGGAATATGTTGATATTGAATATATTCCCCAACATTGGGGGTGCTCTTAAAGCATCTCCACTCCCTAATGATGCTTTTCCATTTTTAAATATTTTGTTGTTACATCAGCGCCATCTTAAAAAGTTAAATATCTATTTCCTCTAAACATATTCATATCCAACAAAACTATCTCAAAACTAGTTGCTACATTATATTTGATTAAATAAATACAATAAAAAAAATGAAAGTAAAATTAAATACACTATGCAAATTATCCAACCACCCAACGTTGAACCCAAAAAAATAAATAAAAAAGTTATGGTGGCCAAGTTGCTCCATTTCCTACTCACCCCTAGGACTTCACAACGAACAGACTCGAGCTAGAGAGAGAGAGCGCACTTCGAAAACTAAAGGTAGCTGAGCGATGGAGGAAGCAGGCGTCGTCGCCCAGATACTCCTCGGGCTTGCCTCAGTAAGTCTGCGGAAGCTTTTCGATCGACTGAGGGGAGGAGAGGAGGTAGTGAGGCGGATCGAGTACGAATTGGAGACGCTTATACCTCGCTTGGAGAGGATCGAAGCGGCCTTGCCGAACTCAGAAACCGAATCTATTATGGGACGTACTAGAGATATAATCCGCAGAGCGGAAGACCTCGCCGAGACTTACACCAAAAGGGTGATCAAGAGCAAGGCTGCCAACTACTGGAACCCAATCAATTCCATCGGAATAGTTATTATCACGAAGAAGTTGCACAAAATCGGAGCCGAGTTCGACCGGGCTAGAGGTGAATTGACAGAATTTGAGGCTTACTCAGTAGCAGCAGAAGAAGTCAGAGCCGCCGAGCGAAGTCTTCTTCCCCCTTACCTGAGGCGTTGCATTCATTATTTCCTGCTATTTCCTCCCGACTATGAAGTACCTGCAAGAAGATTGATAGTCTTGTGGATTGCGGAAGGCTTGGTTCGTGCCAAGAAACATGATAACCAATCGGTCGAAAAAATTGCCCAAGGATATCTAGATGAGCTAATACAGCGTGAGGAGATACACGCAACTACAAATCGCAGAACTGGGAAAGTGAAGACCTGCAGGATCTATGCTGAGAAACGAAACAAGCTCTTAGGGGAGGCTAACAGCGCCAATTTTCTCCAGGACAGGAATGATAAGATTCGTCGGCTTGTAGATCATAATCATAACAATGGCGGCCGCGATTCCCCCTTCATCCAGATTGATGGGGACACAAAAGTTTTCAATTATCGGGATGTGATCTCCTTCTTGTCGTTCAATACCGAAGAAGGGAGCAAACCGGGTGATGATATAGGTGATTTCCTCCGTAAATGCATCTCCAAAGGCTGCTTCAAGTGGCTGAGGGTGCTCGATCTCGAGCGAGTATTCCGGCCCCAGCTGCCCGACACGCTCGGAAAACTGATCGCCGTGAAGTATCTCGGACTGAGGTGGACGTACCTGGAAAAACTTCCGGCCACCGTCGACAGCTTGCTCAACCTCCAAGTACTGGACGTGAAGCACACGTATATTAGTGTTCTTCCCAGATCAATATGGACCATGGAATATCTGCGACATCTGTACCTGAGTGAGGCTTATCGCACCAGATTTCCCGATCCGCCATCGCGGGTCACTCTGACCTCCCTTCAAACACTCTGGGGAGCCTTCGTAGACGAGGATACCTGCATCAGACAAGGACTGGATCGATTACTCAACATTCGGAAACTGGGACTGTCGTGCAGGTCGAGGCCGTCTGAAATGTCGGAACAGTTAAAGGCCATCGATAAATGGATCTCGAACCTCAAATTTCTCGAGTCTTTAAGGCTTAAATCACGAGATGAGAATGGGAATGCTGCCGATCTGCATTTATCTTCGTTGGAGGGGAACAAAAATCTCTCCACAGTTTATCTGCTGGGAAAATTGGAGCCCCTCATCCTCTGCGAGCTCCCTGTTAGTCTCACTGATATCACGCTGTCCGGGTCAGCTTTGGATTTGGATCCGATGCCATTTCTGGGAAGTCTTCCTAATCTCGTGATTCTTCGACTGCTGGGTGAATCCGTGGTCTGCAAGAACATGTATTGCTCCAGAAGAGGTTTGCGTCGTCTGAAACTTCTTTGGATTTGGAACCTCGAGAATCTGGAGGAGTTCGAAGCAGAGGAGGGATCTCTGCCTTCTTTGGAAGAATTGGAGATCAGATCCTGTAAAAAATTGAGAAAGCTTCCTGATCCACTGGTGCGGCTTCCAAATCTCGAGCTCAAACTGACGAGGATGCCGCCGGAATTCGTGAACGGAGCGAAGCGACATTATGCTAATGTTCTTCCTAAAGATGATCAGTACATAATGACGAATAAACCGACAACGTCGGAACCGGAACCGGAAACAGACGATCTCGTTCTGTAGGTGATCAAACACTCCTCCATCGATTTTTCGATGAATTCAGCGCTGTGTTTTCGGAGTTTTCTCAGGTATGTATGCATTCATCACCTGTTATTATTGTCTTTATACTTAATCGCATCACACCAAATCAAATATAATGATCTGTTCTATACTTCTATTTAGCATTCTTATCTTATTTCAAACTGTCGTTATTGCATTCAATGGAACAACAAAAATCTCTATAATGTCTGCAACAGATCATGGGAGATTTTCTTCTGGATTATTTCCCTGCAACTAGCCATGTTTGAATGGTATCAGTTCTGTGTTCTATTTAGGTGCTGCCTTAAACTCTTGAATTGTTATTTTGTTAAAACTGGAAAACATATACGTTGGTCGCTTCACTTGTTTGATTATTTTTCTCAAATTTTAGCGGATCAGATCCTCTGTTGCAATTCCTATTCCACCTGGTGTTGCGTAACTAGATTTTTTTTCTCATATTAATATACCCTAATTGGGATGGATATGATGAACTCTAAATAAAAAATTTAAATTAAATAAAATCCTAATAAATTAAAAATTAAAAAAATATTTTTTTTATGAAAAAAACAAATACTTGAAACAGGAAATATAATAGGAGATGTAACAGGTGGTGATCTGGTGAGAAATTTTAGCCATTTCAATTCGGTGAATAAAAGCAAATGAAATCCTCTTATCCACTTCCCAATCTCCTTCGTTGTCCCATTATAAATTTTATTAGTTTTTTTTTTTCAATTTCTTTTAGTTTTGTTTAATGAAATCCTCTTATCCACTTCACCATCCTCTTTTTCATAATTAGGATATACTATTTTGAAAACTTAAATTTATAATGAGAAGTGTTAATAATGATGGCAAAAATTTGCATAAATTAGATGTATATATAACTTTATATCAGACGGTCAACATATTGATCGGGTTAAATGCAAGTCAACGCACGTTCCGCAAAAAAGAAAAATGATGAAATAAGTGATACTTTTTAGAATTACGGTTGGTACTGATTTTGACCTTTTTTTTGCTCGATACTTTTTAAGGATAGAGGTCATAATTTTGGGCTTTTGAGAGACACTTTTTCGTGTTACCTTTAATACTGATTTTGAACTTCCAGGATGACCGGGTCAATACGCGTTTTCCGACACTGACCGATCAACGAGTCTGATAATTTATCTATTGCGCACAAGTCCAACTCAATCATGATTGATTATACTATAATAAATTTTACAATTATAATAAATATCATTAAAATTTTAAATTTGATAGTGACACACGATAATGAGATAAAAAAAATGAACTAGAAAATCTCATCCCAAATAAAAATGCACAACCCTTACTCGACTCATTGCGTTTCTCCATCTAGTAATTATATAAGGGATTTCCACATTTTCTTTTGGGAAAAAATGTAAACTTAGTCCCATTATTAATCTATATATAACTTTTATTATTTATGGATATAATATATAAATAGTTAATTACACTTAATTAGGTCACTAATACATTTGTCATTATATTTCAAAAATTACAAATTGATACCAATATTTGCATAATCTAACAAATCTAGAACGTAAGTAAATTTTCGAAGTTTGAAGTCTGACGTGATTTTGCTGAAATCAAAGAGATAGGTGTATCAGTATAACCAACTAAAATATACACCGATCGTCATGATTTCATCAAACCAGGTCAAATTTGAGATGCTAAAAATTTATTCTCGTACTAGATTTATTAGATAATATAAACGTTGGATATTAACATATAATTTTTTACATGTTGAGATAAAAATATTTACGATCTCAAACGTTGAGTACTGAAATAATATACAAACGAGTATAATTTGTAATTTCAACAATCTAGTGTTGTGAGAAACTCAAAATAAAATGTATTATGATCCAATTACGCCCAGCCCAGCCCATTGGCTTAAATGATGCTGCTGCTCACATTCAAAAAGCTAACTAATTAATTAGTTAGATAAATATTATATTATTCTAAACAGTATATATTTTCTGTAGCGTAAGAAATATATTACATTATACATTCCTCCAAAATAAATTAAATGATTGTACTAACTTAAGAATAAAATAATATAATAAAACTATAAAGGCTCGTCTCAAATATTTATGGCCCCTTAGCTAATTATAAAAATAGGGGCCCAATTATTGAAAAATAAATAAATTTAATTTAGTAATAAATTTTTAAATATTAACATATTGCAACTATATTTTAACACAAAAAAAAAAATCAAAATATTTTATTCATATTGTTGATAACATCCAACTAAAGTATACGACCTCAAATTAATATAAAAAAATAGAGATTATTATGTTGTCTGTCTTACGGAGAGAAAGAGATGGATTAAAAAAATGAAGAGGCCTTGTGTTGATGCTCACTTTAAGCACCTTCATAGACTACCCTAGAGCTATTATATATTTTTGCAAAATACACATACTTGAGTCCTTTAAAAAAAATACACTTATTTGAGAAAACCAAACTAATTGTTATGCACTTAACTAAGCAATTTAAAAAAAAAAATCGGAATGAAACGTGAGTAGGAGAAAAATTTCAAAATAGATGTTCAAGAAAAAGTCTTTTTTTTTAAAATAATTTTTGGGAATAAGATTTTTTGAATTGTTAGCCAAGAAAAAAAAAAGAAAATCAGTTCTAAAGTGGACTAAAATAGGGTTTCCAGAATTTTGGGTTGGGCTTGTAATGTTACTCAGGCCTGGGCCTAGTATAATTAATGCATGATTTTTTCAGTTAGGGAAATTTACACTTTGATGCCTGCATTTTGGACATTTTTTTAAAAATGACTCACTTTATTATTATTAGCAAAACAATACCCACTTTTTCAAAAATTTTACAAATCTGATCTCGATCAAATTTCTAGCCTAAAATCTCCACGTGGCATGCCCAACAATTTTATTTTATTTTTAGTTCATAATTGAGACGGAATATCCAGGTAATATTTACTATACTGATATTTTAATATACCATACCATACTGAAATATCACGGTATACCGAAATTATGCTTATACCGAAAATTTATTTATTATGAAAACATGTGTATAAATAATAATATTAACGATATCAAACATTCATAATGACAATCAAATACCAACACATACAACAAATTATTAATCCATGTCCCACCAATCAAACGTCAACACAACAAAACATTTTACGTCTTAACAAGTTAACAATCAAACTCCAACGCAAAAATAAATAAAATAAATTAGAGTTGAGTTAAAATCCCAACCTGTATTAAAAATACAATCTCAAGTCCCAACAAATTTTTAAAACATTAGAATATAATTTCAACATCTTAAATTAAACATCATGTTTTTGCTAAACTTTATGATAAACTTATTAAATATTATATTATTACATTACATTATTCTTATATTTCATAATTTACGTATATTTCATTTTCTTTTAATTTTCTCGATTATTCATCTTCATTTTTAGTTTTAAAGAATCAAGAAGAATAAAAAATTATTATTTATTACGTTCATTTAGATAATAAATAGATTAAATATCATATTTTGGCTAATCTTTTATGATAAAAATACTAACTCACATAATCATATTGTCATACTCTTATATCTCATAATTCACCTTGTACCACTTCATCGGACTTGATGATTTTATAATCAATTAGCAATCTCTACACGTTGCAAGGAATTTAATATGTATAAAATAATATTTAATATTTTTGAGTGTGACCATTTTGTGGATTTTAAATATACTCAAAATATTTTTATGTCACTGCATAATGATATCATATAGTTAGTCCTAGATCATTTTTTTGACATTTGAAAATATATCAACATTCAACATTTGAAAACATATAATTTTTTCATAAGAACTTGCTTGTTTGATGATTGATGAAGTTTGCGACATTGAATTATATAACAAAAAATATAATAATAAATTTGTATTAAATATCTTTAAATTTGCTTGGTGATCATTAGACTGTTTATTATCCATTCAAATTAATAATATAAATTTACAATTACGTCACTAAAATTTACAAACAATAATTACAAAAGCAAGTCTTGTACCCCAATAGCAAATTAAAACAAGGCTAAACCATCGTTTATATTCCAAACTATTCCAATTTTCTCAAATCTATCCCAAACTAACATTTTTATCAATTAAATATCTAAACTATTAAAAATTAATCAAATACATTTTTAGGCCAAAATCAGATCTTAAAAAGAGTTTAAAAAAATTAGAATAAAGATATTATGTCATAGATATGATCGATTTGGCTACAACATAAGAAGAAGACCCAAATATTTAGCCGAAGCGTTAGGTAATTTTTTGCCAAAAAATGTATCCGGAGATATATTTGATTGGGTTTTTAATAGTTTAGGTATTTGATTGATAAAAATCTTAGTTTGGGATAGATTTAAAAAAATGTAAATAGTTTGGGATAAAAATGATGATTTAGCCTTAAAACAATGCCTTGATATTAGTTTTAAATTTTAAATAAAAGGAAAGTTAATATATAAAATACAGTTTATAGTCAACTACATATATATATACAATAAAAGCATATAATCAATTAAATATAATATAAATTGTTATTAATTTCATTTTTAAAATCAATTTTTTGTATGTATAATACTATATTATAGACAGTAATTATTATATCATATACTATAAAACCACTATTTTAGTATCAAGTAAATTAAAGTTTTAAACATTGCTAAAAATCTATATTTATTTTGAAAATATAAACAATAATAACCATGCATACCAATATAATTTATTTTGCAATATCCATACATATATTAAGACGTGTAGTTTATTAGCAGGCCTTAAATTTAATATTTCTCAAAATTTTGAGCAAGTAATTATTAAACAAACAATTAGAAAGAATACTAAAAAAAGGAGAGTATACATACTCTCTCTCTCTCTCTCTCTCTCTCTCTCTCTCTCTCTCTCTCTCTCTCTCTCTCTCTCTCTCTCTCTCTCTCTCTCTCTCTCTCTCTCTCTCTACCAAAGCAGAAACCATGAACTCTATATGTAATTATGTTCATTTACGATCCTATCTATACAACTCTCGAATTTTCAAGATTTTATTCTTGATATTGTATTTTGACTCTATGTTTCCTTCTTTTAACATATAATATAATGATAAAAATTAACTTGTGGGAAACGGTGTAAAGCGTTAAAATTGTGAGACGAGTTAAAATTTGAATCTAAACCCATATTAATTTAAAATTAAGGACACATTTGTAATTTTATTGGAATTTGATTGTGTTCGTTTCTAAATCTTAACCCGTTTTATAAATTTGAACTCGTAAGACGATCTCATACAAAACTCTCTCTAATACAATTCACTATCATTTTAATTTAAATATATTAAAGTATATGACCGTCTTACGAGTCACAATTTATAAGATAGGTTAAGATATATATCCAATCACATTAAATACTAACAAAATTATAAATATGGCTTTAAATATAAGTTTGAATATTTGAATCTTAATTAACCCGTTTTATGGATTTTGTCCCGTAGGACAACCTTCTATAAATCTTCATGTTAAACAAAAACCCAACAGAAAGGGAAGAATTTCAAAAGTAAATTGAATCATAGGCTTATATCTAGCAAAAGTTACATGAAGAAAATTAAAAGGGCAAAAAGTTAAACAATATCTTGAACTAAAACTAAAGCAAAAGTTTGCACAAACCAAAAAGTTCCATGCAACTCAAACATGATTAAGAAAAAGCTATTGAGGTAAAGAAAGAAAACGACAATCTAGAATCGAAATTAAAAAACAAAAAACAAATAAATTAACAAATACTAATAAATAAAATTTATAATATATAGTAACTTGGTGCCAAAAGCTGTGCTTGGAAAAAAAAGATTTTGGTTCTCATAAAAGATTACAGTTGTAAAGGAAATTAAGTGGGGACAAATTAATTTTATAACAAGAAAAAATAAAATAAAATAAAATAAAATAATGAATTATTTTTTCCCTCTAATTTCAGATGTGCAATTGATTCACTATCATGATTTTAACAACTGTGAAGTCCCACTAAGAGAAAAATACAACCTTTTGTAATCATCATGTATACAAACAAAAAGGCCATTATCTCCTTAATTAAATTTTATGAATTTTGCCCAATTTATTCTGGTCCTATTTTCCTAAAATAATATATTTTTTCAACCTAAATTTTTTTCCATAAATGAAAAAGGAAATTCAATTAATCAATTGATATTTGATAATAGAATGGCTAGAAAAACTCGAAAGGTCCAATCTAACATGCATATATAAAGTATTATCTAAAAAACATGGTCCATAAATATATAAGAGACTCAATTAACAAATAACAAATGAACATTATATATATGTGTGTACATGGATACATCATATCTTCTCAAATAATGTGTTAATTACATTTCTTAACACCAACTTTTTAGCAAAATTTTGAAAATATCATTATAGTACTTGTACTTTGAAAATTGTAACAAAGATAGAATTAGAATCAAAATCTGGTATAATCGAAACGGTATTCCGCATGGAAATTCAACATAAATTAGAAAAAAGAGGTGGGAGAATTTCCATGAGGGATACAAGTTGGACACATCACTTTTCGGTCACCAAATTTCGACACAAACTCACTAGATTTTTTACATGTAGTTTCCACATTTTATATATATACACTAGAATGTAATTATAGAAAATTCATGACATTTTCAAAATTTTGTTTAAAAGTTCAGATTGTATAGTGTAATTATATATAGATGTTCATGAAATGTTTTACCAAGGCAATCAATGCTTCCATGCAATGAGCTACACTTTTCCCAGTAAACTTTTATTTGTTATTTTAAATTTTGTAATGTGTAAATAATTATTTATCGTTTTACATAATTTCACACATCCTCTCTTAATTTTAACCCTATTAAATTCCTACAAAATCTCTTACTACTAATATAGGGAGAGAGAAATCTTTATATTTTTAAGAAAATATATCTTAGTTATGTTGAAATCTTAAAAATGACGAAAGAAGTTAATATGGAGAATTTAATGATTCTCTCTCTCTCTCTCTCTCTCTCTCTATATATATATATATATATATATATATATATATAATCTAATTTAGCTAACTAATGATTTGAAAATCAATAATATCCTTCAATTTTGTTTGAGAGTGGGAGTGTGCAAATGGTTGGTTCGGTGCAAAATTGAGTTAAACTAACAAAATCAAATAAAAAAATCTTAAAAAATATAATATATATATATATATATATATATTGATTGGCTCGATTTTAACCAAAATATATTTTAATTAAATCGAAACTGAACCAAACTATATTTTAATTTAATATTCAAAATAGCTCTATTTGGTTCGATTTTTTAGTTATGGTTCGATTTGCACACCCCCATTTGAGAGTACTTTTTAATATTATACGTCTTGCTTTTAACCATGAAATCTAAGACAATCTTTAAAATGAAAAAAATAAATAAAGTACGTAGATGCATGAAGCGAATGTCGAGGACGTATGTATTGCTTTTTGCATGGCACACTAACCACTACATATAAATACCATTAATTAATTAGATACTCTGCAACGAATTGTACTAGCCAAATAAACAAGCTTTATTATCTTAATAAAAATGGTGCATTAACCAAGAAATCACAATATTATCATAACTATTTTCCCAAAGTGTTCTAAAAATATATGTAGTAGCATTTTGCTTTCCAAAATATTGTAATAATCTAATTATGGGCCAATAAATGTTCTAGCTACTAGCCTCTAAGCTAGTTTAATAATACTATTTCAGTTTCTGAATAAGTATCATTTTTATATATAAATGTATATATATTAATAAAGTAATTAAATGATCTCATACACCCCTAGTGAATACATTAAATAAGTCAGATAGAGATATTTGAATGCCTTAACGGAGGGCAAATGTGAGAAAAATATGAATTTTCCATCTCGATTGTGTAGAATGATACTCTTTGCGGAATAAAACTAAAGTATTAGTATGATACTTATTCAGAAACGGGGAGAGTATACATTTTCAAATAATTATTGATTCATTTATTTGAATCAATAGATCAAGTGTTGAAGTTAATATTCACACTAGACTCATAATCTTGAAAGATATACATGGTCCCCATATGTTAAAACAATTCGTTCGTTTAGCCTTTCTTTCGTGTGAGATCATCTTACGAGCCAAAATCAGTAAGGCATATTCACATTTTCATTATCATTTTATTATGTTTGAATTCAAATCTTGACTCCATCAATTTTTGACTTGTAATACTTCTTTTTTGGTGCTAATTGTATATATTACAAGCATAATTATATTTCATCTCGTGTTACACTGAACAAACACATAATGTAGCTAGGTAGCTATAACAACATTATTATCATTGGTTCATTATTCAAATTGTTAATACCTTGAATCTTCCCTTATTTAATTTAGACCCTTTACTCATATGCGTGATCTTGTTCAAACTTTACCTACTTTTAATGAGAAAGTTAAAGGGAAAAGATAAAATAGAAAAAAAAAGATATAAAAAAAAGTGGAAGCTAGAGAAATAGAGAGGGGTGGTGTGTGGGAAACCTAGTAGATTTTTGTTTTTATTAAATCTATTTATCTGCATGAAGCCATTGGGGCCATAAAAAGGTGATAAAAAGTTATTTGTAGTTATTTGATATCTTTTTCTGCATGAGAAAAATAGAATCTGATACCCACCTATCTAATCACGATTTATTTGATTTAATTTAATTTGGTAAACTTCAAACTCAAATTAAATTTCTTATCAAATACTAATCTAAGTATGGGTTTGGATCACTTTTTTCTATGTCGGAAAAGATCTTTGACCGATTTATGGAAACTCTACGAGGTCATACATTTGTTTTTTGTTTTGTCTTTTTTTTTTTTTGGTTAACCTAAATTGGATAAATCGAGACAAAATTATTCTGGTTTTTGTGTACGGATATAAACGTGAGCAAGGATTAAAGCTAGAGATATGAAACAGAACTAAATAACTGAATTTGTATTTATATATGCTCTTTTATTATATTATATTTAAACGTTTTTTTTTAAAGACTAGATGTATAGGTTTTGTGTAAGCTAACAAAATGTGTATATATATATAATTTAATAAGATAAATTTTATATAATTGAATAAGATAAATTTAATTTAATTAGTAGTTTCCTTTAAATGGATACGAGATCTTTTTTATCGAGGTGCGCACTGGGTAAACCTCGTCCCTGTGTAATAGCCTGCAAATCACACATAAGAGGTAAACCACACTTGGTAGGTCAGGTGTGATCGACAGACTCACACCTAATGGTGTTGGTGGTGAGATTTAAACTTGAGCAAGGACGGACGCATGAATTCTAACTTGAGGGGGCGAAATGTAAGAATCTTAATTTTGGGGAGGGGGCGAAAAATAATATTACAATACAAATAATATTAAATTTATATAATAAATTATATATATACATATATAAAAAAAAATATTGGACGGGGCACCCGCCCCCTAGGTCCGTTCTTGAACTTGAGATAACACTACTCCATCACTATTTTTGTTATACATATATATATATATACATACATGTATGTATAATAGGGACTAGGTTGGGTATGAGAACGTGAGAATGAGTTTGTTTAGTATAATTTTAGTGATTTTCTTATTGTATTTTGATGCTAAAATATTTAGCACTATAATACAATAAGAAAAGCATTAAAATAAAAATAAAAAATAGTATCAAAATACAGTAAGAAAAACATTAAAATTATAATAAACAAGCATCATTCTTACGTTGTTACACGAAACAGTATTTTTCATTTGAACCAAATCATATATATATATATATATATATATATATATATATATATATATGCGCGCGCGTGTTGAAAAAGAGATGAGCAATTACTAACCAGATTGCATATTCAAATGATTTTTAGCTGATATATTCATATATTATTCAAATAAATTTTAAATGGCCCCAAATACATTTGCTATATTTGTAAATACGTGAAATAGCAACCCTCAAACTTCAAAGAATAATTCAAGTTTTTTTCATGGATAAACTTAAATTTTGATTCACCTATATTTTTAAGGTCCTCGTTTCCTCAAAGAAGATCGAGCTGCTCCAAATGAATGGTATGTATCAAATATCAATAAGCTATAATTTTAACGAATGATGAAGTCTTGTTTACAAGTCAAAATTTAAAAGACAAATAAAGAGTTGAACTCAAACACAAACATATACGAGTATAACCATGTCACTGAATCTAAATTTGAATATATATGAATCTTCATCCGTCTTACGAATTTCAACCCGTAAACCATCACACGTGCATCTTTTTGTTAACAAAAATAACTTCAATACAACTCGTGTACACACTTCTTGTCAATATTTATGGATAAAAATCATAAATGAATGAAGCCCACTACTTTGACATTAAAATTAAACTAGTTATTTGCAATAAAAATTACAATATGGCCCATTTTTTTGCAATGATAACATATTAACATTACCTCGTAATTATTGTAAATAAAACACCACATTTAATGACTTTTACCATTACAACATGCCCAATTTTTTTTTTTCGGTCAATTCAGTACTCAAATTCAAATTCATATCAGTCATGTTTTCACACGTATAAATATGATTAGACACGCTGAACTGAATTGGTTGAAAAAATAATTATTCATATTGTAATTGCAAAAATAACTAAACGTTGTGTTTTATTTGCAACAATTATAATGTCGCATTGTAATTACAAAAATAGTCCAAAGCCCATGATTTTTTTTAATGCAAATAACATATGCAATTTATTACTAAATCAAACTTGAATCTTGATTTGTCAAACTTCCAAATTTCAAAGATACTAGGTCTGAGATTTTGAAACTGCAAAAAGATTTTCAAGAATTTCAAAGATAAAAAAGAGAGTTTGGAATAATGAAGAATTTAGGAAACATCATAATCATAAGAAAAAGAAAACTTTAGAAGTGTCAAATTTAGCAGATCAGATGCCTTAGATACTTTACAGCCCACCATTTAATAATTGGGAACTTGAACTGTATTGATTGTGACTAAGGCTCATTGTCATTCTTTTTTAAAGACAAAATACCCATCAATTTTGGATTTTCTACAATTCTATACATGCCACAATTTCATTGGATTTGCCCACCAGATGTAATTATTGACCCTCCCACCTACAGCTGGAAATCGAATCAAATAGCTCGATACTTAATTCGTGTCCGTTCGTTCGAGCGTGACCCGATAAGCATATCAACAAATCCGAACATAATTTTGTGTTTCCTAACTAAAAATAGAGCCGACGTGTAGAAAAATATCCACTCCGTGCTGATTAGATTTTTCCACTGTGATTAAAAAAATAATTGAACGAGCAATATTCATAATATGTGTATAGTTATTTTGTTTGATAATGAATTAATGTTTAATGTTTCATCAGTGTTTTCCATGAGTCAGTCAACAGAAATAAGAATTGGTTCGGATTGTCATGACTGAAAATAATAAAATAATTATTATTGATTCATACTTGATCCCCCGTTTTTGAATAAGTATAATTTTGACATTTTAATTTTGTTTCAAAAGAAGTGTCATTCTATATTGTCGAGATAAAAAAAAATCATACTTTTTCGCACATTTGTCCTCATTTAATGCATTCAAATATTTATATTGAACTTATTTAATGTATTTACATAAGGATGTATAAGATAATTTGATTATTTTATTAGTATGTGCATTTATCTAGAATGACGCATATTCATAAACGGATGAAGTATTAGATAAGATTATCAATCTGCTAAATATATACATAAATCAATCTATATATTAGAATATCAAAAAAAAAAAAAACTAACATATGTAAATGGAACATATGGAATATATCAAAGTGCTCACGTTCGGTTTGATTAAAATTCAATTGAATTCGACAAATTCAAACATAATTTTTCAGGTTTGATTAAAATTCAATTGAATTCGACAAATTCAAACATAATTTTTCAAACTCGATATATATCATATCAAATAAATTTGAACAATTATACA
This sequence comes from Perilla frutescens, assembly GCA_026008535.1. Lineage (NCBI taxonomy): Eukaryota > Viridiplantae > Streptophyta > Magnoliopsida > Lamiales > Lamiaceae > Perilla > Perilla frutescens. The sequence continues at coordinate 66,608,000 of BRKX01000008.1, read as the reverse complement.
TTCGTCTCAACTTGACTTATTTACCACCTACCCGTTCTCCCACCGAAATAAAACAAAACCGAAACAAATAATCTTTTCTTGAAAAAAATATATATCAAAACTTCCTCGAGATATTCATTTACATTGCTTGCTTTCACCAATTCGAAAATAAAACTCCCTAAACCACTAATTAAAGATGCAGAAAATAAGAATTTAAAAAAAAATAAAGTAAAAAAATATCAAATATCAAGAATGCTGCCAATTTCTTGAAAATATTTTCTGCCCAGGTGCAAGGATAGCCATTGGATCAAAACGAGCTTTTCTATCTTGAAATCTCGTCCATTGATTTCCAAAGTGATGCTTCCACCCCTCCACAGAGTTGTAGTGTGGAAGGTACAGCTTGTAATCAATCCCAATTTTGTTGCAAATTTGAACAATTTCTTGATTTTGTACAACCATTTGTTGCACAGACAGCCCCCCCTTTTGATAGGGTGAGCAAAAGCGCAGCAACGCCACCAAGTAGAAGATCTCCCCTTCGGGTAGAGCTACCGATTTCCGACTATCCCACCTACAAATTATTCGAGCTCAACTTAGTCAAAAGTAAAAGCACGTTCGAACTCAAACTCGACTCATTCTATAATCAAATAAGTAGAAATATGAACAATGATATTTATGTTACTAAACCAATTTTTCTAACATATATTGGAGAAAAATGGAGAAGTAATTTTTTTATATTTTTTAAAATCATAAATAAATTATCCGAGCTCGACTCAGTCAAAAACAAAAGCGTGTTCGAACTCGGCTCATTCTATAATCAAATAAGTAGAGATATATGAACAATGATATTTATGTTACTAAACCAATTTTTCTAACATATATTCGAGAAAAATGGAGAAGCAATTTTTTTAATTTATTTATTTTATCATAAACAAGTAGAAGGGTAATTATGTCTTTTTACACAGATTGAGGTGTCGCCAGCTAGTGAGTTTGTCGAGTTAATACCTTTGTCGTCACATAAATAGCATAAACACAACCTGAAAGCAACATTACTTCTTATTTTTTTGTCTATAAATATAAATACATATATACATGTATGTATATATATTCCAAAAAATATATACATAAAAAACAATTGAAAATCACGTCTTAATCACAATCCAGTTTCACCTGCCCTTTTTAAACTAGTCATAATTAAGAAAAAAAATTATAAAAAAAAGAGCAATTAGTGCCCATTGAAGTGTGACTAATATTGAAATATAATCAAATTTTAGATATAAATAATACAATCTATATTATTGAAAAATCTCCCTCCACCAATAAAAATTGTCCCAACAATTTGGTCAGTAGATCAGACCAGTACATTAGGGTGCATTATTCTTCCAACCTTCAATGGGCCCCAATTTGTATCTCTATAAATTTTTTTTATATAATCATACATAATTCATATGTAACCAATAATAGGGATGTAATCGAGTCGAAACTAGGTTCTTGAGAGGAGGAATAAGTGAGTTTGTAACATACACTTTATAGATCGAGCCAGCATGCAAAGAGAGGAGGCGATTCGAGAAAAAACGAAAAAAATGTATGGTGGTGGTGGTGGTACTTACTTGGAACGTAGTAGAGGATAGACGAGCATCGGGCCACCAACGCCATGCTTCAAAATATTCTTGAAAACAACGCGATCGAAATCAGCAATGTCCGTTTTGGACACGAAGAGATTGAGCCATGGGTGTGGGGCGCCCCATATACCTTTCGCCTTGGCCTCTTCCTCCACTCGTTTCACACGCAACAGAAACTCCATGTACCCCACGTCCACCTCGAACCTCAACCCTTCCTCGAATCTCAACTCCTCCACCAATCCCTCCACTCTCTGCACTTATTTTCAACAAAAATTAATAAGTCTGCAAATCACACGGGAGAGGTTAATTTTTTTCAAAATGTTAAAACAATAAAAAAGGGGAGGGGGGTGGGGAAGGTGAAATTACTATTTCAACCCTAACGGGATTTTGTCATTAATGAAGCCGACATCATAGGTGAAGTACGGTGTCAATAAGGACCGGATTCCGTGCCCACTTCCTCACATTGATGGTGTCAGAAAATCCAATGGAAGATCCATGCCGGCGTACCGCGGCGTGTGGTCGGCTTTCACCACCGGTGGCGCCGCTTGTCTCCGGCGGTGGGCTGTGGTTGCGACATGTGGCGGTGTGGGTTTTTGACTTTTTATTTTTTAACTGTGCTGGCTGTGGGCTCCATTTTTTTGTTTTTGGCTTTAGATGTCAACGTCACAAAATTGAGGGGGTTTGATTAGCAGACACCTAGGTCAAAACTAAGTCCCATTCTAGTCTCTATTTCCCTTAGTTACCCCATTGGGTCCCACATAATTCTATAAATCTAAACCACCAAAATCAATTATTATTTACTTTACTAAAAAAAATTAAATTTTTTGGTATATATGTAATGTAAATTAAATAAATTGAAATTTAATTAGTGGATTTACCATGTCAATAGAGGAAGGCGGGTCATTTATCTTGTAATGCAACGCCACCTCAAGGCAGTAGAGAACCGGACCGGCTTTGCGCGAGACGCGAGCCGGGTCGAAAGAACTGTACCGGTCCAGCGGAACGGACGGCCACCCGTTAACCGGGTCGTCGCTGTTGACGAAGACGAAACCTTCGACGTAATCGAACGAGTCGCCATCGGCCCGAGTCACGAGCGACTCGGCGTCCCGGGTGAAGTCGCTGAACTCGGTGTAGACCACCCTTATCCACCTCACCTATATTAAACCACCACATAAAAATAAATAATTAATTATTTTATATATATGTATAGCTTATCGAGTGTGTTTATTAGTGTGTTTATTATAGTTTTTATGTGTGTTACGAGCACGGTCGAAGAGACGGTGCTCGTAACAAGTAATCGAGTGTAGTATTTATCTTTTATTTACGTTAGATGGGTTAAATGGGTCCGGGTGCACCTACCATATCGGGTGCGGGTTGGAGCAAAACCCGGGCCCGAGTTATAATCCCGAATTGACCGAGTCCACCCAGAACGCTGAAGAAGAGCTCAGAATTCTGCTTACTCGAGCAAACCAATACGTCGCCGTTTCCGGTGACGACCTCGAGCTCCGTTACGTTTTCCGTCTGAGGGCCGTGGAGGAAGGCCTGGCCGCTGACGCCGGCGTTAGACAGCGTGCCGCCGACCGTCAGCCCGAGGTAATCCGTCCACGACCGCGGCGCGGCGGCGTAGCGGAGGACGCAGTGCCTCAGCACCTCCTCCCACAATGCGCCGCCGCTGACGTCGGCCTGCATCGCCGCCGGGTCCACGTAGATTCGCGGGTCGAGCGATTTCATGTCGACGACGAGGCCGCGGTGGGCCATGGCCTGCCCGTTGACGGAGTGGCCGTTGCCGCGGGCGGCGACGGTCAGGTGCGGCGAGAGCGCCGCGCGGCGCACGACCTCCGCGACGTCGTCGGCGTCGGAGGGGCGGATGACGGCGAGCGGCTTCGAGAACTGCATGCCGCCGAAGTCCTTGCCGGCGTCCGAGACGCAGCCGGAGAACTCGGCGGCGACGCGGAGGTCGGCGCCGGTGAAGAGGGGCAGGACCTCGCCGTCGCGGTCGGCGGCGCCGTCGACATCGTTTTCGTGGACGAATCGCTCTATGTAGGCTATCATGGTGAAAAGAGAGAGAGAGAAGAGAGAGAAAACGGTTGGTTTCTTGAAATGGAATGAATTTCTTGGGTTATAAACGGCTTCAAATATTTGTGGATTATTGGGATTAAATAGAAGGGGGTGAGAGTGGAAATATTATTGGATTACTAAATGAAATTTGGATTATTGAATGAATTAAATAAAATTGAAAGTGGGGAATTTAAAAAAAAAAAAAAAGAGAGAGAGAGAAAGGGTTTTGAAAATCTTCTCGAGTTTTTGTATGCTATCACCTCATCTGTCTGCCACTTCTTTCCATTATATGTCATCTTTAATTTCGTCTCACATATTTTTTATAATTGTTACACAAGAAATACATAATTTTTTAATAAAAAATGATTATCATACCACTATCTACTTGTTTAATATTAAAAAATGTTAATTTCAAACATGATGGTATTAAGAGAAATAAAACTATCAACTCATATAAAAAAAGGGTTGATTGTGTTAAAATACATAATTTTGTTGTTGTTTCTGGTTTTTTACACGTTTTGAAAAATGTAATTTTAATTACATGAATTTAGTATTTGTTTATTTTTTAACATGATTTTCAAATTCAGGCACTCCAATACGGACAAAGTTGTTCAAAACTTCATATATTTTAAGATAAGCTAGTGTTCTGGAAATCTCCGACAACCATGTCCATTCAGTTGATCGAAATTTGAAAATCATGTAAAAAACAAACAAATATTAAGTTCATGTTATTAAAACTATCTGTTTTAAAATGTGTGAAAAAATTAAAAACACCCCAAAATTTATATATTTTAAGATAATATATATAAAAAAGGGAAGAAGGAAAAATAATTTTTGAAGTACATTTACATGTACAATGATTTTGGGATAAATTAAAAGTAAAGAATTATTTTGATAGGACATGGAGTGTATGATTTCTTATTGCAGGTTGCCCATGATTTCATTTTTTCTCTCATGACGAAGTTAATTTGCAGACGTTAATTGAGGGCTAGATAAGGGAAGTTGCGTTTTGAAACTATATATAACAGATTCACACCTAATGTTTTCGGTGGATTTGAACTCATAACTTAATTATGAAGTTATTTCACTCCAAAATTAAGACATCTTAAGTGACAAGTAACGAGGTTTTCTCCCATGCTACGGTAGGGTTAATTGCTATAAAATTCACAACATTTGATCAAATTTGTAATTTAAACATTATTTTTATAACGTTGCAATAATAACACAACTTTCTAATTTGTAGCAAAATAGACACATTCATAAAATTTCGACGATCGAAAAATCCGCACTGCACGATGACAATCCCTATTTACAATTCCCATAACCTAATTAATCTGTTCATGTGAAAAAAACCACGTCATAATTATGATCATCGGAAAAAAATTAGAAGTGTCGAATTTGCTACAAATAAAAAATTGAGTTATTATTTAAACGGTTTAAAAGTTGTCTAAATTACAAATTCATTTAAAGGTGGTGGTTTTTTTAGCAATTAACTCTACTATCGTATCATATGTGGAATTATGAAAATCCATATTTTGATTTATTTTTTTACTACATGATTTTGACTGTTTTAACATTTTTAACACAGCATTTGGTACCAAAGTTGTATACACCTTCACAATTATGTTAACAATTATTATTATTATTATTATTATTATTATTATTATTATTATTATTATTATTATTATTATTATTATTATTATTATTATTTATGTGGAGTAATGCCAAAATGCATTTATCTTTTTGTTAACGTAATTTGCAGATCTAAATCGATTCACCGGAAAAGTTGGTCCGAGGTTTAATATATTATTACATATTAATCTCGACCAAGTTCTATTTGGGCCCAAATACGACAATTAACAATAATTGATCTAACTAATGATAATATTTTGCTAAAAGATAATTTTATGATAATACAATTTTAAGTTAATGAGTGTGATAATAATATTATCGGTGGTTGATGTAATTTGGCAAATAAATATTTTATTTTTATGAGTATCTTATAAAATTTATAATCACCCGACATGTCGTATTTTCCTGATTAGTTTAACACTCAATCATTGCGTGATGATATACAAGACGACCTTATTTTTTTAGTAATATGGTTTAATATCTGAAATTTGATTAGAGAATTACGAGCTATTTAAACTTTTGAATTAAATTGTATAAAAATAATATTTGATGTTTTGTTCAAATTAATATTTTAATCAATTGAAAAGTGCATTTTTTTATTTTACAATGTGACATTTTTAGCGGGATTTTTTTTTCTTGAAAATGTGCACTACTTTATTTTAATATATAGTATAGATCATGTACAACAACAACATATTCTTGTATTTTCTATTTCAATACATATTTTATTAGTACACCCCCATTTAATACCAATTCTATCCATTAAGTAGTTTTAGAGAACAAAAACATAAAATTTTACACAATCTGAATTTAGTTGAAATTTTAATTAAAATCTCGAAACTCAAGTTTTTTTTTCTCTTTCTCCCTCTTGTTAATTATTCCCACATATTGAAAAATAATAATAAAAATCAAGCGATTTATTTATTGTCCATTCGTTTTCATTGAAATGTCATTTTGGATAAATGAACACAAATTAATAAATTAATTGAATTATCTAATATAATCCTGTGTAAATACATTAAATGAGTTAAATATAAATGTTTGGATGTATTGAATGACGGTAAATGTGAATTTTCTGTCTCGAATTTGTAGAATGACACATTTTTTTTAAATAAAATTAAAATGTTATAAAAACATTTAAATAGAAACGGAGTGAGTACCTTTTTTAGGCCGACTTATCTATACTTTATTATTATTATTATTATTATTATTATTATTATTAGAAAATGCTTATGTTTGTACTTTTAAGTGAACATTATTATGAGTTCATTTTTTAAAATAAATAATGCAAAAGGTTAGAAAGAGTACTCTAAATTTATTTATATATATACATACATATATATATATATTAATTTTATTTTATTTTATTTTTGGTGTAGCAATTATTGAAATAGGGAAAAGGAGGTGCCCCAAAAAAGGGCTAATCATTTCGATGTTATAATAAATAAATAATTATTGGGAGTTTGACCCCAGCAAAAAAGAAACCAAGCCCGATATATACGCGTCAACGTTCAATGTGTTTCATTAAATAAGTAATTACGACTCTTCTATTTCTCCCTTACAATCATTGAATTTCAATATTTTCACTAAAGAGACTACTTAACTAATTAATTCAGTTATTATTTCTTAATAATTAAAAACAATTGCATCTATCTCTCCCCCTCCCATTATTTTTGGGCGGGTATTGTATGCACATCACACAGTCAACGCGCGTTGACTGACCAGTTAATGCGTTGGTCAAAAAATTCGTCAGAATTAGTATTAATCTTAGTACTGAAAAATATCAATTAAAGCCCAAAAATATTACTTGTATCATTAAAAAAATTCGGTAAAAAAATTGTCAAAATCAATATCAATCGTAACACTAAAAGTATGATTAAATTTTTTTTAAAAAGTATTACTCATGTATCTAAAAAGTATCACTTATTTTGATTATTTTTTGGTCAACACATTGACCCGTTCAGCGCGTTGACCGTCTGATTTATATATTATGTACATGAGAATTTGCATTTTTTTTAGTTCGGGGAAGAGGAAACACGGATGAACTCATCTGTTGTATCATGTGCAACACTCAATCCCACAAACATTTAAAAATATTAATTTTTATTCTGTTTCTCTCTTCGATTTCAAGGTTGTGTTCTAATTTAATTTTACACGTATATATTTGGTGTTCACTTTTCCCAATTAGGGTAAATAATTATTATTTTTTTCATTTCTTAATTAATTATTTTCTTAAAAAATATGTGTAAAAGTGAAATTTGAGCACAACCAATTGAAATCGAAGAGAAAAATGGAATAAAAATTAATATTTTTAAATGTGTAGCATGGACTGTTGCTCGAAATGTAGCAGATGATTTCATCCGGAGGACACAAAGGACAGGTTTCAAATTGGACATACGTCTCTATTTTACGTGGATGTTTTTACTACTTGGATATTTCCGAATGAACTATATTTAAATCTTTAGTTTTTAGAAGAAATAAAATTTCGTAGGGAATAATAATGAAAATTAAGAAGTGAAATAATACCTCTTTTTTTCACAAATATAATAACCTAGGCGTTAAGCTATGCATGTACATAACCATCTTGACCCAAACCCCCAAATTATTTAATCCAATTTTTTATTTTTGTCAACCAATTGAAGTTAATTTATTTGGAGTGAAATTAGTTGTTTTCAATGTATTGTTAAGATATTCTATGTGTCTCCATACCTGGAGGATCAATTTTTTATTTTTTTTTCTAAAAATAACAAAATATAGTGATTAACTGAAAAATAAAACGCCTAAAATATATGAATCAATTTCGACCACCCAATAAGAACGGATTAAATAAGAGGTGGAAATTTTATAAAAAATATTTTAGAAAATCATCATATACAATATTAAAATATAATATTTCCCCTTCGTCTCATAATTGTAACCCCCTTCAATTTTCACATAGAGCAATTAAATATATTTAGTGTACTTGAAAAAATAAAATTAAATAAAATTTTCTTACCATACCGACCCTGCTTAACAATTCAAAATAAAATGATTGTTAATTTTAAAAAATATCAAATGAGAGTATATTAAAGAAAATGAAAATTTAATGCATGTATAATAAAGAAAAGTGTACTATAATTTTGGGACGAACAAAAAAATAAAAAAAGAGATACTACAATTATGAGACGGAGAGAGTTCACACACACACACGTACATATAATGTTAGGAAATGGTTCAAATAAGTACTAGTGCTTGGTGTGGGAACAAGGTACTATGTTTATTTAATATGATCTTTTTTATTATCTTATTATATTTTCGTGTTGGTGTATTTAAAAAATATTATCGTTTATCTCATTGTATTTTAGTGCCGATGCTATTTAGTGTTAATGAGCATTAAAATATAGTAAGATAAGCAATAAAATTATAATAAATAAGCATATTACGTACATAGTTTACACATCAAACACTAGTACTCATTATAACCCACTCATATAATGCTATTTATTTTATGTAAAAATGAGCATATTATATGTTTATCAATTTAATTTATACCGTCTCTGTTGGTTCTTATTTTCTAATTAACACGTCATGACTTAGTTCACATTTGATCCGACCATTTGACTCATTATCATTAATTACTCTTTCCGATTCTGAATAAGTATCATTTTAGCATTTTAAATTTCGTTTCACAAAAAGTATCATTCTATAAATTCGAGACATAAAATTTAAATTCTCCTCACATTTACCCTTATTTAAATGCATCCAAATATATATTTTTAACTCATTTAATGTATTCAAACATATATATTTAACTCATAAAAAATAAAGGTGTTGATTAATTTTTTTTATTGTAGTAATTATAATTGATTTGGGCATGATTAAGACTCTTTAAAGGTCGGTATTATTTAATCCTATCTCTTAAATTGGATGCTGACTTGTCACAAAGATTACCTCTCTTTATGCTATTATATATAAACCCGAATTAAATTAATTATTTTGAAGATTATGTGACTAATACATTGCGTATGTATTGATTTGTTTTGCGTAATCAGCATTTTTTTTTATTATTTCAATTTTATTTCATAATCAACATATAGCAACAAATATTTGACAACGATTCGTTCTTGATTCATTTACATACTGATATTATTCCATTTTTAAATCATCATGATGTATATTTTACTCTCCCCGTTTCAAAATATACGTTGTTTTAGAATTTCTAGTAAGAATTAAGATGTAGATATTTTCAAAAATGTATGTTATTTTAGAGTTTCTAGTAAGAATTAAGATGTAAATATTTTAACTAATATAGACCCCTCTCTCTACCTCATATTAAATAATATTAATATATATTTTCTTAATAAAAAATGCAGGTGTCTCTCTCTAATAATTGAGAGAGAGAGAGATTCTCAAAATATGTTAAACTTTAAATTTTTTGACATAAATTAAAAACTATAAACAACATATATTTTGAAACGTGGGGAGTACATATATGTGTGTGCGTGTAAAATATGGATCAATCTGAATCATTTAAATTAATTAGACGAACTGATAAGATCTTTCATTTTTTATAAGAGATATCTTCGTGCATGTTTATTTTTAATTAACATATGTATTTTAAATTTTAGCATTAATGTATTTTCTAACATATATTACAAAATAGTCATCGCCCTTTTGCAATTTAGAAAATTGTCACCTCCTTTTGTATTTTTTTAAAATCAAATAGCAATTTGAGTGTTAATTTTAGCATATTTACACAGTGAATTTTAGCATTGCATTTTTTTAAATAATTTATGCAATTATCACATCTCTTTCAATTTATTGGATGATTGAAATTTGTCCATATTTTACACACCAACTAAGAATATGTGTACACGATAATCCTCCTATATTTATTAATATATGTAAAAGAATATTATTCTATACATCTAAATTAATGCGATCATATCTATAAACACTTATACAAACATCATGAAGGGTCATCGTTAATTTTTTTTAAAAAGTATCTTCATAAATTCATATTTCTTAATGTCTATTTTTAGTTATTCAATTCATTATCGTTATTTATGGGTGTACTCTAAATAGCTCGACTTAGATGACAGGGATGTCACGCTCCACATAAAATTATATATTTATGTGAAATGTTTATTTGCAGTATATTGTTGGTAAGATACTATAAAATATAAGATGTATGATAATATAATAATTAAATTCAATCACCAAATGAATTACGTGTTATGTAGTATTCATTATCTTAAATACACATATTAATCAAGAATCATAAGTTGGATTTTCATGGTATAGTATCAAATTTTCAACGTCTTAATAATGAAACCGGTACAAGCCATTACAAATAGAAATAAAGGTTAATATAATACTATATTCTAAACTATTTACAAAATTTTCAGCACTATATGGATAATCGGATACTTAATTAGGTGTTAGTTTTTTTTATAACGAGCATAACTCACAACCGTTACTCGAGAGTGCGTTGCACGTGTTGCATACAAATCATATATAAGAGGTAAATCGCACTTAAAAAATTAGGTATGACTAGAGGTGGCAATTTAGGTCTAAACTGGACCTCGAAAAAATAAGCGCGAAATAATTTCAAGCGGGGTCAGGGGTTGGCCTAACTCAAAAAATCAAATGGCCAGAATGGATTGAGCCGTTTAGCCCAAAAAATGAAAATTTACAATGTGGTCCAAGCGCGGCCCGTCTCGTCTCGATTTTTGGGCTGGGATAGGCCTCACAAAATACAACCAAAGTGATTTCGGATGGGCCCGCATTGCCACCCCTAAACGTGACAAGTTCACATCTAACGGTGTTGGTAAAATTTAAACTCGAGATATTCAGTGTAAATCTATTTCACTTTACGACTAAATCATTCTCAATGGACATGTCATGTATTAGCTTTTGTCACATATATCGTAATGCTAATTGTGTTGCTAAGGCAAGACTACTTATGCATTCGACTTTAATTCTAAATCGCAGTTACACTTAATTTTTTTATTTTATACAGAAATAACATCTAGATTCAGACTTTATTGTGGCCGGGAATTAGGTGGCGGGATAGAATGGGAAAAAAATTGAAAATATTAAGTATTAAATTATAATTTATTGAAAGGCTAAGATATGGTTTTGAAAATGTGAATAGTTTGTGACATAACAAAGCATTAACCCCTAAACACAAAGTGTAATTATTATTGACAAATAAGTGATAAAAAGTCATTAAATTTATGTCGTTGTAAATGTAAGTATTAGTTAGCAGGCTAATGTTGAACAAGCAACCAAACAAAATCTTCTTTTGTCAGCTGATCTGACTTTTTGTTGGAATTAAAAAACAAAAGTGTAAAAAAAACAATAATTTCTGAAGCAGTTATCAAGATTTGCATCTGTTGTTTTAGATTTTTTACGTAGTTGAACTTGATTTGTATACAGCTTTAATTTTCTGATGCTGCAGAATTCTGGATTTTCATTCGAAAAAAATAAAAATTAAATCAAGAAAGTGTGGTCCCAAAAAGATTTCCCCTCCTAGAAAATCATTTATATATCAAGTATAGTTTGATTACAAAAATAAAAAAAATAAAAAAATATTGGGTGGCTCATCATCACTTTATTTAATTTATTTCACTACAACTTGACATCTGATGTTTACCTAAATTGATTATCTTTTTGCTGACATTATAAAGACAAAATTATCATTCATCAAATATTATATTTTAAAAAACATGCGATATCATTAAAGGATGAAGACAATAGAGGATGTTCTCATTATGGCATTGCAGGGGCAGTTTTGTCATTTCAGATGCGCATATATATATATATATATATATTGTATAATTAAAAAATACCCCGACATATATTTAGTAGTAATTTTATCCTCGGCGTTTCATTCTCCGCACAATTTTACAATCCGTTAATTTTTCGGTGAACTTGATCGATGAGTCGTCAGGTCGGAGACATGTGAATGTTGGGGTGTTATTGTTAATTCACCGTTTCCTTAATATCCGTTGTTGGAAAATTTCTATTTGTGGACTTACATGTATAAAATAAAATGTGTATAGTTGTTTTATGGTAAGTCCAATTAAAGTAATCTACTAAAATGTAATTATGGACTATTGAAGGTATCAGATAATTACGAAATTAATGTGTAGATACCATAAGGAGATATTCAATTTGTTGAGGGACCAAATTGAAAATCACAAATATACACAGTTAATATCGACCGTTTGTAAGATCCATAACAAATTCAACCGTCCATTCAACAATAAAGATATAAATATTTATGATTAAGGTAAGCTTCCACATTTAATTTTATTGTATTTTGTCTTGGCAATTTCTACATAAAGATTTTCTAATTAGGAATTTAATTTGGGTTAATAAACTTTGGTGTTTATGTGATTAAATCCAATATTCATGTCATTACTTCCAAAATTTATTTTCAATTTACATGTATGCGGAGTTTCTCCGACGTGATGACTAAGCACGGATTGCCAGAAAAATTAACGGATGGTAGAATTATGTGAAAAATGAAACATTGGTGAGTAAAATTATTAGTAAATGTTACAAGTTGCAAACGATATATTTGGGGTATTAAGTAAAAGTTTTTTTTTTCTTTTCTTTTTTTTTGCATACTTGACCTATGATTGAATGATTAAACATTTGCTATTTGATTTTGTTGAAATATTTTTTTCCTCATGTTAAAATAGTGGCATGCACCATGTCATTTCATTTAGGTCCACAATTAGTGAATTGATGGGATCATTAATCATATATGAACTTTTATTTATTTGTGAGTAGTTGCATTAATTAATTGTTAAGATCGCATGCTTAGACTTAAATTTGTGATTTAGTGCAAGTTGAAGATAGTTATGAAAAATCGTTACGCAACATTATCGGAAGAAATCCTATATTTCTAAATCATGTTTCATCATCTATTTTCCTGTCACATTAAATAGTTTTTTTCTTTCATTTTTCTCCGATTTAAATTTATTGTGTTTTGTTTTTAATTTTACATTTGTTAATAAATTAAAATAAAAAATATATAAAAAGCGTGATTATGAAATAATTAATCTAATAATTAATTATCGTCAGCCATACTTGTAAAATTTGATTCTCTAACTAACCTCATAACTTTTTTTTAAAGTTGGAGGAAAGAGGGAATGACCAAATGGTATGTATCGAACCCGATACATCGATCGATCAATCTTTTTTAAACAAGTGTCTATCGTTTGGATGTCCTTCAAAGATCGAACCATTGACCGGAATTGTTCAAAGCGATTTGATTTATCCTAGCTATATAGGTCACACCACAATCTAAATAAAAACACACGAATCTTATAACAAATGACTAATGATTTTGTGTACGTAAAATTGTGAACGTAACTTCAATAAATGGATATATATACATATATATTTATATATATAGTGTTTGAAATCTTATTTGGATCTTCTTGATTGACTAAATATGGTTGGATGGCAACCCAAATTGGTAAGAGATTCATGCAAATCCACACACAATCTAATATTCGATTTCCAAGTCTATTCAATATCTATCAATTGAATGAAACTTTGAAATTAGTATTTGAAGAAGTTGATAACAAATCCTCCTTTTTTTCATGTCAATGCAATTCGTGTTGAAGATGTTGAGTATAAATTTCTCCTCGTGTTTTTCCGAAAAAATTAAAAAAGAATAAGTTCCGTGTTTAATAAGTAGTTTGAGAACCCCATTGTTATGGTGAAATTCATCGCACTATTCTAGAACGGTTCAAATTTCAGGTTCTCTTCTTTGTTTTTCACTTCATATTTCACTGTGATTTTAATGATATTTAAAAAAAAATGACACAAATAATCATCATTTATAAAAATGAATTGCGTAAATTATAATTATAAATAATAACAATCACACACTACAAAAATATTTACAATGTCTAATTGGATGGGATGAACCATACCAAATAATTGTAAAATTAAATTAAAGAAAAACTCATAATATGAAAGTGTAATATCGAATGAAACGTAGAGAGTGCAACATGAAATCTCATGCCCGTTTCTACCAAATACCAAAATAATTTAACAACATTAATTTATACACATTTTCTCATTATACGTACTTTTTTCATATTTAGATAAATAAATATTTAAAACAAACTATTTTCATGAAAAATGTGATTCACACTCCTAAAAGGAGCCTTTTCTTTTATAATTTTTACCATAACAGAGGGTGTTTTTATACTCGTATTTTTATTTTTTCGAAAAAACACAGGATATTATATGAATTTTACCATAAATCCCCACAAAACGATCACTTGTGCATATCAATAATGTTGCAGTGTGACGGGAAATTTTCAGGCGTGTGGTAACGCACTACTCACATCCATATACGTATGGACGTGAAGACTAAGAGTGCAAAATTCACTCCATTCCTCTCTTTATTATTTGGAAGAACGTATCCATACTTATATGAATGAGTAGTGTATTAGTACACGATAATTAATACTGAACAGACCACTAACGTGTAATTTAATTGGTATTCTTCTCTCTCATAAGAATGAGAGACTCGAATACGAAGTTCAGTCTCGCATCTCTCAACTCAAAAAAAATAAAATTATATTCCCTCTGTCCCGTTTGCAAGGTTCATTTTCTATTAAAATATAGAGAGTAAATAATAAAAAGGTGGACCTTACTATTGGGATGGAGGGAGTATTTACTAGAAAATTTGTAGTCAAATTGTCACGTGTTAGAAGAGATTTGGATTAATGCATAGGTTGACTAGTGGCCTAGTTGCATGATTTCAACGTGGCTATCAAATCCATTGAGATTCAATTTTATGATTATCTATTAATTCCTGGATTTATGTATTTGTTTGATTGTAGTGATATGATAAATAACTTGTAATAATATTATTCTCAACATTTTAATAAAAACAAACAACGTTTTAGTAATTATAATGTAGTTCTCTAAATATTTAATTGTTTTAATATAAACAATTCAAATAATTTAATATTATAACCAACTTTTTAAAATAAATGACCAGACATTTTCGATAAAAAAATATCATTTTGATTGTTTTTTTTCGGCAAAAATGTCATTCTATTACATAGGTTGTCTAGTTTACTTTTTGAGAGTAAACTAATCCAAAATCAACCGAAAAAATACTTTTTTAAAAATACCGGGTCATTTATGTTAAAATTTTAAAATGTTGAACTATTCATGTTAAAACACCTAAATATTGGGAATTTAATTCTAATTATTAAAATTTAATGCTATTTTTATTAATAATATGTTCAAATACTGTAAATTAAATTATAATATTT
Organism: Perilla frutescens; assembly: GCA_026008535.1. Lineage (NCBI taxonomy): Eukaryota > Viridiplantae > Streptophyta > Magnoliopsida > Lamiales > Lamiaceae > Perilla > Perilla frutescens. Next base: position 66,592,414 of record BRKX01000008.1, on the reverse strand, counting down.
TTTTAGAGATATATGTCATTCCTACATTCCGCACTTCCACATTTCAATTACTTAAATACAATGATAGATTAAAAAAAATGTTTTTTATTTACAGTCATCCCTATTAAAAACAAATTAAAATAGGCTTAGATCCATCAATTAATTTTATGGAGAATGCCTAATATATATATGATTTGGTAAAAAGATTGGGCTCAAGCTTATATTTCTAAGAAACTCATTTGGGCCATATTTAATAAATGAGTGGGCTCATGTCTAGGAAATATTAATGGGCTCTTATTTAACGAAAAAATTAAGACTTCTCTAAAGAATATAAATAATTACGGGTCTCGTCGAAGACCCATGTATAAAAAAAGAGACTTCTCGTGTTCTAGATCCATCATTCTCCCTTTTCCAAATTAAAATAAAATTATTAAACTTATATCAACTTCTTCTTTTTTTTCTTAAACACTGGCAAACATTGGGCAATGCCCACTTGGGGGGGGGGGGGGTCCAATTTTTTATATACATGCATTGGGGTGGCAATTTGTGCATATCAGGTCATTAATGAGTTGATACGATATGATAAGATTAAACACGAACATGATTCATTAATGATCTACTCGACACGAACATGAACATGGTCCGTTATGTACAAACACGGACACGAACACGAAAAACACGGTTTGTTATCGTGTGGACACGACACGATAGAAAATAACTTATAGTATATATTAAATTAAAATTATAATTCAAATAAATAAATTTTAAATTAAATAATTCAATTTTAACTAAAATTGTAGATTAGATAAATATGTTACATTATTATATATAATTAATATATTTATTTATATATTTATATAATATTAACTAGTTACACAAATCCGACACGAATCTAATAAGGATACGAACATCATAAGACTAAATACTAATCTGTTAATTTCATGTGTGTTCGTATCGTATGTATATATGATTATATCTTAAAAAATTAATAACTTACTTAAGAGCTCTAATTGTGACTTATAGTAATTTGAAATGTTGTTGATTACATTTTTTCAAGACTGATGATTATGCAAATAATAATAGAAGAAAATCCACAATGCTAGTGGAAAAAAATAAGGCCCCTATTTTTCATTTTTTCATGGACTTTTGAAATGTCTGGATCGGCACTGATAACAATTTTACATCTTGTTAGAACAAATATATTATTTTCCTTTTGCCCTAAAATGAAAACTATCAAAATCAATGGGAATTGAAGTATCATTGTTGCATAATCATGTGTACTAAATCTTATATTATAGTCTATCACACTATATTAGTAAGGCTAAGATAATTAATTAATGTGAACGTTACGCATAATTATTTAAATAGAATTATTTATTTAGGTCGATATAGGGGGGAAAACTAATTTTGTCCGTAGGTAGTTGGTCCTTTCCTCCGACATGTATTAAATTAAATTTAGTTCCACGAATTAAATGATGATTATTTGGTCCCACTCATTTGTCGTATTTATTATTATCATGCCTCATTTTGTCTCTAGGTAAATTTTATATTAATAAAATAAGCCTCCTTAAACAATCTTAGATATTTGAGGAGAGGCAATTAATTATTACCCATGGAGGTCTATGCTACCCCATATACAAGTCAAATGGGCCAGGCCGGGCCGGCCCGGCCCAAACCAGAATCGGGCTTAAAATTCGGGCCGGGTCAGGGCCGTGTGGTCTTAAAGCTAAATTCTAGTTTTTTCACTGGGCCGACCCGGCCCATTTGAGCCCTTTTTGGGTCGGGCCGGTTTCGGGCCTATAACATTACAGTCTAGCCCGACCCAAAATTGTGTTGGGTTGGGCCGGGCCGGTTTTGACTGCTCTACTACCCCATGATATATTGTCAACGAGACTATCTCCAACAGTTTATTTTATTTTACAGTATTTTATGTTATATTATATTGCAAAATTTACATTTATCTTTAATAATTTATTTTAAATTTTGCATTAAAAAGGAATATTTCATAATATTCTTTTTTATGTATCTATTTAATCTTAATTTTGGTAAAAAAATATAAAATTAACAAAAGTCGATAATATTACAACATAGAAAAAAACACATACTCCCTTTCGTCCCATTTTAATAGGCTGGTTGAGAGTTTGCACGGGGCTTAAGAAAATGATTGGGAAAGAAAATTAATTAGGAAACTTCCTAATGTCCCCCTATTTATTTCTTTGACATTGAATTGATGCCTAATGTGAACATATTAAATAGGGGTATATATTAGTAAATTAGCTAAATATAGAAACATGCCTATATATCGAGACATACCAAAAAAGAAAACGAGCCCATCAAAATGGGACGGGTAATAAGTGTCATTTTAATTTTATCATTAAAAAAGCAACATTAAATGTCATTTTCAATAATTTTATGTTTAGTAGTTTTATCATGTAATTTTATTAAGTGTCATTTTAATTTTAACATTAAAAAAAACATGATCTTTCTTATTTTGTGTACAATTTTGTATTTCCATATTTCAAAAAAATAAATAAATAAAAGGATAAGATCAAAAATAAAAAAGAAAAAAAGTGAATAGTGATGCAGCAAATGCTACAGTGCTGATGGAAAAATACAGCAACACTGTAGCGATTCTTATTTCCCTACACATTATAACGTTGTTGTTGGAGCAATAATTCTTCAAAATTTACATCAGAAATATCATTCCCAACTATTGTTGGAGAAGCTCTAGACATAAATATTTTGAGACATTGAAATTGTGAAGATATTTTTTATAAATAAATGAAACATATGATTAACAAAATAGACCACAATTGCTACATATCAAGATTTTTAATGGTTGTGGATAGTACTTCGTGAGATAGCATGAAATTTCTCTGTGTGTGTTTCACCTATTTTGATTCGGCGTATTCTACCTAAACCTTGATTATGTGCAATATCCCGCAAATTATATGGTAGATAGATGTAGGGCTGTAAATGAACAGAGCCGCTCACGAGCTATTCAGAATTCGACTCGAAAAAAGATCGTTCGAAGTTCGTTCGTTTTCTAAATGAGTCGAGCTCGAGCCTCGAATCGAGTTTGATAAAATTTTCAAGTTGAGCTCAAACACGTTAGTATTCGGCTCGGCCAGCTCGCGAACATGTTCGAGCTCGAGCTTTAATCGAACGTGTTCACTAACATGTTCATGAATATTATAAATAATTCAAGTGAGTAAATAAAATAAGCTATTTTTTTCAAACTCGAGTTCGAATATGTAAATTAAACGAGCTTTTTTTTTCGAGCATTCGAGCTCAGGCTCGTTTAGTAAATTTTTGAATATTTCACGAACCGAGCTCGAATTGAATTCGAACATGACAAATATTTATCAAGTCGAGCTTGAACAAGAGGAAAAAAGCTCAAATCGAGCTCGAGCATCAGGGTCTTCGGCTCAATTCGGTTCATTTACAGCCCTAGATAGATGCCACAATTCTCTTCTTCAATAACTGATGATGTGAATTTTCCAGTATTAATTTGAAAAGGGCGTGATTTTCAGTTAAACTATTATTTTTCTATCTAATATTTTTTTAACATACAATACACATGTTTTTTTCCAGATAAAATAGTATTCTACTATGTATTATATTTTATTATGTTCCGGTTTTGAAATCTACCTCCACCCTCTTACCCAATATATATATATATATATATATATATATATATATATATATATATATATATATATATATATATATATATATCTTAAGTCATTACTTGATGTGTACAGTAATCTACAAATCATAAAAAAGAGAAAAATCTCACTTAAAAAATTGGAGTAACATACTCGCACGTAAAAATAATGATGGAACGGTTGACCAGTTGAACGGTTGTTACATAGCAACTTTGCCCACCAAAATACAATTCAAGTGAAATGGTGTTCTAGTCGGATTAATGAATATGGCTAAATCATTATTATTTTTAGATGTTAATTATCTTTGTATTATTTTTACGAAAAACTAAGACTGGAGTAAATTTTTAAAAATAATGATAATATTAAATCAAACATATGATAATCATATGGGCAATTATAAACATAGCCACATTTTTTCTCATTGCAGCCCTCATATTTAAATAAAAATAAAAATATAATTTATTTGTACTATTTTACCCTTATAGTGTAGCACTGCAGCCTTCTATTTGAAAACCCTAATAAAGAAATAAAGTTTTATCTATAGCCTCTAACTCTTCCGAGAAAAAAAATCATTGTTGAATGGAGAAATAGGCAAATCTCCCATTAACATATAATCAAATAAAAAAAGACATAAAATCAAATCATAAAAAAAAAAACCTTTCTCCAAGTCAAGTTCTTGATAAAGATCCAATATTTTAGGTGTGTTTTTTTTCCCAAAATTTTGGATTGTTTCGCTTGCTGCACTTCATTTTTATGGAACCTTATTCAAGAAGAAAAAAGATAGAATTAAGTTCTCATATAATATTATACCGTGGATTTAAATTTTCTTAGAAAGTGAAGGCCTTCAAATTATCTGCCCAATTTTTATCAAATTTATTTATTTCATACTTTAATTTCTCGATATTAATCGATGAACTAGATGAACAAGACAATACTCTTCTTCCAATTAAGGTTTCAAACCCTCGAATTTTATGGAAAAGTTGGTTGGGGGCTGTAAAGATTTATTCTTTTATCTTGATTTAAAATTTGGGGCTATGCGGGTAATACAGTATAATTACATAATATTTTTATTTTATTTAAAAAAAATGGGGCTATCATAAGAAAAATCATGACTATGTTTAAAATTGGCCTAATCATATTGGGATGCCGATTTAATTTGTTGGGTTGGACGAGAACAATTTTGTCACATTATGGCCCATAAACAGTGGTTCGTACTCGATAATTTTAGGTGCAACCACTTGCAAATGTAATTAATTTACAAAATATTTTTTCAGTATCAACTTAGGTCAGTTGCTGACAACAATTTTGATTTCAATGAAAAAAAATTTGAAATTTAAATAGTGACATTTGCATTGACTCCTGATTTGATTAATATATTAATTTATACAAAACAATTCAAAATCGAGTTGATGATAAATAGAAATAGAAATAGAAATATAGTATAAATAAAACATAGTCAAATAATATATGTAAAAGAAATATATAGCTCAAATGAGTCTTGTTGCTTGATGTGGGAATTAAGAACTAATTCATACCTTTTAATTTCATTATTGTAAAAAAAATAAAAGGAATTTCGCTTAAAAACGTGGTAATATTTTAGTAATATTGTAATTTGTAAATGTCATTTTTTTTTTAAAAAAAAGGAACTCCCATAAACAAAAATTTGTTTGTATCTCGAAAAAAGTTACTTTTTTTTTTGTTATGTTTATTGCTTTGTATCTCCAAAAACATTGCTGATTCATACAATACAAAATGAATAAAATAGAACAATTTATGTTTCACCGTTAACGTAGTTTAATTTACACTTTTTAACTAGTTATATGATACTTTGTTACGTATTTTTCATTGCTTATTTTATGCTAAAATATTAATTATTCATACAACACAACCCGAATAAATAATGCAAATTCCGTAATATTGTTTTGTATCTCGTATTGCGTGTGTGTGTATATATATATATATATATATATATATCCACAAAAGCATTACTTATTCATACAACACGACATGAATAAAATAGCAAAAGTTTATGTTTCACTATTAACATAATAACACATATTTTTTTACTAGTTATGATACTTCGTTATGTGTTTTTCGAGGCTTATTTTACTCCAAAATATTATTTATTTATATAACACAACACGAATAAAATAACACAAGTTTATGTTAATGTTATTAGCATAGTTCAACGCCTTTTTAACTAGCATTCGGACCTCAGATCTTGAGAATCGGACTTTGGTTTGGACTTGCAACTAGCCCAATATTAGTATTGGAGCACGAAAATGGGCTCCATCCGAATCTAGTTCTTGGGCTGTTCGTCCGACATGTATGTGCACATTAGAAGGTCAACCTAATCAGATTGTAACTGCTAGCTAATTTCAAACTTGTAATTCTCCTAGGAGATAGTGTGTTGGTTACAACCTCCTAGCCATTTGGTTTGAACATGGGATGCGGTGACTCTTAGTGTAGTCAATAAGTTGCAGTAATGAGATAGTAATTCCTAGAGGTTACACTCTTGATTTGAATGCCCTCAAACCCTAATTGAGATAGATTTGTATGCCTACAAAATGGACACTCCAACAGGTAGATAGTCACACATTCACAAGCGTTCTGCATGCATCATTCAGTCAGTCGCTTATAAGCTTAACTGCTTCTCAATTCTCGTATGTCTAGTTTGTTGGAGCCTTGTTGGAATTGCGCAGTTATTGTCGAATGGACGAAAGCCATCTTCTATTTGGAGATATAAACATCAACCGTGAAAATTAGTCAAAATTTTCGAAAAGAAGCGACCTCAACCCGGTTGTTCAAGTTCAAATTCCTCAAAGACAAACCCAAAATCCATGCAAGAACGTGGTTGATTTAATTACATAAATACGGAAGTTTATTAATCTAAATTAAATCCCAAATTATAAAATCTCCATGTCGAAATCACCTAGACATATAAAATCATAAACTAAATGCGGAAGCGTACCTGAATCATAAATATTTAGATCTTTATCGTTGAATCTGATGTGAAAATTGTTATGGATCTTCCAAACGAACGGTATCATCTTTCTTTAGCTTTCTGTAGAAGGAATACAAACATCAGAAATGAAGTAACGTCGTTTGAGGACCATAACCCTAAATATATAACTGTGTATATCTGTGATTTTCAATTTGGTCTCTCAACAAATTGAATATCTCCTTATGGTATCTATACATTAATTCCATGATTATTTGATACATTATATTTAATATAATCCATAATTAAATTTTAATAGACCACTTTAATTGAATTTATCATAAAATAAATATACACATTTTATTTTATATATGTAAATCCACCTAATGAAAATTTTCCAAAAGAACGAACACGATCTGCTTTCTATTTTGTATTTTATTTCAATTAACTATACTCTTGTAATCTAATCCCTTTTGTATCAAGTGCATTCTAGTTTGAATTTCAAAGCATTGTAATACATTATGATCGACATTATATTATTAGTAAATCATCACTAGTAAGTTCTTATTTTTAGTAATGCAATTTAAATAAATCACGCTATGTAAATTAAGCGCAATAAATAAATGATCATAGAGAACACAATAATATTAACTACTTTTAAAATCACGAACTTTTTGCGATTTTTCATCTTTAATAATAAACTTTAAATTGTCACACTAAAAATACAAACTTAACACGTTTCGCAAATTAAATAATGATTTCAGTTTCAGAAAAACTAAAAGTTGTGTTAGCTTATTATAAATAATATGGTTAATTGCCTTAAAAATCATGAACTTTGAGCTTAGTTGCAAATTTAACATGAACTTTAAATGTATGCAATTAAAACATCAACTTTGAATTTGTGTGTTATTCAACATCCCCAAACTTTTATAAAATAAATTGACCTTTAATCCAACATAAAATTGGGGCCACTTCGACGTCATTTTCAAAAATTAATGGTCGAGTCGTAACGGGCTCAAAGAGACGAACAAATTGCATGTTGGATTGGAGGTCAAATTATTTTATAAAAATTTTGGGATGTTGAATAACATACAAATTCAAAGTTCGTGTTTTAATTGCATACTTTTAAAGTTCATGTTAAATTTGCAACTATGCTCAAAGTTCATGAATTTTAAGGCAATTAACCCTAATAATATCATGGACACCCGTCTACATAATTTTCAACATTCACGTCAATTTCAATTTCAACAATATATTTTACATAATTATTTATATTTTATGTTAAAAAAAACCGCTATCAAATTCATGATTTAAAAACTATTTAATCCAACAAAATATAATATAAATAATTAGGAAGTGGGAAAGAAAATTGAAAATGGTAGAAGCTTTAGGAAGTATTCGTGCACACGAAAGGAGACAATTGGAATTTTACATTAAAAAAATCCAGGATTGGCGGTGGACACGTGGAGAGATCAGAGAGGGGGAGAGAGGAGCGAGGGGGAATCTGAACCGTTGATGGGGTGAGAGAGTGGACACAGAAATTAATGCAGTGAAGGAGACAGCAACACAGTGACACATTCACGTGCGCCACCTTCCGTTTCAGAATGTCTTCTCTGCAGTTACCTGCCCTGCTCTGCTGCACACACAACCGCACGTGTCACTTGTCGTTTGTCTTCTCTCTCTCTCTCTCTCTCAAATTTTGCTCATTTTGGATTTTTTTTTTAATTTTCATATTGAAAAGAGGATTTAATGTTGTAGGATTTTGTTTTTGGATGGAGTTGGAGTTGCTAATCATGATTTGGTCAATTTGTGAGAGAGCCAAAAAAAAAATAATAATAATAATAATTCTTTTGTTTTTGAACAAGTGTGATTCTAATAATTTAATTTTATTTAAAAAAATATCACTTTATCAATTTCATATAGAAAATTTATATTTTTCACATATTTATTATCATTTAATACATTCAAACATCTATATTCAATTTATTTAATGTTTTTCACACAAGAATGCATTAAATAATTTAAATAATTTATTAATTTGTATGCATTAATTCAAAATGATATTTATATAAAAATGACGGGGGTAGTCTCTCAAATTTTTGCTCAATCGGATTATGAATTTTCTTGATTTTTTTTAAATTTCATATTGAAAAGATAATTTAATGTCGTAGGATTTTGTTTTTGGATGGAGTTGGAGTTGCTACTCATGCGTCAATTTGTGGGAGAGAAAAAAAACTAATTCTTTCGTTTATGAATAAGTATTATTCTAATATTTTAATTTTATTTCTGAAAAGTGTCGTTTTATAAATTCAAGACATAAAATTCACATTTTTCACATTTGTTCTCATTTAATGTAATCAGATATATATATATTTAACTCATTTAATTTATTCACACACATGCGTATTAAGTAATTTAATTAGTTTATTATTCTATGTGCATTCATCCAATATGGTATTTATATCGAAGCGAAAGGGATTCATATTTTGATCTCTCTCTCAAATTCTTGCTCAATCGGATTATGGATTTTCTTGATTTTTTTTTAATTTTCACATTGAGAAGATGATTTAATGTTGTAGGATTTTGTTTTTGGATGGAGTTGGGATTGCTAATCATGCTTTGGTCAATTTGTGGGAGAGAAAACAAAAACTAATTCCTTCATTTATGAATAAGTATTATTCTAGTATTTTAATTTTATTTTAGAAAAGTATCGTTTTATAAATTTAAGACATAAAATTCACATTTTTTACATTTGTTCTAATTTAATATAATCACACATCTATATTTAACTCATTTAATTTATTCACACACACACACGTGTGTGTATTAGATAATTTAATTAATTTATTTTTCTATAAGCATTCATCCAAAATGGTATTTACATCAAAATGAATGGATTAATATTTTGACCTCTCTCTCAAATTCTTTCTCAATCGGATTTTGGATTTTCTTGATTTTTTTTTTTTAAATTTTCATATTGAAAAGATGATTTAATGTCATAGGATTTTGTTTTTGGATGGAGTTGGGATTGCTAATCATGCTTTGGTCAATTTGTGGGAAAGAAAACAAAAACTAATTCCTTCGTTTGTGAATAGGGATGGCAATGGGTAACAGATTCTATGAGTACCCGCAAAAATTATCCATAATGGATAGGGTAATTACCCACTTAATGGGTACGGGCACTGATAATTACCCGCAAATTTTGACTAGTACGGGTGCGGGTATCTTAGTACCCAATTCGTCCCACACCCATATATTATTATTATTATTATTATTATTATTGTATTGTGATATGATATTATTTTTGGAAAATTCCATGACATTGTTATGTTTGTAGTTTTTTATGAAATGTGGCATTTTCATGAAGGGTATTTGTATTATATTTTAATTGAATTATGATTTAATTTTAATCAATATTTTTAAAATTATAAATTATTTAATCATAATTTTGAATTATTTAATACAAATAATAATTTATAAATAAATATTCAATAAATAGTTTGTGATAATGAAATTTGTATGTTTATATATTTTATTTTTAAAATATGACCCTTGTTAGAACTAAAATGATAATTGAACATGAATAAAATTTGGACTAATTAAAATATTAATTTGTAACTTATGTTATTTATTCTTAATATATATACACATATATATTGTAAAGTTGATAAATAAATGCTTGTAAAGATTATATCTTACATAAAATAATATATATTTTAAAAAACGTATACGATAAAAAAAAATACAATTATAAGTATGTTTGATGATTATAGAAAAATGTCATTAAATTTATCAGAAAATATATTATTAATTTTATGCTCACTGTGCTTAAGAAGATATTCATCAATATATGTACATTAAAAATATTTATTTATTATATATGCACAAATATATTATATAGAAATAATCTATAATAAAAAAGTTAGAATTTAAAAACATAATTCGATCTTTTTTTATCTCTTCTTAAAAATAAATAATGTTTTTACTCCATTAATATAAATTACAAATCGTATTCAATATATTTTTCATATATTTAAAGTATATACATAATATATATATATATATATATATATTTAACTTATAAAACATTTTTCGTGAATCATATAAAAAAATAGTTAAAATGCGGGTAACGGGTACGGGTATGGGTAAGGGTACGAGGACGGATATAAAAATTGATACCCAGCGGGTACGAGTAATTTTTCAAAACGCGGGCATGGGGACGGGTTTCGTAGTACCCTACCCATTGTCATCCCTATTTGTGAATATGTATTATTCTATCATTTTGATTTTATTTCAAAAAAGTGTCATTTTTAAATTGAAGACAGAAAATTCACATTTTTCACACGTTTGTTCTTATTTAATGCAATCAAACATCTGTATTGAACTCATTTAATATATTCACACAAGAGCACATGAGGTAATTTGATTAATTTATTAATTTATGTGCATTCATCCAAAATGACATTTATATAGAGATGAAGGGAGTAATATTTTGATTTCTCAATTCTTGCTTAATCGGATTTTGGATTTTCTTGATATTTTTTTTAAATCTTCATATTGAAAAGAAGATTTAATGCCGTAGGATTTCGTTTTTGGATTGAATTAGAATTGCTAATCAAGCTTTGGTCAATTTGTGGGAGTGAAAAAAAAAACTAATATTTTGATTTCTCTCTCTCTCAAATTCTTGCTCAATCGGATTTTGGATTTTCTTTATTTTTTTTTAATTTCCATATTGAAAGAAGATTTAATATTGTAGAATTTTATTTTTGGATTGAGTTGGAATTGCTAATCATGCTTTGGTCAATTTGTGGGAGAGAAAAAAAAAACCTAATATTTTGATCTCCTCAACCGGATTTTGGATTTTCTTGAATATTTTTTTAATTTCCATTTGAAAAAAAGATTTAATGTCGTAGGATTTTGTTTTTATCGAGTTGGAATTGCTAATTATGCTTTGGTCAATTTGTGGGAGAGTGAAAAAAAACCTATATAATATTTTGATGGGTAATTGTCTGAAATTTTATTCAAATTTTATGATATAGTTTACACGCTTCCATATCAAAATTTATAATTCTATAGTGTTTATTATAAAACTATAAACTAATTATGACATAATGAACAATATTCAATATTTATCAATAGCAATTAAAATTTATTTTTTAAATCATAATGATCAGATAATCAACACTAATAATCAAATATTTGTTAATTAAAATTGAAAAAAATGCTACAAATATTTATATATTCTAATTGGGTGTAATTAATGGGATAAAATCCTCTAGTCCACTTTTCATGTCCCACTATTGTGTTCCACAATAAAATTTAATATTTTAAAAATATTTATTACAAAAATAAATTTTATTATAGTATAACAAATCACAATCAACATTTATTGTTAAAAATTAAAATTTTAAAAAATTATATACCATATTTTTGGAATAATCAGTCATAATAATCAATTATATTAATTAAAAAATAAGAAATAAATATTAAAAAATAAATATAAATCCTAATTGGGTGGAATAAGCCCTAAATAATAATTATAAAATTAAACTAAACCATAATAAATTGAAATTGAAGAAAAAAATTGATGAAAATCGAATAAAAATTAAAGTGGGACACCAAATGAGATAGAGAAAAGTGGGATAGAGGATTTCATTTGGTAATTAATCTTAATTTATAATTGCAAATTAAAGTAAAGCACACGATATATTGAAATTGAAGACATATGGTAATTTGAGACATGTCATTATTTAAATATATTATAAGCGATGATATTTGACGTCCTCTGATAATATTATCTCTAAAATTCAATTTTGTTGTTTTAATAATATTGTAGAAAATTAATTTATTTATCACACCAAGCACCCACATAATTATCTTTCTTCGTTTTTTTTTTTCATACATTCACTGCAAACTCCTTTAGTCCTTTTGAATATTAATAAATCGGCATGTGGTTTAGTATGTCACATTCTATAAATATTATTGTTTGTCTAATACAATTTGTGGATTATTTATATGAGTGAGATCTACTCTCAGACAACGATCGTAAATCTTGTTGGAAAAAATATAAAAAAAAGTGAGTGAAATTTGGATATTATTCTAGATTATTCTAAAAATCTAGATACCAAAGGTTTGCCCTAATGGCAACCTTTCATATTTTGGGGGTTATACCATAGTTTTAATGGTGATCATGTGAGAGGTCTTTTTTTGGAGGCTATATAAGGTGGCCTCAACTTCATTTGTAAGACACCAATTTCATTCTTTCTTTCTCATCAACTCTAGTTCTTTGCTCTCTCTTTGAGCAAGCTCTAGTTCTAGTTCGCATTTTCAAGTTTGTGTTCCAAAGTTGATCAAGTTCGAGCATAGTGTTCAGTTCGCCAGAGAAAGCTCTGGTTTATCCGTTGTATCCTGGAAATCAAACGCTCATACGGGGCGAATTTGGTTTAAGGAAACTGTGTTCTCACAGGCCTCGGGTTTCCTCTATCCTTATTATATATTTCAAACAATTGATATTTTGATCTTCAATTGTTATTGTCATTACGTTGTTACATTGTTTTGTTCAGCTAGATTCAACAATCTTAAACCAAATTCGTACTCGGAAAACCCTAGTTTTCAACATGTCTAGTGAACAGATGAACAACATCGCCGCTAACGTCACTGCCGCTGCTGCTAACACTGTGAGGATCGGTGCTATCAATGTTCCTATCAACCATGCTGACAAACCAGAGAAATTTAATGGTTTGAATTTCAAAAGGTGGCAACAAAAGATGTTCTATTTGACAACATTGAACCTTGCGAGATTCTTGACTGAAGACCCTCCGATGTTGAGGGCAAATGCTGATGCTCAAGCTGTCATTGCACTTGATGCTTGGAATCATTCTGACTTCTTGTGTAGGAACTATATGATGAATTGTTTGGTGGATACGCTATATAACGTGTATTGCTCTATCACAACGGCTAAGGAACTATGAGAGTCATTGGAGAAGAAATATAAAACTGAAGATGCTGGAGCGAAGAAATTTCTTGTAGGTCGATTTCTCGACTATAAGATGGTTGATTCAAAGACTGTGATCAATCAAGTGCAAGAACTTCAAATAATCTTGCACGACATTCATTCTGAAGGAATGATGGTGAATGAAACTTTCCAAGTGGCTGCTATCATAGCGAAGTTACCACCGAGTTAGAAAGATTTCAAGAATTACTTGACTCACAAGAAGAAAGAGATAACTGTCGAGGAGCTCGTCGTTAGGCTTCGTATTGAAGAAGATAACAAGAGCTATGATAAAAGGCTGTTCACTCCTCCAAATGCTAAGGAAAATATGGTTAAGCATGGCGAGAGCTCAAGGCGGAACTCTAATAAGAAATCTAATTTTGCAGGTAAAAAGATGTTAGGACTGAAAAAGGAGAACTTTAAGAAGAAGTTCAATGGAAAATGCTTCAACTGTGACAAGCATGGTCATATGGCTTTCGACTGTACAAAGCCGAAGAAGAGCCAAGAAGCACACATGGTGGAAAACCTCTCCTTGGATGTTGAAGAGATGCATTTGGCTGCAGTGATCTCCGAGGTAAACCTCGTTGGTTCAAACCCCCGGGAATGGTGGGTTGATACGGGTGCTACCCGGCATGTGTGTTCAAATAAGGAGTTGTTCAGTTCTCTTGAGGAACAAGTGGATGGTGAGAAACTCTTCATGGGGAACTCTGCTACATCCGATGTGAAAGGCCTTGGAAAGGTGGTTTTGAAGATGACCTCAGGAAGCGGATCGGAAGAAAGGGGCGCTACTTCATCTTCTTTCTTTTCTTCACTTCTTTATTTTTTTTCCATCTACGATTTCTTCTGAATTGAAGCGCATATAAAGTTACCCTAATTATTATAGAGGACATCAATGTAAATTTATTGAATAATTAATGTTTTATTAATTAAATTAATTAATTATTAAAAATAATAAAAGATTCTGGCTAGCCAGAATTTTGCTGAAAATCACTACTCTTTTTTATTGCTTATCTTATTGAATTTTAATGCTAATTGAATTTAGCGTTAATTAGCATTAAAATACACTATGATAAGCATTAAAATTATACTATTTAAGCATAGTGCCTAGTTCTCACACTAAGCACGATGCTAATTATAATCAACCCTGGTATATATATATATATATATATATATATATATATGTGGTAATTTTCTCTATTATCATGATCTTATAATTTACATATTTATTAGTTTATCGACCTTCCAATTTTGGTAATTACAAAATAAAATGCCTTTTTTTAATTAAAATTAAGTTCGAATTATGAAGAAAAAATTAATGAATTGCTACAATATGCAACATTATTTTTTGTTTCCCAAACATACATGTGAAATTTTTGCTAAAGTGATTCATAATTAATAATAAAATATTATTTAGTGGATCGATATTGATAATAAAAAAATCAATTTTCAAAATTAGAAATAACTTTTGACGGGAAAATTATTTTTAGTAACGATCTTGTTATTAAATAGATAAAAATGAGAGATAGTGGTAATTGGTGAAGTGGAAATAGATTTTTATTTTTTATTCTTTTGTGAAACGTAAAATACTGTAGATTAATTACAACACACTCCAATGTAGCAAATTTGAATATTTGACCAACTATATATACTGATACAGCACGCAGTATACAATTATAGGTGTGATTAATTAAGAAAAAGTGGTTTACATAATATATACCCCTCCGTCCCGAGTATATAGTCCACATTTCACCGCAACAAAATGGTACTGCAGAACGAAAAAATAGAACATTGAAAGAAATGATGAATGCGTTGCTATTGAGTTCTGGATTACCTCAGAACATGTGGAGAGAAGCTGTCTTGACGGCCAACTACCTTTTAAATAAGGTGCCCGCAAGAAGTTAGACAAAAGCCCATATGAGTTATGGCATGGAAGACCACCATCCTATAAATACTTGCGAGTGTGGGGGTGTCTTGCCAAGGTAGCGATACCTACACCAAAAAAGGTGAAGATTGGACCAAAAACTGTTGATTGCATATTTATTGGTTATGTGCATAACAGTAGTGCTTATCGATTTCTTGTGCATGAGTTTAAAGTTGAAGACATACACAAAAATACGATAATTGAATCGAGAGATGCCTCATTCTTCGAACATGTGTTTCCACGAAAGATTGAAATGGAATCTACTTCCATTAAACGGACTTTGAAAGCGGTGGAAGAAGAACAACATGACGAAGAGGTGGTTGAACCACGAAGAAACAAAAGAGCTAGGATTGGAAAATCCTATGGTCCAGAATTTTTAACCTACATGGTTGAAAGTGAACCTCAAAGCTTTTCTGAAGCAATGAATTCTTCGAACGGTCCTCTATGGAAAGAGGTAATTCAAAGTGAAATTGATTCCATTTTGAAAAATCACACTTGGGAGCTAGTGGATCTTCCTCCGGGAAGTAAACCATTAGGCTATAGGTGGATTTTCAAAAGGAAAATGAAAGCTGATGGAACTGTTGATAAGTACAAGGCTAGACTTGTAATTAAAGGTTACAGACAGAAAGAAGGTCTTGACTACTTTGACACATATTCCCCAGTAACGAGAATAACATCCATTAGGATGGTTATTGCTTTTGCAGCTTTGAGAAATCTTGAAATACATCAGATGGATGTAAGGACTGCTTTTCTAAATGGTGATTTGTAAGAAGAGATCTATATGGAGCAACCTGAAGGATTCTCTCCTTCCGGGCAAAAGAATAAGGTTTGCAAATTGGTGAAATCTTTATATGGCTTGAAACAAGCACCAAAGCAATGTCATGAGAAATTTGATAATGCTATGATGGGGTGTGGATTCAAAATTAATCAATGTGATAAATGTGTCTACGTTAAAGAAACGAAAAGTGGATTTGTAATTCTATGTCTTTACGTAGATGACATGCTTATTGTTGGGAGCAATTATAAGATGATTAATTCCACAAAAGAGATGTTGAATTCAAGATTTGACATGAAAGACACGGGTCTAGCTGATGTGATACTTGAAATGAAAATTCTTCGAACATCACAAGGGATTGTGCTAAGTCAGTCACATTACGTGGACAAAATTCTTGAGAAATTTAACAAGAATGACTCTAGTATTGCTAGAATCCCGATAGACACTAGTCAACATCTATCGAAAAATAAAGGTGCTAGTGTTTCTCAAGTGGAATATTCGAGAGTCATAGGAAGTCTGATGTATTTAATGAGTTGTACACGTCCAGAATTGCCTATGCAGTAAGCAAATTAAGTAGATATACTAGTAATCCAGCTGATGCACACTGGAAAGGTATAGTGAGACTACTTAGATACTTGAGATACACCCGTGATTATGGACTGCACTACGGGACATATCCAGCAGTTGTTGAAGGCTATTGTCATGCTAACTGGATATTTGATATGAAGGATTCTAAGTCCACAAGTGGATATGTATTCACTTTGGGAGGTGCAGCCATATCATGGAAATCTTCTAAGCAAACTGTTATAGCTAGATCTACCATGGAATCTGAGTTTATAGCATTGGACAAAAGTGGTGAAGAAGCTGAGTGGCTACTTCATTTTTTAGAAGATATTCCAAGTTGGCCGAAGCCAGTGCCCGTAATCTGTCTACATTGTGACAGTTAATCTGCAATTGGTAGAGCACAGAGCCATATGTATAATGGTAAGTCTAGACATATACGTCGAAGACACAATACCATTAGACAACTACTCTCAACTGGTGTTATATCTATTGACTATGTGAAGTCAACAGATAACTTGACGGATCCGTTAACCAAAGGGTTAAACAGGGAGTTAGTTGTAAAAACGACCAGAGGGATGGGTCTAAAGCCTCTAGAAAAGAGTTGATACAATGGAAACCCAACCTAGTTGACTGGACATCCCAAGATCTAGGTTCAATGGGACAACCTAATTGTAAAAAGACTCATATAATCACGGTGGAGGGGTCGTTATCCTTTAATAAGTGATACCCGAATGGAGAAGGTTAAGCATTTGGCTTTTAATGATTCTTACGCGTCAATAAGTTAAGCGAGATAGTATGGGCTATTTGAAAGAATCACCTATGTAAGAGAGAAATGGGGCCGCTTCAAGGGGAATTGTGTGAGGCTCAATTCTTAAACCCTCTTACAGAACCAGACGTATGTTCAGGGCCATGAATGAACATAACAATGAGAACTGAAATATGTTAAGGAGAATCTGGTGTAAGGTATACCATCGTTTACACAAACGGCATACCAATTCAAGGACATCGTGTCTACTGGGAGCCAGTAAAGTCAATATATTTTATAAGGGAAGGTTCAAAGGGTTACACCTACCTATCCTATGCCGGATTCAACTGCTGAACTTGATCAAAATCTTGATCAATTTCCCTCATGTGGGGGATTGTTGGAAAAAATATAAAAAAAAAGTGAGGGAAATTTGGATATTATTCTAGATTATTCTTAAAACCTAAATACCAAAGGTTTGCCCTAATGGAAACCTTTCATCTTTTGGGGGTTACACCATAGTTTTAATGGTGATCATGTGAGAGGTCTCTTTTTGGAGGCTATATAAGGTGGCCTCAACTTCATTTGTAAGACACCAATTTCATTCTCTCTTTCTCATCTTCTCTAGTTCTTTGCTCTCTCTTTGAGCAAGCTCTAGTTCTAGTTTGCATTCTCAAGTTTGTGTTCCAAAGTTGATCAAGTTTGAGCATAGTGTTCAGTTCGCCAGAGAAAACTCTGGTTTATCCATTGTATCCTGGGAATCAAACGCTCATACGGGGCGAATTTGGTTTAAGGAAACTGTGTTCTCACAGGCCTCGGGTTACCTCTATCCTTATTATATATTTCAAATAATTGATATTTTGATCTTCAATTGTTATTGCTATTACGTCGTTACATTGTTTTGTTCAGCTAGATTCAACAACTCTTTCTTAAACAATACTTTAAATAAAAAAACAAAGGTGGTTTTGTAGACAGTATTACAATCATTCGGATTTTGGAATTAGAATTAAAGTACAAAATAAAGAAGAAAAGTAGAGTTGCAGATCGACTACAAATAAACTAGAAATGAAATAATTTAAACAATGCAATAAACTAGGCAGATTCTGATTGAATCTTGAATTGGAACAGTAGTGTCGAGAAGACCTATCTTTACAAGACACTTACGCCTTGGCTATTACTCACAGTTTTGCGAGATTGGAACAGTCAAATCGAGAAGACCTCTTTTCGCAAGATAATTACACCCTTGTTAACGCTCAAGGTTTGATGTTCTGTCTCTAATAGATGAGGACTAGGAACAGACTAGACTATGCAGATGTGCTGTATGATGATTTGGAATTAGGTCCAGGCTTCAACGAATTAGATATAGTGAGAACTCGGAGTAAAATAGTCTATGCAGATGTGGTGTATGATAATTTCGAATTGTGTCTCATTACTCCTAGGTTTGTGACCTCATTCAGACTAGGTGTCGGTTACAAACTCAGGTGAGAGTTACGGATTTTAATATGCTCCACCGAGAGTTTTAGGCTCCACATTCAAATCAAGTGACCTAGCTCATTGACTACACCATGAGTTTCAGTCTCCACATTCAAACCAAGTGACCAGGTGGTATCGGTCACAACCCGGCACACAAACTTCTCCAGGTGAGAGTTACGACTTTGAATATGATGGAGTCATCCATGGGCACCTGTGAGTTGGATGTTCGACAAGAGCCAACAACCCGTCCATTTTCGTACAAAATAAAGTCCACCCAAAGTTCAAGACCCGAGAACCAAGAACCGAATGCCAAGAACCACTCCACTTAAGTGATTGAACACTTAATATCATCTTAACTAAGTTAGACATCAATGTGAGATGTAATAAATGTGCTTCTTCACATTTCCCCACACGCCACAAATGCTATATGGAATGACCAATTTTGACAATCAATTTCTCACTTATTGAAAATCAGATTTGAGATAATAAAAATACTATAATTACCTACTACAAACATAAATCTACCGTATACTATTTAATTCTTTCAAAATTAAATATATTGATCACTAAAAATCAGATAAAATAAGACACGGTTCACTCTATTAAACATGTTTTTCCAACAATATTTACCTAGAATACAATTTATTTTCACGTCATGAAAGACAAAGATACTATATAGGTTTCCTTAAAAAATACTATATAGGTTTAAAAGTCAAATCCTCCATTATATTTCCTTATTGCATTATTTACGGCACAATCATTTAATTATATTTTAATTTTTTCCCCGATTTGAATTTCTTATCTTTTAGTTTAATTTTACGCGTATTGTTTAAAGTTTGTCCACTCAATTAGAATTTATTATAATTCATATTTCACAGCAGATAATGATGTACATATTTAAACAATTAAAATATAATGACTAAAAACATGACATATAAAGTGGGTATTTTTAATGTGTGATATTCCGATTCAACTAATGACCAAGCTTCTTTTTCTTTTTTCTTTTTTTCTTCGTTTTTTTTAGAAGAATGACTGAGCTAGTTAAAACAATCGATTTTTTAGAAGGTGAGACGATGATATTTCCATACGGGCTGAGTTATACTCCCTCCATCCCATTTTGATAGATTTATTTTTCTTTTTGGTATGTCCTGATATATAGGCATATTTCTATATATATTTAGCTAATTTACTAATATATACCCCTATTTAATAATAAAAGTAACTTATACAACTTGATCATGTTGATTGTTATATATATATATATATATTAACGTGCAAATGCATAAAAAAATAATTATTTCGTGTGTGTGTGTGTGTATCTTCTTTGAGGTCTCTAACCGTTGTCGATGGGATTATAATTAGGCTATAAATTGGACTGACTATGAAATTGATTTAATCTTACATAACATCCTAACTATATATACATTATTATATTACGCCAAGTTATTAAAATATAATTGCTATGACATATATCATGTTAGTGTCGCACGAACACATCAATTATATCATAGTATATATATTTTGAACTTATATATATGTGTGTATATATAATTACTGTATATTGAAAAGCATAATTAATTCCCATTGATGCTGTGCGTGTGAGATGACTACTCAAATGTCCCCCTCCTGAAACAATTCAATGTATCTAAATCCAAGAAATTAACAAAATTAAAGATTAACAAGTTTTACTTTTATAAAACATCGATCACTTTCTTTAAATTTGTATCACTTTACACAAGTATGTATTAGAGATATATTAGAGATCGACAATTCTCCCGTGCATATATGCACATCAGATGGTCAACCTGCTAAAAAAAAAGAAGTAAAAACTCTAGATACGTTTTGAATTTTGAATAATACGTTTTAGTGTTATGGTTAATATTGATTTTGACTTTTTTACGTGTTTTTTTCTAGCCAATATTTTTTAAGGTTACATTTGATACTTTTGGACTTGAGTGATACTTTTTAATGTTATGATTAATACTGATTTTAATTCTTTTTTACGAGTTAATCAGGTCAACACACGTTAACCCCACATTGATTGTCTGATATGCATCTAGTGCATACAAGAACACCCCATTAGAGATTAGTTATCACTTATCCCACACCTCTTTCACTTATCTCTAGTGGGGGGAGATTGGTAGCACGCACTACCCTATGTTGATGTGTTGATGCCTTGCACTTTTCTAATTTTCTGCACATCGGGTCTTTTTGCTATCCGTTTTATTATAATTTTGGTATTAGTCATTACATTTTCGATATTTTACTCCCATATCTTGTCTATACCGTGTCGTCCATTGCACCATTACATCATCATCATCATCATCCTTTTTCTACACACAAATTCACTGCAAATTTAAATTACGGTGTCACCAACCATCGCAGATCTAAACCATGGTGTGATCTACACTTGTAGCCATCTAATGCAGATTTACACAACGGTGCTGCCAGTCACTATAGATATACACTGCCACCAATTAGTGCCGATCTACACCACGGTGCCGCTTGACACCGCATACCTACACCATGGTACCGACTACAAGTGCAACCACCACAAATCTACACCACAGTGCCGTCAGCCACCCCAAATCTACAACACGGTATCGTTAGCCACCACAGATCTACACAAGGGTTCCATTAGCCACTGCAGTTCAACGTACACCATGGTGTTGCCATCACGTGCAACTACCACGTATCACCAACACGCCTAAACGACATACCCACTGCACCATCTCGATTTATGTAACAAGATTGATGCAACTTACCAATAAAACAACATCTCGAGGGAGAATATCAGAGATATATTAGAGATTAATCATCCCACATCACCTCAACTATACATATTAGATTTGTATTCACCAATATAATGCGAGTCTTATTTATTAATGAAATATATCAAAACGTTATTATCTAAATTATGTAACACAATCAAGGCTTACTAATCAATATAATTTAATGTGTTAAGTTAAAGACATTGACAAATCGCATTCCAATTAAATCATTTTCAAACTCAATTTAATCACAAGCTTTGATTGTCCACTAACTTAAATGAAGAAAAATAAATATTTAACATGACCGACGTTGGATTATTTTTTTTTTTTGTTTTAAATAATCGACCAACCTCTTTATCCAACAAAGTAATCAAATAGATACATTATTAAAAAAAACATAAATATTCATAAAAAAAAGCCAAATATATACTTATGTTCTGAACTTTGACTTTTTTTTCTAAAAATGTCACGAACTTCAAATAATACTAAAATATGTCCTGAACTTTGACATTTTTTCTAAAAATGTCTTGAACTTCAAATATTAACAAAAATGTCCTGAACTTTCCACTTTTTTGTAAAAATGTCATAGGATTTAATTTTCAACCCTAAAAATTAGAATATATGTTTTGAGTTGAATTGGAAATAATTTCATTTTTGTATTAATTTTTAATATTTTTAAACTTTTTTGGGTACGTTCAAATTTATTTTAATAATTTCCATGCATTTTACTATTTTTAAATATTTGGTCCATATTGAACAAAATAAAACTTTCACGCATTTTATTAATTTAATGTAACTAATTTTATATTTATTTAGAAAAATCTTAATTATTCTATTTAGCATAAAGTAATTATTTTTTTTATGTTTTTTTTATTGTTTTTATGTTATCATATAACAATGATTCATTTATGATAAATAATTCACTTATTTATATTGTTTTGTGAAGTGGTTTATGGTTCTAAAATCCTAATTTAGTTTCACTTATATGTGAGACTCCATACATATTTTTAGAATTTTGATGATTGGTCAATCAAATTATGCTAAATCAAATCAAAATGAATAATTTTTTTATTTAGTAAATTTATATTAAAATGAGCTTCAAATATACGAGAGCACATATTTGAATATGTTTATGCTACCTTATTTAATCTAAATCAATTATTTATACAACACATTTCAAATTATTTATTTTATTTTATTTTACGTATCAAACATAAACAATAACCAATGTTTAATTTTACACTAAGTATAGACCAACATTTTACAATAATATAATTTAATACATTCATACTCAATCGTGTGTAAGGAGATGTAAAATGGTGTTGACGATGCATTATGAGGTGTTCTCTATAAATAAAAGTATGATGATCATCATTAATCAAATTGTGGAAGTATTGCTCAAATTGAGACAACTCTCCATGAATGATGTTCTATTCACTTCACATGATGGGATGGTGAGTATATATATAATTTTCTTAAATGTGTGTCACAGTGTTGTGTCATTTTCTTTTTAATTTTTTCCATTGTACCTAAAATCTTAAGGGATTTCAATTATGTTTGTAATGGATTTAGAACGAACTAATTATGTTATTTGTTTTTTCTGGGCACGATGAATGAAATTGTAAATTTGTTCATGAAAATGAGCTGTCTACTGATAAAATAGCGAACAAACTTGAATACAATATTATATTATTTATACATTTTATGATTATTTCTATTAATTATTTATTTATAATTTAAGTATTTTATTTATATAAATTATTTATATATCTCTCACCGTGCATCGCACGGGAGGTAATACTAGTTATTAAAAAAAACATAAATATTCATAAAAAAAGCCAAATATATACTTATGTCCTGAACTTTGACTTTTTTTTCTAAAAATGTCACGAACTTCAAATAATACTAAAATATGTCCTGAACTTTGACATTTTTTTCTAAAAATGTCTTGAACTTCAAATATTAACAAAAATGTCCTGAACTTTCCACTTTTTTGTAAAAATGTCATAGGATTTAATTTTCAGCGTCGGATTAATGACGAGGCATACTAGAGTCCAGCGTGTCAAAGTAAAATAGATTTTTTTTTAAAATCTCAATTTGAAGAGTATACAATTTTTTCTGCAAATTGGGTTGATTCTGTTTAGATTGAGATTTTGGAAAGAATAAGAAGAAATCATGTAATTTTCTTTTTTCCATTAGGATTGAGAATTTCGAAATGAATGAAAATAAATTATTATTTTTTTCTTCAAATTGGATTGGTATGAGACATTTGTTGGAATGAAAAGTTACAATTTTGGAGATGAAAGACAAAAATAATATCGTTATTATTTATTTATTTTAAAAAAAATTACGAATTCCACGTCACTTTGGCATGATAGATTTCGGTATGCCTCGTCACTAATCCACCGCCGAAAATTGAATCTCATGACATTTTTGCAAAAAAAAAAAATGAAAGTTCAGGACATTTTTTTTAAATATTTTTAAGTTCATGTCATTTTTAGACAAAGGTCAAAGTTCATGATATTTTTAGAAAAATTGTCAAAGTTCAGAATATATTTTGATATTATTTAAAATTCGGGACATTTTTAGAAAAAGAGTCAATGTTCAGGACATAAGTATACATTTGTCCTAAAAAAAAAAAAACTTCCACTAAAATTTAAACCCTTCAATGCACTACATGAAATTAATATCTCATCAATTCAAGTCTTGCTCAAGAAAATGAAATGGAGAAAATAAAGGAAAATGTTCGAATCCATTTCTCACAAACGGGTCGAAAAAAATCAACATCTCAACCCGACAACCCGGTCCCCCGACCCTTTTATCTTGTCACACAGTTGCTCTTAACAAACTAATTTTAAGGAGGGGTTTCTCTCTCTTCTCTCTCCCTCTCTCTCTCTCTCATCTCCTCACCCTTCCATCTTCCTCCTCAACCTTCCACTTTCTTCCCTCACAAATCAATCCTCCACATTTCTAGGGTTTCCTGCAATCTCATCTCCAACTCTCTTAAACTAACTCTCTCTCTCTCTCTTCAAGATCTGCCACCACCGAAGAAGGGATGCATTCTGGTTTCGAAATCCCCGGTCTCCACCACCAGCCTCCACCGGAAAACAGCTGCCCCCCACTTCTACTATCCATGAACCCGACCCATATCCTCGACCAAATCCACGACCACCACCACCATTTCCTCCCACCCCACCACCACTACGCCGCCGCGGCCGCCCCCTACTTCCCCCTCCTCAACTTCAAGCTCGGCCTCAACGACTTCAAAGATCCCGCCGCCGTCAGCGGCGGCGACGCTTTGCTTCGTGGGAGTGAGCATTTCGAACTGCCCGAGGTCCGACAATCTTCTCTCGGAATGCTCCACGCACCTTTTTGGTAATAATCAAATCCCATTTTATTTTAATC
Organism: Perilla frutescens; assembly: GCA_026008535.1. Taxonomy (NCBI): domain Eukaryota; kingdom Viridiplantae; phylum Streptophyta; class Magnoliopsida; order Lamiales; family Lamiaceae; genus Perilla; species Perilla frutescens. Next base: position 66,567,184 of record BRKX01000008.1, on the reverse strand, counting down.
AATTATTCCCATTATTCAAGAAAATTAGCGTGACATATGATATAACAATTAATGAACTTCTTGTTGGAAATATATGCAATTTAATTTCAATTAATTTCATGTACTATGCTGTCCTTTTTTTCCCAAAAAAAATTAATTAAAAAAAATGTGTGCATTAATAAATAAATTTTGTGTAGGGAACCCCTTCCTGCAGAAGTATCCAATGAAAATAGTGAAATAATGAAGAGACAAGAATTGAACCAGAAAGAAACTCTAAGGAACTGTTTGGATGCCAAAAGTAGACTGCACTTCAGCGAGCTGGACGCCATATACAAACGCCTCGGTAATGCCGAGACCACCCAAACACCCCCTAACCAAACCCTCACCCCCGCTCACTTACCTACCGTGGGCACGTTCGAATCCGACCGTCATCACGCCCCCGACAACATCGAGGGAGACGTGTCGGGTTCGGGACTATCCTTAAAGAAACGGAAGACGAAGAGGAAGAAGAAGACGAGCACTGGCACGGGTACGGGCACGGGCACGGACACGAGCAGCTGCATTGTGGTTCCGATGGCGGAGTTCTTCGAGAATTTGGTGAACCAGGTGATGGATCATCAAGAGAATCTGCAGAGGAAGTTCACGGAGGTGATGGACAGATTGAATGAGGAGAGGAGAGAGAGAGAGGAGGCGTGGAGGAATCAAGAACTGGCCCAGTTCGAGCGGGAGGCGGCGGCGAGAGCTCATGATAAAGCCATGGCGAAGAGTAGGGAAGCCATGATCGTTTCCTACTTGGAGAAGATCACCGGCCGGAGAATCAATCTTCCGGCGTTGACGACGTCGGAGATCACGAACACGACCGGTGATTCGAATTGCGGTGGGGAAGATGAGGAGATGGAGTTGAAGCAGCAGCAGCCTCCTACTGCATATTATTGAAATGTTTGAGCTGGTAAATTGATTGATTAATTAATTACATGCTTTCTTGAAGATTAGGTGAATTTCGAGGATGATTAATAAGGTTAATTTAGTTTAGTTTATTTTGAGTAATTACGTAATTATATATATATATATATAGAGCATGGAATGGAGTTAAACTGCAAGAATGTAGCAGCAGCTAGTGATCATCACTATGAAAGAACTAGGGTTTATATTTAATTCCTCATTTCTATTAAATTAATATATATATATATATATATATATATAGTTTCATTTAGCCCTAATTGATTTTCTTTCCTTTTGTAGTAACATATTTTCTTTGGGTTTCGTTCTAAGCATGTGGGCAGTGATTAGAAAGATGACTTTTTTTACTAGCATATGTAATTAATTTCTTTAATTTGCCTTTTTCTTTTTTGAGAATTTGCAATAGTAGTGTGTGTGTGTGTGTGTGTGTGTGTATATTCACATGAGATCTTGTTTTTCAACCCCTTTTGCATGTTACATGTGTAAAATGATATTAATAATATAGACATATATGATATAATTAGTATCCGTTGATATATAGTTTTTTTAATGACTAATTTGCATTAATCAATTAGATAATTAATCTAGTAAAATAAAGATATAAAAATTGTGATACTAGGAAATAATATAATTGCTAGTTTCATCTTTTCTGAAGAATTTTTGTCAGATAGATTCTCAATGAAAAGAAATTTATAACTTCTAGTGTTTGTATGCAGTTTCAAATTAGAACACTTTAACATTGAATCATCATTTGAAATATTCCAAATAAAACTTTAATAAGCTAAGATAGAATCAAACAAAACTTTAATCTTCTCTTTCTCAGTCATTAAACACCAATTTATAATCTTTACACATATATATGACACATTCATACCCAATATTTTGCATAATCTAACAAACATAGCACGTGAACTAGTTTTCGGTATCCCAAAACATGACGTACTTTCATTGATTCCCACGATTCACGTCAGATTTAGAATGCAAGAAATTTGCTCTCGTTCTAGATTTATTAGATTATTTGCAAACGGGACATATTTATAACCATTTTATAAATATAATTAATATATGGACTAGTATATATGATATATAGATACAAACTAGTGTGTACGTCTTTGTTAGTCGTAATTAAGCTGAATGTGGGAAGTATGATCAGAAGAAGTGGGGAAGAAATATAGTAAATGAAAGTGGCAAATATTTCCCGGCGTGAGGTGGTGGTGGGGGCGGCGGTGGCGGGGCCCGGCGGCAGAAGTGATGAAAAAGTCCTTGAAAAGCTGAGCCTGAGTTTACCTTTATGTGAGTTTGGGTTTTCTGAAACTGATTGGGATTGGCATTCATATACAGACATCCTCCATTAATGCCCTCTTCTGCATGCTCTCTCTATATATACGTCCCCTCCACTCCACATGTACTCTCTCTCTCTCTCTCTCTCTCTCACACACACACACACATACATACCATACCTTGTGGATAAATCTCAATCATCTATAATTAGATGATTCAATGGATTGAAAAAAGAGGACAATTTCGTAAATTATTTTAGAAATTTGAGATTTTTTAAGAATTTATTACATCTGAATTCGGGTTTATTATATCTAAATTATAATTTAAAATTATTTTTAGTAGTTTAATTTTATTCAGATTTTGTATATGGATGAAAATTGATTTTTTTTTGTCTATATTTCTTGATCCAAACAGGCCCATGTGGAATTTTAAAATGAAATATAATGAAAACACTTTAAATTTGATTTTTTTTTACGTAAATCAAATTAAAAACGAGAGAGTTATGATTAATTGAAGTTTTGGGTAAATTTGATGATGTCAGTGCTAACATCATCGGCAACCCCCCCCCCCGTTTAATCTTACATCAACTTTGACTGGTTTGATGCGTTTTTTGTTGTTTTCGGGATGAGTTTGGATTGGGTTTTTTTTGGGTGACTCGGTCCTTCACATGTATGATTATGTGTGACGGCCCCACGCAAGTCGACCCCGCCTCTTAATAATGCTTTCATTATAAACATTCCTTCTAAATTTTAATTATTAAGATACGTACTGAGATGATTTTACATACACGAGTTGTATATAAATTTTATATTAGACGAAAAAAACATTAGTTATAATACTTAAAAAGTATCACATGAGATGGTGATATTTTTGTAGTTGTTGCTGTATTTTTTTATTAAAAAAACATATCACTTCAATACTTGAAAAATATTCGTAAGACTTACATATAACTGTTGTAGAGAAGAATTTATTGCGTAATATGTGCATGTTAGTGGGCTTGAGACCATATTATATCAATATTGGGCTTCATACTTGGTGTGAATCCAAATATAATAAACTTGACTAACATAACTTGTAATTTTATTGGGCCTAGTCAATTATTTTTAGTTTTTTGCAATCTCTATTTATAAAAAAATCTTATTTTACTTAAATTATTGGTGGGATTCTCTTTATTTATGCCTTTTTTATTTTATTTATCCTCCCACTTTTAAGCTTCATGAAGATATTTGTGTCATCACTCATTAGTATTTTCTATGACCTCCTTTACTTTAGGAAATACATGTAAATTGTTAAAACTTGTTTAACTATATCAAATATTTACTTGATTTAAAAAATGGCTAAGAATAAAAAATAATGGTAAATAATTCAAGGTATTTGGTTGTTTTAGTTTTGAGCGATTAAACGAGTGAAATGCCCCAACTAGATGTGATATAGTTTTATCCACCTCTTTTCTTTTTGTTAATGCATTAAATTACACGTATAATATATTTAATTTATTAATTTGATCATATTCAACATTCTATTAACTAAATTACAAATTCATCAAAATAAGCAAGCCATCTTAGTAAAAGTTTGATTTTTTTTAGGTCCATGGTTGAAAATCATCGAAAGAAGTGCCTATCAGGAGGTTCTTCCATAAGTAAGATTCGAGATGAGATGATCCAGTTAGTGGCGGATTCACGGAAAAAAAATCTTTGAGGGGTCTCACTACTTAGTGTATATATATAAATGAAATTATAGCCGTAAGTAAGGGGACCGAAACCAACCAACAACAAAAAATACATAGAAAAAAGGGATGGGGAAGCCAAATTAACTTATACACCCCCATACAAATACGTTAAATGAGTAAAATGTGAATGTTTCAATACATTACATGAGAGCAAATGTTATAAAAATGTAAAATTCTAACAACTATTACGTAAAATTAGAGCTGTCAAAATGGGCAAGCGAGACGAGCCAACTCGCAAGCCTAAAAAACCCACCATTTGGCGGGTCTAGACAGGCACGGGCCTAAAAACCTTTAACCCACCCTACCGCGTTGTTACGGGATGCTACCCTCATCCTATCCCCTCTCCCAGGATACGTCGGGACAAGTCCATTCCCTTATCCCGATCCTTGGGATAGGCAACGACGGGCCCCTTGCTGCCAAGGCCCGTCGGGCTCCCGTGACTAGCGCCCCAGCACCCTGGGCTACTCGCACCCGTCTGGACCGTCAGCACTAGCAGAACCTTACCGTTGGGGTGGACCTCCGCCAAACGCCCCGCCCGAAGCTCCATCGTTGTCTTAAGTGCTTGTCATTCCCTTGTAATGTACATATTTGTTATCACCGTCTTGCACGACCGTTTTTGTTGTTTTCTAGCTTAGTTGTATCTAGCGCTGTCATTAGCTTTTTTTTCTTAAGCCTATTATAGGGGGTAAGAGCAAACTTTTGTCTGACTAGTGAGCGTTGCAAGGAGCGACCCCCTCTCCAACCAACGCGTGCTATAATTGCTTTCAAGCCATAATGTACATTCCAATTGAATTAATGAAGATTTTATTGCAATCAATCGTGATCATGTATTGCTTGCTCTGCCGAGACCACTAAAAGCACCAGAGGGTGTGAATTGCGTCGTCATCGTGCATCAAGTTTTGCGAGCAAAGCTTTTGAGAGTGAGGCGAACGTAGTCTAGGACGGACTACTAGCCGCACGGTGCGCTACTAACCTAAGCACTACAAGCGCCCGGTGACACGCGGGCTACAGGTTGACGGGCCAGCCCGCGGGCCTCTTCAAAAAAAATCAAAATTTATATTTATTCCAAATCACTAATTTTTATTTTTATATAATGATATACAGATATGAATGTGAACATTCCAAAGTCTAAAACATTGTACCGGTTTCAATATTTTCAAATTTTATAACATTCGTGTATTTTTTCTTTATCATCAAATTATATTAAAACACATATTGCTTCAGAAACACAAATGATCATCATTATTTGGTATTTTTAATTTCAATCAAATTCAATTATCATAAAATTAATTTACGATTTCATTATTTTTTTTATTTTTAAAAAATATACCTACATCCTCATTTAGATTTAGCAAGTCTCGAAAATAGCAACCCAACCCATCTATTTTTTGACGGGAATGGATCGACCCAACGTACCTAACCCATTTTGACAGCTTTATTAAAAGGCGACACTTTTTAAAAAACATAGTAACACAATTGAGTATCATTTATTGACTATTTTCCTATTTGCCAATAATAAACACACGCACGCATCACGTGACTCCCCCCCCCCCCCCCCAGAAGTCGTGCGTATAAATACCGCCGGTCCCATCGCCTTCCGCCTCCCGTCGTTGTTACTCACACATCAGCTAAATACAAAACCCGAAACTCGAAAACCCTTTCGCAAGTTGCAGTTGCATATACAAATCTTCTCTGCACTCACACATAGCTTTGTTTATATAACCATATATATATATATATACATATTCAATTGGTTGGTGAATTGAGGAATAAATTCGAGATATGTCAATTCGGTTCAAATTCAGGAGCTCCGTGAATTTTGATACGGTGGAAATCGGAAATCGCGCCTCAATTTCCGTGGCGGAGCTGCGATCGGAAATTCTGCGCGGGAAGGTTTCCCAGCAACAACAGCAAGGCTTTGATCTCGTTTTTTCCGATGCGGTTACCGGTTTAGGTGCGTTTTTTGTTTTGAATTTCTCCGAGTCGCTTTGATTTATTGCTATTTCGTTCTGTTTTATTGTTCCTTGACATATATATGTGTGTGTGTGTGTGTGTGTTATTGCTGTATTCGGTTTGTTGATTGTTTTTTGAAGTGGATTATGGTGTTGATGGAGTCGTTGATTTGCATGAGTTTGTTTTTAATTTTTGTTTGGGGAAAAATGAATTGGCAGAGTTGAAGGGGGATTGCCAGATTCCTAGTGGATCCAGCGTGATTGTTAAGAGAGTTCCTGGTGGAACAATGGCGCCGGCTGTGTAAGATCTAATTTTCGTAAATTTGACTGCTTAATAACCTCATTCTTCTGTCTGAGTTTTTAGTGTTGCATGCATGTACAGTTTGGCTGTTGTGAGGGGATATTGATGTGAATGTGCTGGGGGTAGGTTGTGGTGTTTATGTTTTTGATGAGTTTTGACTTGTTCATTTCGAAATTAGAACTGTGTCTGTGGATAAGTGATGAATTGGAGAGGAGAATGGAGGTTTATTGGTAATGTTTCGAGATGATATATATTGAATTTGACGATCTTCACCGGTCCGTAATAATGGGAAGTGATGTAATACATACATGAGCATTTAGTTACAGGATCCTGCAGTTTGGTAAGTATTGAAGATAAGTTAGTTCGTTAAACGAATCTTCTACGTTGAATGGCTGCAATTAATGCTATCATTTATGTTCGTTAGTGAATGACGTAATGCATAGGCTTCTAATTTTAAATTTTGACACGTGTAGGCTGCCTGTCGGTGCCCCTCCACCCGCGTTAAAAAAAAAAAGCATCGGTCTCTTAAAACGTGACTTGGTCTTAAATATAAATCTTGTTCGAGTTGATCAAATAAAACAATTGATTTTTACCATAACTACCTGCTAACTTGCTCGAATTGATCCAATGTTCTGTTAACAGAAGGAAATATCTACCCAACAATATTAACGCGTGGTGTCCAGACTGTTGATCTGGCAATACCCTTTGCAAGCATGCTTGTCACACAAAATAATTCTGTTACGATAAATTTAAATCCTAAAAAATAGTTTTGAAATTATAAGCATTTCACGACACTTAGGTAGATTTTTACACCAACTTATCTATTTTAAAACAGAAGTCTCCTCTTCCGTTGCAGTGAAGAATCAAGACTTTATTTTTGTTTGAATTCATGGATGTTTGAGTCTTTGAGAAGTTGTTATCTGTAGATTCCTTCAGTATTATCTATGAACACCAAATGGAGTTTTTCTATATAATGTTTTACACATCTGCTTTATTTCATGTGGAAACATTGGTATTAAATGCTAGTATTTCGTAACTCATTTACCTCCTCTGTTTTAGCCTTTCTGTCATTTCAGATTAAGTTTTCTGTATTGGGTGAGCTCAACAGCATTTAACTTCGGCCTCCAGATCACCAATATATAATGTATCTCTGCTGCAGGGTACCCATTGAAGCAGTAAAGCATGTTGGGTTGAAAGAGTCCCATAATCTGAATCTAGCTGTAAGCTTTAAATCATATTCATATTAACTGGATACTATTTTCGGCGTTCTTTTTCATATTTCAATTGCCTGCACTTTCATAAAATTAATATGTTATTTGAATTTGAACTTATTATTTGAAATATCTTGGTGGATCTTCATCCAATGGGATTATTTTAGGGGTGAGAATTATTGACACGACACAATAGTGAGACAAGAACACGACCCAAAAATAAAGGGTTATTGTTTAAATTTATCATGATTACACCATTATGGTATTGCCACCATCAGAACACAAATCACGCTGACACGATAATGACACTATATGAAAATTACTTTTGCTTTGTGTCACATTTTGTCGTGTATTATCATTTATTGTCTTGTTGTTTAAGATAAATTAACTTATGTTTTATTTTTTTCACATCGTTATCGTGCCGTGTCATGTCAATACAAAAAAATCATGTTTGTGTTCTTGCACATTGTTATTGACATATTGTGTCGTGTTGTTAACCTAACAACACACAACTGGATTACATGATTTTACACCCTGAATCTATATATTCTCCTCTGACATGCCATGTACACTCATATCTGGCTCCCCATCATTACTGGTTCTTCTCTTCTCATTCTGTTGAGTACCCACTCACATGCCTTGTGGACTACTTTTCTAATCATTTGACATTTGTTTTCAACAGACTGGACCAAAGGATGACTTCGATGATCTAGGTGCTGATCTGTGTTCCATCCCTGATTCAGACTTACTTGGTTTCAGTCAGGAATTTGATCAAAGTAACTTCATGGGTGCCAAAAAGGATGATGTTGCTGTCATACCAAGAGGTTTGTTCTTTTTTTTTGCCCCCCCCCCCCCCCTCTAGTATTTGCTATTGACTTTGCTCGCAACGATGCTATGGTTGCCAGGTCTTGATCAACATGGAAATGATAGGAACATTTTTCCAATAGTTGATGAGCAGATGAAGCCCAAGAAGTATGATCTCTCTCCACTTGTCTATTTTTATCGATACCTTTACTCTTGTTAATCCGACATATTCTTTTGGTTTGTTGACAGGCTGCCCACATCCCATTTCCTGACAGTGCAAAGTACTAATTTGCCTTTAGAATTAAAGTGCTCACTATGCAATAATTTCTTCACGGATGCAGTGATGATACCTTGTTGCCAGCATAGCTTTTGTGAGAAGTGTGAGTTCTTTATGCAGTAACAACCTGTTCGGATGGCCCAACTTTCACACTAACACTAACACTATTATGCTCCCCCAATAGAGCCAATTTTTATATTTTATTTGGGTGCAGAGTTTTTGTCGTATTTATCTGAATCTCCCATGGGATTTTGTTTGCTGGTGCTACTACAGGTATTCGTCAAGTGCTTCTTGCAAAGGGGATGTGCCCAAAATGTTCTTCAAGAAAATGCACTGTAGGAGATCTACTACCAAATTTGTCATTGCGTCAAGCAATTGAGCATTTGCTTGAATCTCAGATGTTTGATGCTGGTTTTGAGAAAGTTATGCAGAAATATGTGCCAGGTGTATAGCTTATTTTGATGCAAATCTTGAGACTGATACAGGGCTCGACTTCAAGAATTGTACATGACTTTTTTTCTTCTTTTTTTTTTGAATATATGTAGATGGAGAATCCGGAATCCAAGTGAAGGATGTTTCTTGTGCTGTAACTGTTGCCCAAAGGGAACTGGAAGTCCCTCAGTCTTCTTGTGCAACTGGAAAAGGATCCAATCAGGTTCTTATGGAAGCGTTGTATGAGCAACAACATCAGAGAAATATGCCATATGGTAGTAGAGATCAATTAGATGGTGTAAGAGGCACGTCTCCTCATCATAATGATATGCTTAGAGAATCTGAAGATTTTGCACAATCCTCAGATTTTCAGGGTGAAAATCAACCTGTTCTTCCTGAAGCTAAATGTCACGGTGAAGGTACTTGCCTATGCTCAATGCTATACTTTCATGTATTTCATAATGTTCAGCCCATCCACAAAAGTTGCCTTGTTATTGAACTGCCTCTTCATTTTACTTCTGTTCGTTTATTGTAGATATTTCACTTAGAAATCCAGAAAAGCACCAGAAATTGCATACCTCAGAAAAGCGCCCTATTGTAATGTCATGTGCATACTTATGAGAAGTAACATGTTAAACAAATTGTTTTGCTTAGAGTGAGGATAAGTGTAATGAGTTCAGTTCTTCTACCAAACCTTTTCCTGGATAAATAACAAACGGAGCATTTTTTTTTCTGTACCATTTAATATTTAAGATAGTATTGTATTGCTGTGATAACTTTTTTTTTTTTGCCTACCTACCAATTTCTTTGTACTTCACATGTTCCATCCTTTTTTTTATTTCTCTTCAGCCGATTCTAACATCAAGAGAAAAGGGGCATTCTTGTTTGACTCAAGAGGTATACAAAGTTGTACATGGCTGTATGACTGATAATTAGTTATAGTTTAATCGATGTCTGACCTTTTCTGTAATGTGCTATTTTCAGTTGGAGGGAGAAACTTTTCAGGTCTTGGTGGATACAGAAAGGTAACTTCAGCTTTTCCATATAATCATAAATATCTACTAATTCTCATTCTGCATGAGCCTTTAAGGTTTGAATCTTTGCCAAATCTTCCGGTATCAGCATCAAACTTATAGCTCATTAATCTATAAGTAAATATTCCAAAGCATTTGTGTATTCACTCTTTCATCCAGGTTTTGGTTTGGCAAATGGAAAAAAGTTAAATGTCCTGTCTTATTTGCCCTGTACAATATTTTCCTCACCTCTGTATTGTTTGGGATGCTCCGGTTTATTTTCAAGCATTCTGGTTGTTAAATCTCATCAAACTTTTTTTGAAGACCTTGCGAAAAATCTCCATGTTTTTATGCTTATGCAGTCTACATTGATACTTGGTGTTAATTTACCTTATTGGACTTCAGGGCATTCGCAATTGCTATGCATGTGGCTCTCCGGACCATCTCATGAGAGACTGCCCAATTTCCCATCCAATTCCCATGTTTCCGCCAGGTATTTATCAAGATTTTCTTCTTTTTGTTTCTTTGTAATATTTGCAAGTTCTTAAATTAGTCATTTTTTAAGGATCTGGAGCGTTTCATGGAGGCATGCCAGGATACGCACCACCGTACTGGAATGGCTCTTCATTTCCTTCTTTTACACCCTATGCAAATATGTATAATAACCCTTCGATGATGCCCTTCAATCCCTGCATGGTCACTGCTTCACCATTTGCTGTTCCTCCCTACATTTCATCTGTGGGCGGCAGCCTGCCTGGCCATGGGTATTTTTAATGCATTTCAATCATCTTAAAGCTGATTCTATGAGAAGGCATACATGCAGATTGTGACTCTCTGTACGTCTTGCAGCGGAAACATGAGAATGGGGAATATGGAACCTCGTCATTTTGAATACTTTGGGCTTCAACATTGCGGAAATAAGAGGAAGCACTCAAATGAAAATCCAGAAAGGTAAATTTTAAGTGTTGAGCACTAATTGGCACATGGCCGGAACTCCCCACCCCACCCATTTTCCCGGGATGATTCCTGCCAGTCCTATCATACTAACTCTTGTGTGTCTGTGCTCAAGAGTAAACTGTTCGGGGTGATCTTTTTTTTTTGTTTTTTGTATATAACTTTATAACGAAGGCTTTGCAACAGAGACCAACTTTCCAACAACAAGGAGGGTTCTTCAGAAAGCTATCGGCGTCGTAGTCCCCCGAAAACACACCATCATAAATCACAGAAAGACAAGGAGCGGAGTTCGAGCCGCTCTGATGATAGCTTGGCTCAAAGATCAGGGAGAAAAAATCAGCACGAAAAGTATTTGCATTCCAATGTCTATGCTGATGAAAGACATGAGCAGGGCCACCGCTTGTCTTTTGCTGGGAGGGAGAAGAGACTCTCTCATGGTAAGAGGTCAAATTCTGGTAAAGAAGATAATTCGAGAAGCAGTGAACGGCATGGTGAAGGGAGGCACAAGCGTCATCATGGGGATTCGGAAAAGGACAATGAGAGAAGGGGACACTATGACAGTGATTCGAGTTTGGGTCGTCGCTCAGCCCAAAGGGTTGTTAAGCGAAGGGTCGATTCTGATATCCAAGATTCTCACAGAAAACACCACCACGGCCGTTCAGAGTCTGGTTTTGAGCCGCGGACACCTGCTGATAGGAGGGGAGATTTTAAGGAGACGGCGGATGCAGGTCGTCTTTCTTCCAAGCACTCACGAGAGAGACATCATGGCGACAGGTTGCAGATGGTGAATGGCTCCAACGACGAGCGCAGAGATGAATACCGTCACCAAAAACGGAGAGCACATTGAAGGAGTGGTGGGCATTTTACATCAAGATGTGCCAGTGAACTTGAATAGGTATCTGTATCAACTTGTAGTTACAACTAGGGTGTATCTTGGTCATGGTAAGAGCCTTTTTTTTTTACATACAAGGGCATCAATACTCATTTTACTACAGTTAGGTCGATATCATATCTAACTTAGAAAAAATTTCTTTAGAAGTTTTAAACTGGTCTACATTTTATAATTAATTCCATCTGGTAAATGTATGTATATATATGTATGTATGTATGTATATGTATATGTATGTATATATATGTATATTTTTTTTGTTTGGCTATTGTTTTCTTACTAACCTTCTTCCGTTGTTCAAGGTGAGGTTCAGATGCTAGCAAAAAGTTTTTGCCAGAGCTCTGGCAATTGAAAATATTGTATGGAAGTTTTTATTTCTCACTTGATCGCTCTTTGCACAGAGCTCGGATGCCAGCTGATGCTGATCAAGGTATGTCTCTCTCTCTCTCTCTCTCTCACACACACACACACACTTCCTACCGTCCGTCCATGGTATTCCTCGCCTATATAAGGATGAGATCATTGATTAGTCTCGGAAAAAAAAAAACCGAACAAACAAACTAGATTTCGGTCATCATCTTCAGAAAAATCACGACAACATTGAAAAGGGTAAATTACACTTTGATACTTACATTTTTGGCTAACAATAGCCTATTTTTCAAAATTAACAAAATAGTTCCCAGTTTTTCAAAAAATCTACAAATCTAACATTTGATCAATTTTTCAGCTTGAAAATTCTATGTAATTGATTGTATTTGAACATTTCTATTTCTCCAGCTGTGTAAAAAAAAATATCTTCCAATCAAAAATATTAAAATACAATCAATTACCTACGATTTTTGGGATGTAAAATTGATGAAATGATTCATAATTTTGTTGAAAAAATGGGTACTATTTTATTAATTGAAAAAACGTGGGTCTTTTTAAAAAAGAGCCCAAAATACAAGTATCAAAGTATAATTTATCCTTAATTTTTCAAGGTTGATGATACGACTTGAACGAGTATGGTAAGTCATTGCAACAGGTTTCCCGTTCACCTTCAGCTTCAATAACTTTATTGTTATACAAAAGGAAGGAAAAGTGAGATAATCACAATTCACACATGTATTTCCCTTAACGATTTAAGATGATAAATAAGACGATGGACAATAGTAACCAGCTTAAAACGAAGTATCCCGTCAATGTTGTTGGCCATTCATCCTCTGGCTCCTGCAAATAAAAGAAAATTGTTTGAACGAATTGAGATGATATTGTGTATTATCAATGGCTTTCTCTGGAGAGGATGGGACTTTTCTGATGGTGACGGACATGACCTAAACACTTGTTTTGACACTGAACTAAGGACCGCGACTATAAATTTGGGAAGTTATTGTGAAAGAAAAACCGGAATTAAAGAAAATGGCGAAGAGGAGGATGACATTACGGTCTTGTAGATGTTACACCGAGATCATAGAATGACAAAGGCAAATAGAGCTTTTGCACATTTTCGTTAATCCATGAACAGGATTTTATACATCTTGATCGGAAAAGAATCAAGAGAAAAAGAAAGAATCGGAATGGATCGATAGATTTCTCAAAACATATGGAAAGGAAATGAAAAAATGAAACATAAATCATGGATCAACTAAGCGCTCTCGGGGGCTAGAACCTCGTGTAAATTTGGAATGCATGCAAAATACGGATATTAGATAAAATAAAGATCAAATTGTATTTTGATATCTATATTTTGATTTCTTTTTTAAAAAATAATATAAATGAAAACTATTAACCAAACAAATCAACTTTTTCAAAGTTTTTGCAAATTTGATGTCCGATCAATTTTTTTGTTCTATTTTTTTGTTCTATTCGGAAATCATATGTAATTGATTGTGTTTTAAAATTTCTATTTTTCTATCTGAGTGAAAAAAGTTCTTCCATAAAGAAATATTAAAATATAATCAATTGGATTGGATTTTTAAATTCGAAAATTGATCGGGTGTTTAATTTGTAAATTTTTTGAAAAAATGAGCATAGTTTTGGTAATACTTCTCATTTGAGTTAATTTTGAAAAAGAACATAAAATGTAATTATCACAATGCAACCTGCCCTAACATATAAGCAGTTTTGAAAGGTGCTTTTAAACAAAGAGAGTTTTGTGTGAGACTGTCTTATAAATCAAAATTCGTGTGATGGGTTAGGATTAAGATCCAAACATAATACAACGCTAACAAAATCTTAAATATGTTGTTGAATGTGGATTTTAATTTGGATCTTAACTCGTTTTATAAATTTTGATATGTAAGATAATTTCAGACAAGAATACGAGTTAACGGTGTTTACCCGGGGAGGAGGGTCTCCAATTGGGGTTTGAGTGATGTCAACCTCAAATGGCCACATATATGAATCTGGTTTCCCACTTCTCACCAAACTCCAATCATACATCCTTCTCTCCTCCACCGACGATAGAATCGAATGTGATTCCTAATCAATACAAAATGAACCCTAAATAAAAGCATACATGAAAATTAATAATCGGTTCAATTTTATTTAAATTTCATGTCACGTCAAACCTTCAAGAGATCTAGTTCCTTGCTAAGTTCTTCTTCATCTAACCCTTTGTTCGTCAACTCCGTTACCTTGCTCTTGTAAGCAACACCAACCTGAATATATGTACCAAAAGTTAAGACACTTGCAAAGATCTTTATTACTCAATGACATCTTGTTATCTCGATCTCGTATTTTAGATTAATTATGATTACATACATAAATTTTGACACGATTTGTAATTTAGACTCGGGCTTTGGAATGTTATAGTTAAAACATAATGTTGGGATTTTTTTCTGTGAAATAGAAACTGTCAAATTTTCCAACGAACAAAAAACGGATATATAATATGAAATGTTGTAAAGTTGTATAGATATATAACATAATTATAATTTGAATTTCATTAGTATAAGAAAGATCAGTATGAAATATGGTGTTTGGTTTTTATATTATTACAAATTGTGAGTTTGTGTTTTAATCTCAATATTTCAAAGTTTGTGTCTAAATTGTAAATTGTGTCAATTTTGCAAAAAAAAAAAATGCAAATTTGTGTTCTAATTGCAACATTTTCAAAGTCTGAATTTTAAATTGTAAATTGTGTCAAAATTTGTGTATTTAATCGCAATTAACCTTATTTTATCATTTATATTTCAAATTATTTTCAGTTTTCTAAATTTATTCCAAACTTAACAATTTTGTCCATTAAATACCCAAATGGTTTAAATCTAGTACCGGATGCACTTTCGACACCTAAAAAATGACACAGGTACGTCTTTGTTGATGTAAATTTTTACTTAAAAAAAAAAACATGATACTTCGTATATTCCACGCCGTCAAAACAATAACGTTTAAACGTGGAATATTCCAAAACATCTTCTTCTTCTTTTTATTTTTATTGATTTTTTAAAAATAAAAATCCATATCAGCAAAGACATAGTCCAATCATTTTTCAAGTGTCGAAATACGTCACATGCTAGATTCGTTTGATTTTTAAATAATTCAGGTATGTAATTAACAAAAGGTGTTAATTTGAGATAAATTTAGATAACAAAAATAGTTCGTGATATAAACAATAATTTACCCTAAAAAGGTGCATTCGGTCATAATTTATCTCCATAGTTAATTTCTTAAAACCCATGTAGCATAATCTTGAAATTAAACACTTCTATAAAAACATATTCTTTTGTACTAAAAAAAATAAAATAAAAAAAATTCTTAGATTCGAACCTCATCATACGAACATCCGGTCCGAAGCCCTAGGCGCCCATAGTGATCGGAATCCGTAATTGCTGCAACTCTAAAAACAATACTTCAGCACTTTTGAACGAATTTATAATTTAATTATAATTTTTAAAATATTTTAATAATAACTTAATCTTTTGATTTTGTAGTAAAATGGATATTCTAAAAAAACTTCGACGACTGGAAAATTGACGTTGCATAATAAGAATTCTCTCATTCGACATCCCATACCTGAATTAATAAGTATACGTGGAAAAAATATTGTTATATCATAATTCTAATCACGGGAAAAAAAAAAATTGAGGGTGTTGATTTTGCTACAAATCTAATAGTTAGATTATTATTATTATAATATTTTAAACACGACGTTTAAATTACAAATTCGTTTAAAGGTCGTGAATTTTTTCGGTAAATAATAATAAAAGTAGGGGGAATTAATTAAAAGAAAAACATACCAAGGCCACGCAAAGCTTTCTCCACATTAAGAGCTGATATAAGCGACGGCGGCCCTTTTGCAACCTCCACCGGCGTCGGCGGCAGCGCTTCTTCTCCTTCCTCAACCGCCGCCGTCGCGCTTTCCTCGCCGGAGCTTCTGATAACTAACGACGACCGCCGCCGCCTCGGAAATGAAGGTAAAATTTGAACGCAATGAGGTTGGGGAGAGACGCGTTTTCGAGCAGGTACGTAATAAGCGCTGCTTGCCACAGTGGCTGATGATGCAGCAGCCATTGCTCTCTGTGTGTGAGAGAGAGAGGGGGAGAGAGAGAGGAAGAGAGAGAAGAGTTTAATTATATATATATATACATGTGTGTGTGTGTGTGTGTGTATAATGTATTATGTATGTATCTATAAATATGTTGTGGTTGGATAAACTAAGGATCTTTCCTTGCCAGAGAAATGCTATCTATTCTTCCCGCTTTTGTTTTATTTATTTATGTATTATTATTACATAAATAAATAATAAATATTTTTTATCAAAATGTTGGTCAATAATTTTGGTTACGAGGATTTTGAGTTACCATCTAGGGTTAAAACGAGGATTGTAGGGATTTAATCACAAATTTAGGGTTGGTTTGTTTTTTATTTTGAAATGGAAATTTTAAATTTTTTACCGTTTAAAAGTTAAAACACTGAAAATACGTTTGTTTTATTCATTTTTAATTTCATTTTTCACCATTTCTAATACTATATCATATATTCGGTCATATATATATATATATACATACATATCATTACTGACTTACTGTGGAACTTATTGCTTAAATATTTATCAATTCAACATAATCACATAAATATTTATCTGTTCATCTCAATCATTAATTCAAATTGAAAAAATAATCAATAAATATATTTTTATTTTCCAAATCTATAAATTTAATCAATAAATCACTTATCATAAGGAAATCGTTACATTTTTCAAAAATCAATATGCCTTGTAAATTGAACTAGAAATACTTAAAACTAGAAATAGATAAAATCGAACATTGCATTATATGCTTATTGGCATAAATTAAATTCCTAAAATGTAAAGTTTCTAGCACATAAATAATCGAAAACATAAATGTAATTTGTATGTAAAGTATTGATATGGATCTTCCAAATGAATGACATCACCTTATTTTTGCTTTCTGTAGACATAATATAGATTGTATGAATTAAATTACCATTTTTTGAAATCATACGACTAACAATCTTCAATCAAATACTCGTAACTTTATTCACAATTAATATTTTTTCAGTTTTTTTTTTTCGTTAAAAAGTAGGGTTGACTTACTTCCAACTATATAACACTTGTCATTTAATTATTTTCTAATAAAATCAAGTTTGCATTCAATGTTAAATGTTGTGCATTAAGTGATATTGTTTTGTTAACATATGATTATGTGTCCAATAACATACGATTGTGTTTCCGTTAGTGGGCGTCCTGAAAATTTGTTTGTTTTTTTTTTTACCTTGATATTTACAAAATTACCAAAATGTTATCGCAATTTTTGAAATTTCTTTCATTCATAGTAATATCACCGTCTTTTTTTTTTATTAAATTTGGACTATTGAATTTTGAAAAACGTGTGCATTATCTTACTTTAATCCACTACACCATTGCTTCATTAGTATCATGTAATACATTCTTTTAACATTGCATAATGCTTCTCTTAGCATGCGACAATGTTAACAGATAAAATTTAATAAAATTAAATTGTTGAACCATAAAATTGATTTGATAAACCTTCATGGCAATATAACTAATACTAGCGAAATATCTATCATATACTAACGAAGCATGTCTAATTCGGATGGAAGTTCTGCAGTGATTATACACCTATGATTCTGTTAACATATATGACTATACTACAATTATTATCATTATAATATTTTCGTTAGCATATGTCAATGCTAATATTAACAATGCATCATAATACAATGTCACAAGCACTTGTGCAATACAATATTAGCATTTAGTTCTTTTAATTTCTTTCAACACTTATAATTAAGAATCCACCAAAACAAACAAGCATGTTGCACAAATGAAATATTAGAAACAAAAATAATTTAATAGTAATGAACATGGCACACCCACAACATCATTCAAATCACATTCCAATCGTACATTTTGCGAAGACCTCTAACTACATTCTCTTGAATAACATGATAAATACCATCACTATTTACTAGCCAAGGTACATATGTTTGAAATTCTACATTGTCGTTGAAAGCTTCAAACGATATGGTGTATTTGACCATTTTTCCTTAAAAAAATCCGGGAAAATAAAATAAATTAATTCATTAAAAATATTAAAAAAAATAATTTAATTCAAATTCATAATTAAGTAGCAATTGGAAATTAAAAAATTAAAAAAAATAAAAAAAACTTTAGTGATAGAATTTTTCCGTCTCCAATCCATCATTAAAATTTAAAAAAAATACAAAAAAATAAAAATTATTGTTTAATGATAGAAATTAGAGACAGAAAAATTCGTTGTTATTCCGTTGTTAACAAAAAAAAAATTAAAATACAACGTTTAACGATGAATTTTTTCGTTACTAAGTTAGAGATAAAAAAATCCGCTGTTAATTCATCTTTAAATGTCTCAATCTTAATCCCTCGTTAATTTGTTGACATTTTATCAACATAATATATTATTTAACATAGGACTTAAAGGATCATTGACATATATGTATATATTTTACACATCTTATTATTTATATTTTTTTACGATATTATATAATTTCGACATCTTATGTCAATGATATGAGCTAATATTTTATCAAATATAATATATTATTATCATTATTTGATTCCAAGAAGAATGTATATTTTCATATCACCAACATCACAATTTTTTGTGCTATAAATTTAACCCTATTTAAGGAACTATATAACGATGGCGATGGCCACTTATAATTCAACCATTACCAAAAAAAATTCAAGAAAATTAAATATTATTTCTCCATCTCCACGATGAAGGTTTTACTTATTTTAATAAGGGTTAATTGCTAAAAAATTCACAACCTTTAAACGAATTTGCAATTTAAACACCACTTTTAAAATGTTGCAATAACAATCTAACTTTTTGATCTGTAGTAAATTCAATACCCTCAATTTTTTTTCCGATGATCAGATTTGGGATGTAACAATATTTTTCGATATATTCATATTAATTCAGATTTGGAGTGTTAAATAAGAGAGTTCTTATTATGCAATGTCAATTTTCTAGTCGTTAATTTTTTTTTTATATGTCTATTTTGCTACAAATCAAAAGGTTGGGTTATTATTGCAACGTTTTAAAAGTGATGTTTAAATTGCAAATCCGTTCAAAGATCGTGAATTTTTTAGCAAATTAACCCTTTTAATAATAGGCATAGCACATAAAAAATGCAATTACTTTTCAAAGAGGTATTGCGTTGCTGTGGTGAATAGTCTCCCAATCGATTCTCCTCCATTGATGCTCAATTGCAAATCTAGAGATGATGATTTAGGATACCATAATCTCACCGTTGGTGAATATTATAATTAGAACTTTTGTTATAAATATAGTCTTTTTTCATCCAACACTGAATTCAATTGTCACGTTTGGTGGAATAATGTGGAAATTACATCGCTCAAAGCTTTCAATGACGATGTAGAACTTCGAGCATATTTACCTTGGATAGTAAATAGTGATGGTATTTATCGTGTTGTTGAAGACGATGAACATAGGTTTGTTAAAATGTATGATTGGAACGTGATTTGAATGATGTTGTGGGTGTGTAATATTCATTACTGTTAAATTATTTTTGTTTCTAATATTTCATTTATGCAACATGCTTGTTTGTTTCATTTGTGACTACGATGGCAGAGACGTCAGTGTTTGGTGGGTGGTAGTCTCAGATATTGGCTGCGATAGTAGTTCTTGTGAGTCACAGACTGCTTCTACTAGTGTAGGTTTTTTTTCCTGCAACATAGGTGTCTTATACATGGCTCATTTGAAAATTTAAAGTGAATTGAGGGTATAGAACACTGAAAAAATAAAAAATGAGGGTAGTCTCATAATTTAATCTCATAGGCCATTACTTCTGATTAATAATCTGAGGGGGGAGGGGGTTGGACAGGTTATTAATCAACTAAACGATGGATAAATGACCGGGTCCAACATTAATCCCGAGCCCAAATCCGAAAAACCAAACAATTAATTGAGTTGGATAAGTTTATCAATCCGGACGCATTCTGCAAACCTAATTAGGGGTGAGCAAACGGGCGGTTCGGTGAAAAACTGACCAACCTTACCACCACTGTCCACTGACCCCACCGACCCCCGAGGTAGCAACTGGCCGATCACCGAATCGAAGGTGATCGGCCACCCCACCGATCATCGACCGACAGCGTTCGGTCAGTTGCCCGATTTTTTTTTATTTGCACAAACCACATTCTGGACGAACTACCAAAATACAGATAATCCATGTTGAGATAGAAAACGGAGATGGTAGGGAGAGAAGAGAAAAGTGAATTCTTACTTTTCTTTGTTTCAATTTAGAGGAAATTTCAGAGATTCCAACAGTGGGTGCAGGCGTGCAACAGTGAGAGATGAGGATGTCTGGGGCTCTGGGCGTTGGAGAAGGCGGGCGATGGGTGATTGGTGAGCGCCGGCGATGAGAGTCGGAGAGTGAGAGGTGAGCCAGCGGCGAGCGACAGTGAGTGAGAGAGAGACTGAGAGTGAGTGATGCGATTCTATTTCTGAATTAGGGGTTTTAGATTTTAGGGCCAGGGTAATATGATTATGAAGGATAATAAAGTTAAAAATTAAATTTTTTTTCGGGCGGTTCGGTGTGGCCGTCGGTTTCCGGCCACACCACCGACCACCGCATCGACATTCATTCTGTTCCCCCCTAAACCACCGACCACCGACCAACAACTAGCCACCACTGACCCGCACCGACCGAAACCTGTCGGTTCGGTCGGGCGGTTCGGTTTCGGGCCCTTATTTGCTCACCCCTAGACCAAACGCTGTCTTATTCTAATAAGTGTTGAAAAAAAAATACTAACATTGTATTGCACAAGTGTGTGTGACAGTACAATACTCGCTACTATTTCTCATCTTTTTTTCTTTTCTTTTTTTTGGAAATGCAGGAAAATTCTTAAAAATGAACTAATTATTCGTCCCAATTTGTTTTTTTACTAATTATATTTGGAAAATATAATGAGCCTAAAATTATTTGAAAAATAAAAGGAATGTAAAAACAACGTCATCTTCAGGGTATCGAATCCCGTCTATAGTTGAAACATCAATAATCGCAACACTACAAATCTACAACTTGAGAAAATAACTAGTAAATATCTCGTGCGATGCACATATATCAATTTTATGAATTATGATATTAAAATTTGTATATAATTATATATATATATACACATTTGTGTGTGTGTGTTGAAGGATACAATTATAGATGTCAAATGGGTCGGGCCGGTTCGAGCCCACAAGTCAACAAAATTGGGCTGGCCGGCCCGAACCATTTTCGGGCCTAAAAATTATTGGTTCAGCCCAGCCCGAAATTTGGGCCGGGCTAGCCGCCCGTAGGCCTAAGGCTAAAATTCAATTTTTTCACTAGGCTGGCCCGACCTATTCAGGTCAAATTTTTTTTGAGCCTATAATAATTATAACCCAGCCTGCCCGAAAATCGGGCTAAGTCAGGTCGGCTCATCGGGTCGGGTCGATTTTAACAGCTCTAGATACTATGCATTTATAGGGCTGGCAAAACGGGTCGCGCCGGCCCGGCCCGAGCCCGCCGAGCCAAGTGAAAAATTCAGGCCCGACCCGAAATTCACGCATTAAAAATTGCAATAATGAATGAATGGAAATAAAATTAAAGAAAAAACAATAATTTTAATGTAAGTACAATTATACACAACCTAGATAAAACTAAAACCAAGCCCATTATACCAATCCAACACATGCATGCCCTTTCTTAAAATTTATCAACATAAAAATTATTTTGTAAGAAATGTTTTGCTGATATTATTTTAACTATAATTAATTTTACCCCTGAGATATTAATCTTTTAAATATATATATATATATATATATGTGCACATTTAAATAGATAATAATAAGATATTTGTGTTTTCTTAAGACAATAAAAAAAAAATTCAAGAGCAGAACATCAGATAGGAATTGGAGAAGTAGATGATAAATATTAACAGATAGAATAAATTGAGAATTGAAGAGATGAGAAGTGAGAACTATAGAACAGAAATTGAGAAATGCAGAGACTTCCATGGAAGGGGATAAATAAAGGGCCTCACTCAACGGTAAATTAAAATAGAAGATGAAAAGTTGCAAAATTGAAGATTGAGTTTTCTGGTTTCTGGCGATGCTTAATGGAAGAGAGGGACGCGATGCAGCCGCCGATATTTAATGTGTGAGAGAGAGATGTCAGCTTTCCTTTTTTTTTGGAGAAAAGGGATATCAACTTTCAAATACAGAGGAGAGAAGCGAATATATCTAATTTCATAAAAAAAAAATTAGCCCTAAATTTTTTTATTTTTTTCTGAGTCCTGTGCGGTTGATCACTATGCATAGTCCAATAATCGGGCCTGGTAAAAGTTAGAATATTTATTTGTATATTATTTTATTGGGTTTGATAAATATTTAAAAATTTGATATCTATTTTACAGTATAAATGGATAATAAAATATTAATGTGATGTATTATAATAGCCCAAAAGTAAAGGACGCGCATTACCGTAAAATATAATAAGAGATAAATATATGTACCTATATCAAAGTTAAATAAATTGTAAATAACACAAACACTAAATTTGACATTACGAACAGTGGCAGCCCTGAGGCCGTGCGAAAGGTGTGCCGCACAGGGGCCGATAATATATAAGGGCACAAAAAAATAAATAACTTATATCACTAGTTATGTTAATTATTTTAAAATTTTTCCATATATAAATAAATATATACAAATCCACTTCATTTTTTTAAGTCCAAATCATTTCTAGGCTATTACTTAAGGTTTAAATTTATTATAATTTTTTACATTGAAAACTATTTTAAACTCATGCAAAGTATGTGCATTTTTCTAGTTTAATAGGAATATTTTAATATAATATAGACTCTAATAAAATAATTTTCAACTAATATATTTTACATTTAAAAGTATCTATTAATAATAATATTAAAATATTTATATTTAAGAAGATTGCTAAATATCTTTTTAGTATAACTATTTTAAGCACGTGCAAAGTACGTGCATTTTTCTAGTGTGATATAATATACGCTCTAATACAATAAATTTCAATAAGTGTACTTCACATTTTATTTCATTTTATATTAATATTTAATATATTTATGCAAATATTATATTTAAAATATTTAATAATATGATATTATAATACTTCTCTTTGATAAAAATGTTAAATGTTAAATGTAATTTTAATATAACTAGTTTAATCATGTGCAAACTACGTGCATCTTTCTAGTATAATAAATATATTCACACATACTCTCCTATGTTCACATGCTAATGCTCTTTATATATATATATTGTGTGTGTGTGTGTGTATATATATATATATATACTTTACATATTCAATTATATTCAATGAACAAATTTCGATGAACAAATTTCGTGAACTCATGAACCAAACCAAATTTGGCGAGACAAATTTTGATTATTCTTCTTAATTTTTACTTCTGTGTTGATGAAAAACTACAATAAATTCCACTTTTGTGATATACCCAAGAAAATAACTCAATAAAATTTACATAGACAAATATTTTTTAGTAGAAGGACGACACAACTTAATTTTATACAAAAAAAAAAAAATCAAATTCAAAAGGCTAGCAATTAACCTTATAGTTGGCAAAATTGGCATTTAATTTGATTAGTTTGAGTTCTTGAGATTTTAGCAATTTCACCCAAAATTAATATTTTTGTCTATTATTGTATTGATATTAAATTTCCTACGTAATGCCCTAAAAGTGAAATTATAAGGATTAGTCAACAAATTAAAGATCGCTGCACATGCACTGCAGCATGTGCCTTATTTTCCATTTATTTATAAAATTGTTATATATATATACATATATTCTTTTAAGATATCATTATATAATATAATAATATATATAAATACATGAGTACGTTTGATCACTGTGCCATAGTCCATATATAGATATAAAGAAGAATTAATCTAAAATACGTATATAATCATAAATAATTTATATTATATATGAGATTGAAATATTATTTAGATACAGTGCATACATACATACACCATATGGTCCATATATATATATATAGTTGAATTAATAAATTAATGCAATATGCATGTATACCGCACGTAGACTTCTACTTGTTAGCTTGTGCTATCATGACCCTCACAAAGTTTACGAAACCGATCACATCGGGGATGAAGCTCGTTATCCCCGCCCAGAGGTGGTAGACGCCAACGAGGAAGGTGGCTCCGATCCAGCCATACACGCCGTAGTTGAGGAGACAGACGACCGTCTCCGTTGCTTCCACGAGCCTGAATGCCCTCACAACCTCCACATAACCCGCCGCCGACAGCGACCCCCACATGATGAGGATGATCAACGCCGCCCACCTTCTTCTGGTGACCGGTAGCCCGCACATTAAGAGCATCATTGTGGTCGCTGACAGCAGGAAGGCTATGGTGTTCAATATGGTGAACCGCCAGTAGGACTCGTGGTGCTTCAAAGTCATAACGGCGGCTTTGCCGTCGGGAGTGAATTTATCATTTGTGTAAATAATAAATATTAATATATAAATTACATAAAATATAAAATATACTCATTATATTTTATTAAAGTTACACACACACATATATATATATATATGCGTATGTGTGTTGTGTGTGAATATATTTATTACACTATAAAGATGCACGTGATCTGCACATGTTTAAAATAATTATACTAAAATTATATTCAACAACTTTATTAGCAAAGTATTATAATATCATATTATTAAATGTTTCAAATATAATGTTTTCTTAAATATAATAAATATTAATATAAAAATGAAATAAAATGTAAAAAATTTTATTTTATTATAGTGTGTATATTATATTACACTAGAAAATTGCACGCACTTTGCACGTATTTAAAATAATTATGCCAAAATTATATTTAAGAATCTTATTAAATACAGCGCCCAAAAAAAAATTTGACGCCTCCATTACAGCAAAATCTCAGCAGCTGCCGAAAAGAGAGAGAAATAACAACTGATAATTCAAAAACGCATCATCGAGAAATGCATTATTGGAGCAAACAAGAGAAGAAGAAGAAGATTAAATTTCGAAGAATGAGAATAACGAAAAAAAAATTGAAGAAAAGATGAAGGTTGAGTATGGAGAGAGAGAGAGAAACTTTGTGAAAAGGTGTACTTTTTTGTTTTTCTCTGTTTTCCTGCAAGTCAAACTAATAACTGTAGTTTAATATTTAATAATAATAATAATAATGTAAAAAAAGCCAATAGAATTTTCACGGTACACAATTATATAAAGTTTAGTGAAAAATAATAGTTAGCGACAATTAATGCAATGTCGCGGCTAACTTTTGTTACTATTCACCCATTTTGTTGTAGTGGTAAGAGAGAGAGAAGTGGTAGTTGACCTTTATTTTAATTAATGAGATAAGTTAGATTATTTTTGTAACACGGTGCTTGTGTTTATTTTGGAGTCCGCGGTGAGAATTGTTTTAGGAAAATAAATCATTCATGCATTTTATTTTCATTTATTTATTTTATACAATATTATAATTTATTATTAATTAATTATTTATATTACTATGGGAGAAACATGATTAGCTATATGAAGTTCATTAGCTATATGGGAGAAACATGATTGAGATATTAATGATTATTATTAATACATTTGTGAATTGTCAAAGAATGAGAAACCTGCGCTTTGAATTATGGAAAAACGCATTTATTTCTTTTCGAGATATGATGTGATGTCTTTTTTAATGAAACACTTTTTTTTTTCTGAGATGTGCATCCGCCATCTAGTAAAAAATTCTCGAGATAAAATCAGAAAATCAACTGTATATACAGTTCCACCCGTTAGACTATCATTATCAACAATCGACAAACACCCTCAATATTTAATTAATTTAAAAAATAAAAATCATCAATTTATAACTTAATGATTGGAACTATTAATTTAAGACCTCGATAATCAATTTGCATTTTTATTTTTTTATTATTAATTCTTTATTAAATTAATATATAATTTGTGAATAGGTTTTTTTTAATGGAAAATTAATATAAAAAAAAATCAAAATACATGACTTTTGAGTTCTTAGATAAAGATTTTTCATGCATCATTTAGATTAATTGATAAATTGATCATTGTAATTTAATAATTTATACCATGTTTCGCATAATCAATATTATGCATGTATATTTAAATAATTGATCGTTGATATTATTGATACTATTTCTGATATGTGTATAAATTACTTATCTAAATTCTAGAAGATACTTTGCGTAATGTTGATTTTTTTTCCCTAATCCTAATTTTTACAGGTTGATAGATCTCTCTTGGCTAGGTATATTTTATGTTTTGTAATATTTTAATGGGGAATGATAATTTTTGGATATTTTTTGTAAGAATTTGTAATTATTGGTTATTTGTGTTGAATATATACTGAAAATTATTTATGTTTGTGATGGATGATTTGGAGATTCTAATTTCTAGATATGTTATTAACATGGATTTCAACGTTTCTTAGTTTTTATTTTAGTGCATTCCAGGTCCCCAATTATACATGTTTTATAATTAATTATTTAATTTTTTTTATTTGTTGGTTAATTCTATATGTTTTTATGATTCATATAATATATAAATCTTAACTTACAATAATTAAGCAAGCTAATAATTAATAAAAAAAAAGCAACAAGTAATTAATGATTTCTGAGCTTTGAATCAAGCAGTGTATCCAATTTTATCTAGTTGATCAAAGTCGAATTGAACTCAATTACAAATTTTGTTAGTGGAGCCGAACCTGAACCCGAACCGGATTACAAATTTTATAATATTTTTGTTGACGTTTTTCTTCTCTTCTTCTTCTGAGCATATATGATGGACTTCTCCAACTCGATCTCTCGTGAATGTGCACGAAAGATTGAGTGTTGTGTTAACCTTATGAATGATCGGCATATAAAGCTTTACACCTCAGGCTAGCTGTAATCGTTTTTAAGGCAATGAATCCATCACCACGTCACAGCAATTTCTATTAATCATGTGTTCATTTTTAGTCCAAGTGGCAAGTTTTTTTTAATTTAGAAGTAAGGATGCTTGTAATTCACGCGGACACACGTTAGACAGTGAGGACCTTGTCTTTACCAAAATGAAAGTTTAGGGATTTGATTTTATCTAATTAGAGTACGGGAATTCAATTTAGAAAATTTTAAAACTACAAGGACCCATATATGCTTTTTGCCATTTTTTTTTTATTTTTTATCTGTCAAGGATAACCCGCAGCCGCTACCGAGGTGCGCACTGGATGTACGGCCTAGGTAAATCCCACCCTTGTGGAGGTTAACCACACTTGACAAGTCAGGTGTGATAGACTCACACCTAGTGGTGTTGGTGCTGGGATTCGAACTTGAGACATTTAGCCTCAAGATAATATCACTCCACCACTAAGTCATCCCCAGTGGTGTTGATGGTGGGATTCGAACTTGAGACATTTGGTCTCAAGATAACACCACTAAGTCATCCCAAAAGGACACTTTTTGCCATTAGTATTTAATGAAACAATGGTCATACACGCAGAACACACACATTACACATATATGTATATATATAATATATAGAATCTCTAAATTAATTACATAATAATGTCTTAAAAGAATATATATATATATATATATATATATATATAATAATTTTATAAATAAATGGAAAATATATAAGGCACATGCTGCAGTGCCTTATTTTGGGTGAAATAGCTAAAACCTCAAGAACTCGAAATAACCAAATTAAATACCAATTTTGCCAACTATAAGGTTAATTGCTAGCCTTTTGAATTTGAATTTTATTTTTATTTTTTTTGTATAAAATTAAGTCGTTTGCTTCTACTAAAAAAATATTTGTCTATGTAAATTTGATTTGAGTGATTGAATTTATTATTTCACTGCATCCGAAAATAAGATGCTCATGCAACAAAGTGGTGGCTAGTTGCGGCGGCGGCGCAGGGGTTAGAGTTTTTTTAAGAACAACAACTTAAGCCGATTTGGAAAAGAGGACAAATTTATTGCGGGCTGAAATTTAAGGACATTAACATTTAAGTATTGTGTCCGTTGGCCAATTTGCAGCCCGAACGAGCTACGGACGCAATATTTAAATGTTAATGTCCTTAAATTTCAGCCCGCAAATCGACCTAAGTTGTTGTCCTTAAAAAAAGGCAGTCTATTGTTTCTCCTACATGAATTAGAATTTTTTTAAGGACAACAACTTAGGCCGATTTGGAAAGGAGGACAAATTTATTGCGGGCCGAAATTTAAGGACATTAACATTTAAGTGTTGCGTCCGTAGCCCGATCGGGCTGAAAATTGGCCTACGGATGCAACACTTAAATGTTAATGTTCTTAAATTTCAGCCCGCAATAAATTTGTCCTCTTTTTCAAATCGGCCTAAGTTATTGTCCTTAAAAAACTCTAAATCGGCGGCGCAGTTACTGTAGAAAAGGGGAGGGCAAATAATTGCCAAATTCATTCATTTTAGAAAAAAAAAAAAACCTAACTATCCTCTCGCATTGTTGCTTTTTTTTTTTTTTTTTAATTTAAATGGCTATCCTTTAATTATTGTTCGAGGAATTAAAACGATTTTATCTATTAAAATATGATTGTCTTGGGTATATCACAAAAAGTTGTAGTTTTTCATCAACCGAGAAGTAAAAATTAAGAATAATAATAAAACTTGGCTTGGACAAATTTGGTTTGGTTCAAGAGTTCATCACGAAATTTGTTCACTCTCTGTCTAGAATGAATATAATTAGGTCAACTTTCAATTAAATGAGTGGAATATTATTACCCTACCAAAAAAAATAAAAGAAATTACAACGCAAAAATAAAACTCATAAAAAACAAGTGAGGAAAACGACAAAAAAAAAAAACTTAGCATAGAAGTATTATTTTAGATAAAATTATTTGCAATTCTATTATACTAATATAAAATATCTAACATGAAACCATTATATCGATCAAAATTCGATAGATGAATCAAGATTCATATTTAAATATACACATCATAATCTACACAAAAAAACAAAGTTGCAAAACTATTCAAGGAGGGTTTTGAGGTTTTTTTAATGTGGATTTTCATTTATATCTTAATTTATTTTAAATTTTTTGTTGTCTTAACAAAACACAAATATCTTATTATTATCTATTTAAATGTACATATATATTTAAAAGATTAATATCTCGGGGGTAAAATTATAATTAAAAAAATATCAGCAGAACATTTCTTACCGAATAATTTTTATGTCGATAAATTTTAAGAAAGGGTTGTATAATGGGCTTGGTTTTATCTAGGTTGTGTATAGTTGTACTTACATTAAAATTATTGTTTTTCCTTTAATTTTATTTCCATTCATTCATTATTGCAATTTTTAAAACTTTCGTAATGTCAAATTTACCGTTTGTGTTATTTACAATTTATTTAGCTTTGATATAAGTACATATATTTATCTCTTATTATATTTTACGGTAATGCACGTCTTTTACTTTTGGGCTATTATAATACATCACGTTAATATTTTATTATCCATTTATACTGTAAAATAGATATAGAATTTTTAAATATTTATCAAACCCAATAAAATAATCTACAAATAAATATTCTAACTTTTACATGCTACTATATATGTGTATATTTTTAGTTTGTGCGTGTTGAGAAGTTACATATATCATATAACAATAAATAACGTATTTTAGGAAAACCTTAAAAAGTAAAATATGAACTAAAAAATAATAATTTATCTATCACATCTATCTAGTAATATACTAATGCTATGTATACTTATAATATACCTACATGAAGTAGATCAAAGTTTTATACAATAATGAATATTGCGAAGAGATGAAATTTAACTTTCCACCTAATCCCGATTTGGTAATATACATTTTCAAAATTTAATCATTATAATTCATTTTTAATTTTATGTTAGAATTATATGATGTTAAATTCTATTTTTCATTAATTTATTTTTTAATATTAAAATATTAGTTTTTGTAACAATAACATCAAATACTATATAATTAAATGCAAATTTTATCTATAATATTAAACCTATTGGAACACATAATGATATGTCATCATTTAATTGGCAATGTGTTGTATCTAGAGCTGTCAAAATCGGTCCGACCCGGTCCAAAAAAAACTGGCCCGACCCGAATTTCTGGCTGGGCTAAGCCCATAATTTTTAGGCCCAGAAATGGTTTGGGTTGGGCCAACCCGACCCGATTTTTTTTGGCTTGTGGGCTCGGGCCGGCCCGACCCATTTGATAGCTATAATTGTATGCCCCAACACACACACACACACATATGTATATATATAATTATACACAAATTTTGACATCATAATTCATAAAATTGATATATATGCATCATGCGGGATATTTACTAGTTATTTTCTCAAGTTGTAGATTTGTAGTGTTGCGATTCCTGGTATGTATCAACTACAAACAGGGTTTGATACCCTAAAAACGACGTTGTTTTTACATTCCTTTTATTTTTCAAATAATTTCAGGCTAATTATATTTTTGTGCTCAATATTTTGGATTTTTTTTTTTTTTACATTTTTATTCCAAAGCTTTAAAAGCTACATATTTATTATTCGATGTTGCACAAATTAACACTTATAGCATAAGAGTAATTTTCCGACCTCACAACTATTGACGTGGATTTACGAAAATAGTGAAGAACAACAACCGTATTCAATATTTGAACAAATTGAATCAGTAAAATACCGAGTTGGGAATATTAATGACAATCCAGGTCAATATTGTGAAGTTGGAAAATTGCTTTATCACTATAATTGTTAATTTATGCAATGATGATAGGGGTGAGCAAGGCCGGTTCAGGTAGGAACGGGTTGATTTTTTTCTATCCGAAGATCACCGATCAACTGGGGGTGCCCGACCGACCACCGACCCGATGGTAATTGACAACCGAACCGACCGACAACCGATGATAGTTGTCGGCCACCCGAAGTTTCATGAGAAAAAAAAAGAATTTAACATATATTAAGTTAGTTCGAACAACCGAGAAATTTTTATCTTATAATCCAACCACTGACCGAAAATGCATCGATTAACAAAAATGCCAACAGACCACCTCCCAACATCGAACCGACCGAAATCAATCGGGTTTGTTGTTGCGATCGGTGGCGGGTAGTAGCTTGCTCTTCATAAACGATGGGTATCAATATGTAATTTTTGAAATTTGAGGACAACGTATGAAAAAGTTCAAACATGGAGTACTAAATTGTAATTAAGCCAATAATTTTCTCAAACTACGCCGGAACGCCGCCGTTTCATCTGAAACAACGACGTCGTTATCTCTTCTCTTTACTTTTCTTTTTGAAAACACTGGTTTCTCTACAGTAATTCGAGAGAGAGAGAGAGAGAGAGAGAGAGAGTATGGGGGTGAGAGAAGCAGCTGCGGTGATGGGAGACGCCACCAGCAGTAGCAGCTTGGATGCCGGACCTAGTGGCAGCAGCGGCGGCGTTCGGAGCTTTCCGCAGGCGGCGCCGCCGGAAATAATGAGAGCAGCTGAGAAGGACGAACAGTACGCTTCCTTCGTCTACGACGCTTGCCGCGACGCCTTCCGCCACCTCTTTGGTACTCTAGTTAATCTACCCAATCCTTTTGAAATTATCGAGCTCAATTCCAATTTTGCGGTGATGATGGCGTTTGGATTCCATAGAAAATAGAAATACCTGTGTTTTATCTTGGTATAAGTTCCCTAATTTCCAATTCCAATAGCTCAATTCTATCGAATGCTTGTTATCGTATTCGTGAAATTTCTAATCATTTATGTTTGATTTCAATCAAATTTGTAAGGCTTTCAGTTCCTTGTCATCAGGTATTATGTCAATTTAATTATGCTTTTCTGAGAATTTTTTTTCCCTTACCTTTCAGGTACAAGAATTGCTGTTGCATATCAGAGTGAGGTTTGCCCTATTTCCCCACAAGTTTCAATTTTACTGCGTGGCAATTTAGAGTTGAATTATTTATGTATAATATATAAAGAATCTGCTATGTTCATGTGCCAGTCTCTTGTCGAAGTGATTGTATGAACCCTCAATACTGTGATTTAGCATTAGAGTAGAGATCAACTTGTCTCTCTAACATGTGGTATCGAATCCCTTATTTAATTCTGGAGTGCGCGTGAATTGGTTGATGGAATTGCGATTCTTTAGTTCTGAGAGGGTTCTGATTGACTTCAAATCGTGCGGGATTTGTTCTAACTGGGCTGGTTGTTTTGTTGTGCAGACAAAGCTCTTGGGACAGATGCTCTATTATTTATTAACCACTGGTGCAGGAAAACAAACCCTTGGAGAAGAATACTGTGACATTACTCAGGTGCATCTCTTGTTTCTGTGTCACATCCTTTACCTGGATGTGGCTGAGTTTGTTGGGTCTATATGTACATATCATTTCTTGACCTGGACAAGGTACATTTTTATGCCTGCAGAGCTTAAATGGAGGACAGTTTCTTCATGGTGTTGATTTGCTTTAAGTGTAAAGTCTCTTCAAGAAATGTGAGACTAAGATACTTACTATAAAATACTGTTGTAAATATTCATCAATTGGCCGCCTCTGAAATAATGTTCCTCAATTACCACAGAATTAATAACTTCAGTTTAAGTGCCTGAAGTTTGTGCTGCAAACTTAATTATTTAGCAGTCTGAAAATTTTCGGACTTTTTAGCATTGCTTGGACATGGACATTTAGAATCTTTAATGTTTAAATGATGAAGAAAATGATTGAACAGTTTCTTTTGGCAGTTGGTAGATATTATAAGAATTTCAATCAACTAATGGTTTCATTTACAGGTTGCAGGACAACATGGGCTTCCTCCAACCCCGGCAAGGCGCTCTCTTTTTATTTTTTATCAGACAGCATTCCCATATATTGCTGAAAGGATCAGGTTCTGAAAGTTCCATTTATTGCTTGAGTCTCTCCTCCTTGCTTATCAGTTTCGGATCCTTTAAAGCTTAAAGTTTTTGAATGATCGAAAAATATGTAAAATGTTGACTTTTCAATCTATCTGGCTTGCAGCTCGCGCATTGCTTCCCGGGGTGTTACTATGGCTGATTCACTATCTGATGATACCAGTGATGATGAAACTACCTCAAACAGTCAAATTCAAATATCTGAAAGTGCTGAAATGACATCATCCTTTAGTTCAGGAGTCCCACTTTACACTCTGTCAAGATTGAAAGCCAGAATAGCTGGAATGTGGTCATCTGCAGTTCGGAGGTGGCCCTCAGTATGCACTTCCACCATATTTATCTTGCTTACATACTGTAAAACCTTACCAAGGGCATGTTTTTGTGCAATGTGTTTTGGTCATTTATTTAGAGTCAGTTAGAATTTGTTTCCTGATACATATGTTTCCTCTCCCCACCCTTCCCTGTCCTTATTCACCCTTTGTCCCGTTTAATTCAGGTGTTACCTATAGCCCGTGAGCTTTTCATGTTGGTCCTCCGCACAAACCTCATGTTCTTTTATTTTGAAGGTGAAGCGGTTATGCTCTATTCATTATAAGAGCTATATTAATTGAAGAGAAAGCCATCTGTTTTGTGATTCTAAAACTGGTTTTTTTTATTTCACAGGTCTATATTATCATTTGTCGAAGCGTGCTTCTGGGATTCGTTATGTGTTTATTGGCAAGCCAACCAATCAAAGGCCTAGGTATATCTACAACACTACACTTAAGCCTTTTTGTAAGGGGGGAATCTTGTTAAAAGTGGTATATTGTATTTTCATCCTGTTAAGTGGTTCTGAGAATTACTTATATAGCCTTATTTATGAGTTTACGGAACTCCTATTTCATAAATGGGGCCAAATCTAAGGAGTGATTTTTTAGCTGATACGTTGCTTCCATTTGCTCAGGTCACTCAACACCCTTATATATTGATTGAATTCTTCCTTCTCAAGTTGAAAACTTTATACACATAGTTACTTACAATGCGTAGTTAGGCACTTACCAGGTTGTGTGTTGATTTTTTTCATTGAATCTTTTATGGCCTCGGTTCACCCTTTTTCCTGCATAGTTTATCTGTTCTATCACTACACTGGCAATTATTGACCTTTTCTTTCGATCGTATGCAGAGATTTGGAATCCATGTCTCTGTATAGTTCTTTTGTTCTGAGAGTCTGGATTACTAATGAAGTGAGAACTACATTAGAATACATCATTCTTTCGAAATAAAGAACCTATGGGAAAAAGATAATGTAATGCGATAATAAAGTTGATAGAAAACATTTCTATTGTTATAGAGACTAGTAAGTTGCTAGCTTGATTTCCTCTCCTTAATATTTTTCACGTAATACAGTTGTCCCATACGAGTTTGCTGAATAAGTCCCGTGCCTAAATTATATCCATTGTCACAGATATCAAATATTGGGGGTTTTCCTTCTAGTTCAGCTCTGTATACTCGCTGCTGAAGGATTAAGGAGAAGCAATTTATCTTCTCTTGCTACTTCATTTCAGCCAGCATCTCTTGGATCTTATCAATCTTCAGCAGGTTTTTTCTTCTTCTGATTGGCAAGAACATTTCATTATCAGATGGCATTATCCGTTGGTTTGATCTGTCATTCATTCAACATATAATGATTCGTTTATTTGCTTCATTCTATAAAATTACGGTATTAAAAAACTATCTATATAAAATTCTGCCCATTTCATGCCAAGTGGTCTGCATAACGTAGGAAACCCATTTCTGTTGTTCAGTTGATGAAGTTCCCCGGTGTCTAATCCCTTTTAATTACTTCTAAAATTGTTATCGGCAGGAAGAAGTTTACCAGTTTTAAACGAGGAAGGTCATCTGATAACTGATGACTCCGGAAAGACTAGTTTCGTATCAGAACTTACATCTACGTCAGAGGTATGCCCTGCTACGCACCTCCCTCATTCACAATCTCTCTCGTATTTTCATGTATATGCACTACACGTATTCATAATATATAATTTCCGGGATGACTCGTTTTCTCAGTCTCAGGCGAGTGGAGTGAGCAAATGCACGCTCTGCCTGAGCAATCGCCAGTCCCCAACAGCCACTCCTTGCGGTCATGTGTTTTGCTGGTACGAACTCGAATTTTCACTTTGCTCAATGTGTATGATGCATCTTTCATCTCCTCATCTACTCTCTTGCTGTTCTTGATGAACTAAAGGAACTGCATTATGGAATGGTGTAACGAGAAGCCCGAATGCCCGCTTTGTCGTTCACCCGTGACTCATTCGAGCCTGGTTTGCTTGTATCATTCCGATTTTTAGCTCGCCCGAGCTGCCAAGCTTGCTGCAGGAAAGAAAAAAAAAAAAAAAAGACCCCAATTTTTTTAACTCCCTTTAATAAAGGGACTCAGTAGTCCTCATAAGCATTATATATTATGTTTTTATCTCAGATGAGAAATAGAATAGTTGCAAACTGACTTGATGTAGTTATGTGATGAAATCTTCATCAAAGGTTGGATGTGAACTGAATCTCAACTCTCTCTCTCTCATACACACACACGTGTATTGGTTAAGCATTATATATTATGTTTAATCTCAAATGAGAAATAGAATAGTTGCATATTGACTTGATGTAGTATGTGATGAAATCTTCATCAAACGTTGGATGTGAACCGAGTCTCAATTCTCTCTCTCTCTCTCTCTCTCACACACACACACACATACAGAGCACACGTGCACACTACAGCCCAGAAAATTGTACCTAATTAATTGAATTTTAATATTTTTTAATTGTATGATTTTTTACTCGGACGAGGAAATATATACATTTTAAAATGTTAGAGTGACAATTTTTTAATTGATCAAATGCTAAATTAACAATTTTTTTAGTAATTCACTAAAAATCGACTAAAAAAAAGAAAAGTAATTCACTAAAGAGTAAATTGAGCCGATATAATTAAGAGAAAAAATATATTATATGTTTCAAACTATTGATATATTAAAAAACTTGCTCCGAGTACTAAATTTTTGCGGTGAAAAATTGACGTGGCTCCTTTTTAATTGACATGTTAGAGGGTTTAGAGTATAACTATTAATTATTTTAGCTAAAAAATCTCCGACATATCAATTAAAACTCGATTTTTTTTCATCACTCGATGTTGATTTTCGGGACAAATTTATTAATATGTTCATTAGTTTGAGACAAGTGGTATAATTAAGGGTTAATTACTATAAAATACACAAACTTTGATAAGATTTGCAAATTAGACACAAACTTTAAAATTTTGCAATTAAAACACAAACTTATATTTTTTTGCAAAATAGACAAACTCAAATTTTTCGGACTAACCGAAAAATAAGAATTTGCGACATATAATTCATTTTCACTTATTAAAACCAATGCAATGTCATCTAAATCGAAAGGTGAACAATTTTTACGGCTTTGCGGATTTCAAATTCAATTGATTTTAAAATTTTGCTTTGAGTTTGTCTATTTTGCAAAAAAATGTAAGTTTGTGTTTTAATTGCAAAATTTTAAAGTTTGTGTCTAATTTGCAAATCTTGTTAAAGCTTGTGTATTTTATAGTAATTAACCCTATAATATTAATTATAGTTTAGGATATTGAGTGTAATTTTCCATGTAATTAAGTCATTGATATAGTAAAATGTTGAAAATTGTTTTAGAATAAGATAGGAAACAATTGGGATGCGAAATTACTATTCTACCCTTAGGGTTTCTCACCCACAGTTTTATTGGGCTTAAGAAAAAACTCTCACGGTCTCATCTCCGCCCAACACAGCTGCGCTGCAACTGAGCTGAAGACGAAGCAATGGCTACGCAGATGAGCAAAAAGCGGAAGGTTAGTTATCCAAATTCTCACAATCGCGTAATCAAAATCCGATCAAACTGATTAATCTCTGCTTTTTCTGTAGAAATCCTGTGATGAATTCACCGGAAATCAAGTATTTGAGTTCTTCGAGCTTATCTGTTTCTTACTGTGTCGGTTGTTGTGGTTTTGTTTAGTTTGTTGCCGATGGCGTGTTCTTCGCCGAGTTGAACGAGGTGCTGACTCGCGAGTTGGCGGAGGATGGCTACTCCGGTGTCGAGGTCCGCGTCACGCCGATGCGCACCGAGATCATCATCCGAGCTACTCGTACTCAGAATGTGCTAGGTAATTGATTTAAATGCGTGAATTTCGATGTATATGTGCATTTTCGCTGATGAATTGAGGTGATTTTAATGTGTTTAATAGCAATATTTGGTTATGTAGTTGGAATTCAGAGGTTATGTATATCACTTAGCTATGTTTCTTTGGAATTTACAGCAAAAAAGGAAAATTAAATTTACTATATTGTTGATTTATGTAATTTCTCAGTCTATTTTTCAGATGATAGTAATTTTATGATAGTTTTGAAGTTTTGTTGTGTTTTTTTCTGAGTTTCAAATGATTTATTCTGAATTTTTGACTGATGGTAAAATGTGAAATTCGGTAGTAAATGCATAAATTTAGATGTATTTATGTATTTTCGCTGATAAATTGAGGTGATTTTAACGTGTTTAATAGCAATATTTGCTTCTGTAGTTGGACTTCAGAGGTTATATATATCGCTTAGCTATGTTGCTTTGGAATTTAAAGCAAAAAAGGAAAACTAAATTTACTATATTGTTGATTTATGTAATTTCTCAGTCTATTTTTCATAGGATAGAAATTTTATGAGAGTTTTGAAGTTTAGTCTGAATTTTCGACTGATGGTAAAATGTGAAATACGGCATACGAAGAGTTGCTAAGAGTAACAATCGTCGGTAGTTCTCAGTCTCATTGTAGTCTGGATATGTAGAGTAATATATTTATTTGTTTTCCTAAAATGTTTAAGTAGGTCATAGATGGATGATAAGGTTTCTCTTACTTGTACATAATCGAATCGTTTATACGTTTTAAATCTTCAGGCGAGAAGGGTAGGAGAATTAGAGAGTTGACATCAGTTGTTCAAAAGCGATTCAAGTTCCCGGAAAACAGTGTCGAGCTTTATGCTGAGAAGGTCAACAATAGGGGCTTGTGTGCCATAGCTCAGGCTGAGTCATTGCGATACAAGCTTCTTGGAGGCCTTGCAGTTCGGAGGTATACTTTTCATGCTTATCATCTTACTTTCCATATATTGAGATTATGATACAGTGTCGTTAATATCACTATTGTATGTGTTGTAAGGCCCGATCCTACATCCACATTTCCTTTTGTCCATGCTGATAATATTCTCTTCTAATCAATTTGACATTTGAAAAAATAGGATGTTCTGCTATAATTTCGAAATAGCATGTATGGATCTTGGTTTATTGCCTTAGCTGTACGGAAATATCATTGCCATAATTGTCGTTGTTACAGCTAGATGACAGTATTAAGTGCCTATCTCTTATGTCTGAAAAGAACTATTTTCTTTCTTTTTGTGCGGATTTGGGATGGGAAGATATTTAATTTAGAAAACGAACAACTTATCATTTTGCATTCTCATAGATCTCTTATGAGATTTTCTTGCTTGGACTGCTTTCATTATCAATAGTCCACATAAATTTCGGCAGGCACAAGCATATCATCGATATCATTCATTATATTTTTTTTATTTTATTTTGCAAATGATCCTTTTGGAATTTTATTTTGCAATATTATAATTTCTTGATAACAAATAAGTGTAACTCAAAATATAGCTTGTTTACCACCACTCGTGAAAGAACCTTGTAAAGAAAATGATAGCTCGAATTATAGCTGGTACACTAACACAATAGGTGCACCTGAAACCTAGTTTCTGAGAATTGCATTGTCTTCCATTATTTCATAGCTAATCTTATTTTCTCGTTTTCTGATCTCTAGGGCTTGCTATGGTGTTCTGAGGTTCGTTATGGAGAATGGTGCCAAGGGATGCGAGGTGGGTTAGAAATCTTTTTCTCGATATATTTCTTGTTTTGAGTTACCCAATTCCCACTCTCGATTTTCATCTTATTTATCTGTAGGTGATCGTAAGTGGAAAACTCCGTGCTCAACGTGCCAAGTCCATGAAGTTCAAGGAT
This sequence comes from Perilla frutescens, assembly GCA_026008535.1. Classification (NCBI taxonomy): domain Eukaryota; kingdom Viridiplantae; phylum Streptophyta; class Magnoliopsida; order Lamiales; family Lamiaceae; genus Perilla; species Perilla frutescens. The sequence goes on along the minus strand of BRKX01000008.1, from coordinate 66,527,878 downwards.
GGGTACATGATTTCCTCCGGGCAACCAGTCAAGGAGTACATTGACTCTGCTGTGCGACATGTTCTTCTCAGACAGGTATCATTGTTCGATTTTGCAAAGTGTCGACTCTGGTTGACATCAATTGAACGATCTTGTGGTTTTCTCCAGGGCGTACTCGGTATCAAGGTTAAGATCATGCTCGACTGGGATCCGAAGGGCAAGCTAGGGCCAACCACGCCGTTACCGGACCTCGTCACCATCCACCCGCCGAAGGAAGATGAGTATATCATCCCTCAAACTGTGGCACCTCCCGTTGAACTCGAAGTAGCTTGAAACATAGTATGTTTGTTTCTGAACTGGTAGAAATTTACTTTATAAAGAAAAAGAAAAAACCTTTTTGAGCTACGAAAACTTTTTTTTCATGTTTTATTTCACTCTTGTTATGTTTTTATTGTAAGACAAAATTTTAGCAAAATATTTTCCCACACCTTTTGCTTAGTCATTTCTTATGTGGGAATGCAGATTCATTGATTGTTGGTGTTTTTTTTTCCTCTGTAGTGATGCACTTTCTGCAAATCCAAGAAAAAAAATTATCTATCAATACAAAATCTAAAAGATGATTTTTTTTTTTTAATTTAAGATCCCGAAGATATATTTTGATTCTTTTTATTTTTATTTATTTAATTATTTTATATTAGTTTTCAACTTTTTTTTTATTAATTATCTATTAAATTTACAAAAAATAATTAACAAAATAAAAAGAAATTGAAATACATTATTTTTGTATATTTTTCATCATTGAGCACCTGAATTAATATATTTTTATCTTTCAAGTTCTTGACTGACAAGCCACTTATTTTTTCAGGTCTTATATTGACCATTATTAAAAAATATTTTATTCATTGTTATGAGCATTTGGCATCAGATATATACTCCCTCTGTTTATTTTTATTTGTTGTTTTAAATATTTTGACACTCTCTCTCTTAAATTTAACCTTACAAATATATGGAGAGAGAAAATTTTCAACTTTTTAGAAAAATATAAATGAATATGATTTTATGTAATATAAAAGGGAGGGATATATTATTTCAAAAAAATAATTGTTAATTTTAAGTTAAAATTCTAAAACAACAAAACGAATGAAACGGAGGAAGTATATATTAAATGGATAATATTATTATTTGAGAAATTCAAGAATGTTAGGCTATACCCCTATAAGCCTTTTCTTATGTTCAATTTACCCCTGAGATTTTTATTAATGGAAACAAATTATTTTCCTTCACTACATAAATTTAAACGGGGACATTTAATCCTTGGAACATAGTATCATGTTCTAGTTTTTTTTTTTTGTTGAAAATAATGCTTAATTTCTACTATATTTTATTTTCCAAACATTAAAAATTGTGTTTTATTTTCAAAATAATATTTAATTATTGCTCATGTAAATGTTTCACTCAACAACTTGTGCTCTGACGTTGTCTACTATCAAAGATTCAAAGTCCTTTTCTTCAATTATTCTACTAACAAACCGTAATTTGAAACATATTACACAATTGACATAAATCCAACTCTTCCAATTTTTCACTAGAAAGATAATAATAATAATAATAATAATAATAATAATAATAATAATAATAATAATAATAATAATAATAGAAGTCATCAGTTCCCTCACTATGTAAGAAACAAGATTTCCCAAAGTGAAAGTAAATAACATTCGTATTGAACACTCTATAATCATAAAAATAGATAATTTCACTTTTGATCCCATCAAAATAAGATCAAAACACTTTTACTCCCACATCCAATTTTTTTGGTCCCAAATTTTATTTTTTCGACTTTTTTAGTTCTAAAACAAACAACTTACCTCACAATTGTTTGAGGAAATTGATTTTGAAAAAAAAAAGTTAAAAAATAAAATTGGTACCGCAAAAGTTGAGAAAACAAAATTTAGGACAAAAAATGTAAAAAATAAAATAAAAAAATGTGTAGAGAATGAAAATATGATGTTTAATGTTTTGGTGAAAAATCAAATCAACATATCATATATATATATATATTATATCAAACAATTACAACGCAACAAGTAATATAATATTCTCAACTTTTGTGGTCCCAAATTTTATTTTTTGACTCTTTTTTCAGAAATTAATACCCACAAATAGGTACGAGGTAAGTTATTGTTAGTTTTGGGACCAAAAAAGTTTAAAAAATAAAATTTGGGACCAAAATTGTCAAGTAAATAAACCTTGGGACAAAAAAAAATCAAATGTAAGAAAAAGTCTTTTAATCCTGCTCTATTGGGATCAAAATTGAAATTATTTCTCATAAAAAAACATTGCTAGTTGTGTAACATAGACCTAATAGTCCTAACCTTAATATTTCCAATAATGATATGGTGAATAATTAGGCAAGATATATACTGGAAATTCTAAAAGTCATCATAACCTTCATCATAATTATTTTCTTCCGTATAGTTACCGTAGGCATCTTCAGTGACCTCTAATTCAGGATCCTCTTCGTAGTCGTCGTCGTCTTCTTCTTCCGGCTCTGTTCGGCTTTTCTTGGGGCTCGGGTCATCCTGCTCGAATTGCATGAGAACACACTAACACACGCACACTTCTCTAAAAGGCAATCACAGAACAAATAATTCCCACAGACAGCAAAAAAATGTTATATTCATCACTAGATTTTGTTAGATGCTGATTGACAGAATACACATTTTTATGCTTCCACACAAACTCAATCAAAAGGCACGCAGCTTATATCAAATCCCATCATGTTGTAGCCAAATGAAATGATGCATGTTTAGAATAGTAACCTCGACTGAAAGGACAAAAACGTCAACCACCACTTACCGATTTAAACATCTCGTCCATTTTATCCTGTCGAAATCTGGAACTCAGCCCCTGCAACATATCATATTCCAAGTACACATCAGTGAGGAGGAAAACATAGGTATATATACGTGCACGGGGAAGAACAGTAAGCTCGTGGATAGAAAATTATTCGTGCGAAAATAATGTGTTGAGGGTGTGATTGCAGTGAGACCTATATATATATATATATATAATGCCTAAATTTGTATGAAGATTTGGCTGATAAATTCTTTAGAATAAATTAGTTGGTATGTTCTACTTATTCTTCGTTTTATAATAGGCATAACTAACTCCTAACAACGAAAACATGTTCAAGAAAAGATTTTCAAAAACGTATTCTAAGCACACACAACCACGGGCTCCCGTCAGACTCCATCAACTGGTGTGAGTTCATCAAACAGTCCTCTATCAAATGCAAGTTTGCTATATGCAATCATACAAGAAATTATTTAATGGCTTCTTCAGAAACGGATTCTTCAAGAAGCACTTGCTAAAAAATGGTTTTCTAAACTGATTCTCCAAGTACGAGTTAAGGAGCCATCGTTAAAATCAATACTTTCTCTCATGTATTATCCTGAATACCAATTCAATTATATTGTTGTTCCACGTTATAATGGTATATTTCAGATTTCCTAGTTCTAAGTGCTTTGGATGACACTATCGTAATCCACAGCAGCAGCCAGAAGTCAAAAATATTTACATCTACCTGTTTGTCCTATTTATAAAATAAAGATACTCAAAGCTCAGAACTTGGAATTATACCGTCTTATCTAGCATTTGTTTTGCTGCTTCAGCAGCAGTTTGAGGAGGGCCATAACTCTTTAACTCTGCAGCTCGCTTCTGTCGTTTTTCCTGCAATGGTAGTTCACCCAACATAAAATTCACACATTAATTACATGCATACATTCATATTTTGTCAAGTTTATTCAATTATTCAGAAGCATGGAGCATCTCTATGTTATGAACCCTTCAGTAAATAAGACACAAACTGGACATTTCCGAGCTTACAGAGCCTCTACAGAACCGAAGCATGCTTTAGACATGGTGAAACATGATAAATTACAGCAAAACCAAGTGAACGAGTACGAGATGTGGACAACAACTTTGAGCTACAAAGTAGCAGTATCAATTTAGAGTTTATTCAGTATATTTTTCCAAAACCTTTATATTTATCAGCACGAAGACAGTATGTTTAGAAGTAATCAAAGGTGATTCTTTTATAATGTTGATCTGCTTCCTGACAAGAGCTAGTGTCAAAGAATATCTTTCTTACATAACATATTCTGATAGAATTAAAGATGTTTCGGTTTAACAAATTTACCTATTTATCTCCATAACCAAGGGAGTAATCTCTAATTGACATTTCAAACTTCCTAGCAGTCAGAAAATTATTATGCATAAAATAAAAGAAAACTTGGCTAGATGACCAACCACTTCCTGATGTTCCGTGGCCAAACCATCTAAAGATATTCAAATAGGAAAATGATTGCTACTTCCTTAAGACCTCGACTAATTTATTGCTGAAGCATATCGAAATTGAATGACCATGTCAAAGGTTTGGAAGACTAAACACCATTCCTGAATAAATCCTTAAGCTATTATGTTCTTTGGCTGATCAATATATCACCAGAGCCAGGAGAAACACCTGCTCCAAGAAGCAACATTATATGTGATCTATACACACTAAACATCATTTTCAGACAACTTAACCTTTTATATAAGGTGATCAATCACTTAACAAATACTAACAGATAAAGAAAATTCAAGTCAATTATCTAGCATAAACCATTCCAGTAACAATATGACAAAGATGAAACAATCGAGAAATTAACAAACACATTATCAGCACCCCACCTTTCTATTCTGTGCAACTGCTGCAGCAGCTGCTGCAGCAAGCTTTCTTGCACCTTCTACATCCTCTGAGCAATTAGAAAATTTGGCTTCATAGGCTTTTTTTCCAGCTAATGTGGCAGCTTCTTTTGCTGCCTGCTCCTGTGATAGTAAAATGGAAAATTTCAGCTCAATCATCATAAGAATAAATAGCATTTACAAATACAACCCTTTATTGTTAAAAACTTCAGAGGAATGGGAGAACTTTTTAGGACCCATTGCAAGGGAACACCAATCGAAACTAGTTTGGCTTATCCTATAACAGTGATAATAATCAAAATTCACAATGAAGTCTAAGAAGTGTAATTGAAAATTGGTGACCAACTTTGTTGGGGTAACTTCAATGTGTCGAGCACAGATAATCCATTATCAGATACTTTTTGTTCAAAAAATGAAATAATGTCTCTTTCGACACAACTTGGCTTATCTCCTGTGGAATATGCAAATAGAAGAATTTTTTTAACTCCTGAAGGGAATTTTAGTACCTCGAGATATTCTCTGTTGATCTCCTCCCAAACAGTCGTTTTCAAATTCTTCTCCTCCTCAGTATTAATATACACATTCACCTGCCAGTATCTATGTTTTAGTTCAACAGTCAAAGAATCAGATACTACATCTATCGCTTACCAAAGCAATATTGACCACACCAATATAGACTGATAATACATAGAGCCAAGTGATAAGTAGTGAAGTAACTTATCATTTTAATATCAGACGTATAAGAAGAAAGCACATATATACATTACAAAGTGACATGGTGAGAACCACATTAATAATTTATTATTCTGTGGGCATCCAGCGAGAACAATCCAACCAAATATCACCTTTTCATATTTAGGCAAAAAAATTGGCCCAAGGAATTTTCAAACAATAGAAAGAGGCAATTATTTTCAAATGATACTGAGCTCAAAAATTGACAAACCTCAGTGTCATCAATGTCAGATAAACTCTCTGACTCTTCCAAAGTAAAATCATCAGCATCCATTCTTTCATTAATAGTATCATGACTGGTTTTCGACTGCAAGGTAGCTCCTGGTATCATTAATTAAAATTGGATTTTATCCATTAATATAAAGCATAAGCTGACACTCATTCTAATATCCATCTGCATAAGAATTAAGAATTGCCATGCCTGTTGAATCAGAGTATGCTGGTTGTATAACATCATTTTGAATTGTATTCTTGATGCTCCTTCGTTCATCAGACTACAATATGAAAAATATAATTGTGATTAAAAATAGAAAAAAGTACTAGTGGAAGCTTATTAACTGAAAAAGGTTAGTGAGAAATACATACTAATAGTTCAATGCAGTGTGAACACATAAAACATACCAAGAAGTTTATGATTTTTCAACCCACGATGTACAGAGAAAAAGGATTAGAACATCAGGAGCTATGCGGCCGAAAGGAACATTTTTAAATTACTCATTTAGAAGCGCAAACATAAAAAATATTTCTAAGTTTCCTTCTTATCTAAATGTGACCATATAATTGTTAGAATATTGTTATCTAACATTCCAATTAGCACATTACTGCTTAAGATGAGAATTGCCAGTTTCAAACTAGACCTATCACATGTTTGATTTCACTTGGACCACAACCAATACTTTATGGAACATTTCAACTTGCAGCCTTTCTTCTCCAAGAAATTCCTACACAAGATTTGCATTCTTCAGAATGATATACAGAAGTGAGATACGCTCTGCAATATTTATGGAAGTTTATGAATTTCACAAGAATCACTCCTGTAAATCAATTTGAAGCCATCTCCATGGTTTCCAAAATTTCCAATGATTTTAAAAGTTATTAAAATAGCTAGAGTCTTATATGATCATATCATTCTACAGGTATATGACATGTAATGTGAAGAAAACATAAGAACCATCATTTTCTCAGCATGTAATGTTTCATAGAAAAGTGAAGCTCTTTCCTTCTGTAGATGAGGGACTGTGGGGTTAATAAGTAAACATGATGCAAGAATTAGCATAAAATACTTCTTAAATAAAATTTTAAATAGCTCTCAAGAATGAAGAAAGAAGAAGAAAAATATTGGGGGGTGGGGGGGGGGGGGGTTGCTAGAGTGTCAGAAACTACATTTGAAAGTGTGCTGTTGCTTTCAGTCGAGCCTGGCAACATTGTTGAATCCAGGTTCTGAGAGATATCAGAAGCAGCTTCCTTGGCCATTATTCTTTTCCTCTCAGCATGCTGGAAAGCTGGAGGCTCTAATCCACCATCAAGGCCTCCAGAAAGTTTCATGAACTGCAATAACAAGTACAAACACTGTGAGGAGAGATAGTATAAAGCCAAAACAATACATTATAGGTTGAGGATTTACCTCTGAGTAGCATTCACTACAAAGACCATAAGCAAATTGCGGGGTCCCACTACCCTTGTGCTGACAGAGAAGTTCACCACTCCCAGATGCTATTTTCCCTGTATTGAGAGACTTCATCTGAGACTTGTCTTTGCCAAAATTATTTGACAGATCATCAAACTCCTTTGACTTCTTCTCAAACTCTTCAATCTAGTCAGAAATATAAAAAAAAAACAATGCCTCATCAATCCCATGAAAGTGAGCCATCCCTTACCATTATATGTGTGTGTGCATAATGATTCAATTTCAAAGCATGTATTTATATTGCATGAACGTGGATTGAAATACCATGATAATCGTAATATGTGTGTGTGTGTGTGTGTCTATGGCCATATCTGGGGAGGTTGTGTTATGTGTGCATGTAAACTCAGCTTCGATGGTAGGGTATAAAACAACAAAAATATCATATCATGGGGCACATAAATGTGAAGACAAAATACAAACTTTACACTCTCAGAAACATTAAGAATGAACTCAAAGATAAATTACAATAGCTGCCTCCAGTGCATATATTTTCCTACAAATTGAAAACTTTACCATAAAAAGCAATTCAAATTCGATTAACATATACCGTTAGACCTCCCGACTCAGTATCCTCAAATTCAATCAACCGCTTTGTCAGTGTTGCTTCACAGATGTGGACTGCCTTAATCTGACAACAATTAAAAAATTTGAATTCCATCAAATCAAAAAATGTTAATTTTTTTAGAATCTCAGAGACATACACTGATACAAGTACTATATATCTCAAAAGGAAAAATAGGTTTCAGTAGAATAATAAAAAAACTGGAGTTACATTAGCAAACGTCTTTTGCATTACATAGTTTTGTCATCATTCCATTAAAACTTGAAATAATAATATATATCCATGCCACATGAAAACCTTAGATAGCATTCCGACTTGACCAACATTTTACTCGCTTTACAAGGCAAATATCTATTTACCACTCCATTCGTTATAATCTCAATTCTATATCTACTATGCCAGTACAAATGTTAAGCTCGAAGAGGTCTTCCTTTGCCCATCTTTGCCATAGCCCATACCCTACAGATGTCATGCTTCATGAGACCTTCCTTTTTCCATTTATGTCCAATTCGTGAACTAAAATTAAATGTAAAATGTTTCAATGATCATAATGTTTTGAGATTCAATCAATACTTTCAGGGAAGTACACGCCAGTACCATAATAGTGGAGCAGCACACATGATGAAGCAGGATGTTAAGCTCTATTTACCACTCCATTCTTTATAATCTCTATTCCATGTCTACTATGCATGGTACAAATTTTAAGCTTGAAGAGGTCCTCCTTTGGCCATTTCTGACCATTCCCTACAGATGTCATGTTCCATGAGACCTTCCTTTTTTCAATTTATGCCCAATTGCTGAACTAAAATTGAATGTAAAATGTTTTTATGATCATAATGTTTTGAGATTCAATCAATCATTTCAAGGAAGTACACTTCAGTACCATAATAGTGGAGCAGCACACTATAATGAAGCAGGATGCTGAAGATGCACCAAAACCCAACCATGAAAATTGCAACAAGTAATTAAATAAATGTAGTGACCATCCAAAAGTGATAGTCAAACAACACTCACAATCTCAGACTTTGAACACTTGAGACCATGTGCAAGAGCAGATATGTAAAGCGCCGCTCCACATAGCCCACTTGGTTTCCTCCCAGTCTGCAACATTTATAGGATATTTTATTGATAGAAATGCATGCTAAGAAATAGAAAACGATAATTTTGGCCCCCTCCCCTTCTTACCTGCATCCAATCACGCTTCATGCTAGCAACAATATGAAGCGCAGTTCTGGAAACATTTTGATTTCTGCTTCCAAACAAACCTACAAATAAGAGTTCAGTGTTGCTAATAAACCACCAAAATTGACAAGATAAACCATACACGGATACACCCCCATCCTCACCCCACCCACCCCTCCCTGCTAAAAAAATGAAGGAAGGAGGGAGAGATAAGAATAGCTCAAGTTAACCGAGAAGGAAATAAAGATGACATTTATTTACTATTTTAGCTTGGCAAACACGTTCATTACTCCTGCAGATCTAATATGTCAAATAAATATGTTAAGCCCTGTTGCAGAGGAATTAAAAGTAAAAAAAAAATCCAGAAATTTGACTCAAGGATCGCCAAATTGTCTTCATATCAGTAGACTTTCTATTAAGGTACAGATCCACTTTGATGATATAATGTACGAGCACATCCTGTTTTCACACATTTCATTTCCGTATTGAATATCACAGATGTCAAAACAACAAAATAAGTATATACTGAAAATCATAGGATCAAAATATAAAGCACAGAAGATCAAAAGTACGTACGATCAGCAAATCGGTGAATGAAAAGGCTGGGATCTGCAAGGTTTAGCAAAACTGGATTTTTTTCAAGTCTTAAAATTTTGCAAAGCTGCAAAAAGACCGCCCCTAGCACATAACTGTGAGAGAAGATAAAATTAAAAAAAAAAAATCATTATCCAAACAAACAATAGATTATCATTTTAAAAGCTTGTTGACAGTTAGTGATCGCTCTATGATTATAATCTAAAATGGAACAAGACCAGCAAAACCAGAGGATAACTAACCAGACAACTTCAGGGTTAAGTTAATTTGGGTTTTGCAGGGGGTCATATTATAAAGGGTAACAGATGAGCACCCTTACTGTCATCTCATGGAACCATACATGGCATTTTCAACTCCTTAATTCTTTTAAATTTAACAGATCCTTCTCAGCATCCAAGAGTACACTGATGTGAGGTATTTTCATGGCATATAGATCATTGATTGGTTATTTAAAGTCATTACTCTTCTCAGGATTCAAAAATACCATCTTCCTCCAAGCTTCCCCAGGAGTAAGCCACTGATTAGCCACAATACAATGGTAGTGGGGATGAAGCCAATGGTGAAACGTCGGTCCTAAATCCTAATACTGACCTTGACCACATTTCTGAGTACCTTAAATCTGCCATACACTCGTACTCTTATAAAGTTAAAATGCATGACTCAATCCAATTCAAACCTTAAAAGCTGGTTTTGTTTATGAATTATGATAACTAGAATAAAAACCCATATATAAGTGTAATGCCATTTTTAGCTTCATGAAATATATGTCAATACTTTTTGAGTTGAGAAATAGAATACACACACACACACACACACACACACATATATAATTTTTAAAATTTTGAACCCTTTGACAAAGAAGTAGGAGGCATCCTAAACCCCCAACCTCCTCTCATATAGAAAAATGAAGTACCAACCCTTCTAGTAAGAGTAGGTTGCATATGCTACACATTATACGGAACAAGTTCATTCATATGTTTAGTACTATTTTCATCATTAAACTATATCAAATCTTGAGGCCCTTGTTTTACCCTTTATACATATTTTCTCGTGAATAACTGCAGCATAATTTTCTACAGCCATCTCATGCATATTATCTTCCTTAGCAGAGAAACAAATCGCCAAAAACATACCATCAAATACCAAAACGAAAAGCAAGACCTCAACTGTACAGAACATACAAGTTGTCAGTATCTCTTTTATGCAACATTATACAGATGAGGGAGATTATATGGAGCTGGGAAATCAGAGTCAACATGTACGTTCAAATGATGATAGGCAACCAAAAGGGTTAAAAACAGGCAAGTGCAGCCCAAAAAATAACAAACCTTATTCATATCAGACAAAAATAACATTCAACCTGAAATGTTAGCAAACCTCTTACTATCAGTAATAACACTTCATGCTTGATGGCCAGTATTTGACATTACTTCTTATGCCTACAACTCAGGACATGTTGGAAAACTTGATGGATGGGATGGCATGTTTCGTGGCATAATGCCGGTCTTGTTCCATTAAGAAACATCTTTTATACTAATAAATCCACCTAAACAAAGTCTCAACATCTTAATAGATACATGAAGGATAAAATTTTCATCACTTGTGCCTTAGAATACATAAATTAAATACCAAGGAAGAAAATTCCACATACACATTTATCCTTAGATGTTCTGAGAAATCAATAAGAAGATATGGCTTGCTTTTCAATCTGCAAAAGCAAAAGAAAAAACAATCAAAGCTTGATTTGTAGAAGATATCATTCCATTATTCTCTTCAGAATGCCATGATTTAAGCCTCTTTTAGCATCATTTATCTTCAATCTTTTGTCTCACAGTTTAATAGTATGCCATTATATTGGAAGCAAACTTGCATTGCATTACTAAATATCCGTCTTTCTTTTTGTGAAGGATAAAAACATTAAAAGATGTGCTCTTGAAGAGATTGCTTACCTACACATCATATAAAGACAAGAAGCTTGCACTTGCTCTTTCCTGCGCCCCCTTGTGGAACCAGACCCAAGTAATATCTGTTAGTGCCATAATAGTTACCAATAACAACAGTTAATCAACAGAGTGTCTAAGAATCTTGGATGTAATGAAAGAGCAATACCTTATATATGCGTAAACTTCCATTAGATATGTCGTCACCACCATCAATTCCCAGGGCATACATCATATCCACTATTCCATCAAGTGCTACAAAACCAAGGAAATTGCATGATATATATATATATATAAAGAGGTCAAATAAGTGAAGGTAAACTGCATATAAAAGCATGTCAGATATGAGCGACTGATATCGAATTGATAACCATCTCAGCACACTTTACTACTTCAAGCATGCATTACAATCGCAACCAAGGAATTAGCTACATGTTTACATTACAAGGATCATATAGTATACAAAATTTAATTTTCATCTGTTTTTTCTTGCTTAGCAAACATGTGAGTAGTAAAATCTAAGCACACTTTACTACTTCAAGCATGCATTACAATCGCAGCCAAGGAATTAGCTACGTGTTTACATTGTAAGTATCACATAGTGTACAAATTTAATTTCATCTGTTTTTTCTTGCTTAACCAACATGCAAGTAGTAAAATTTATGATCTTCGGTTAGATGCATAAATATCTTAGTGTTCTTGATTACAACCAAGCCATTTGAATAAACAAACAGTGAACGAACACTTCAAAGGAAAGTACATTATTTTCACAAGTTGAAAAATTGAAAATTCATGCAGGATGTCATCAGTTGCCTCCAACATCCAAACTGAAACTCTCAAGCAACTAATTAACAGCATAACACATAGATTGTCCCATTCAGTAGATTAATTAAGCATAAGGAATAGAGAGTTATGAATTAAGTAGCAAATAAACCTACCTTCATTCAGTGTCCTCTCAGAATTACCTTCCTGGGTAGACCTCACAATATTACCTGCAAATCGTGACTATGGATAACTTTGAATTAGTTAATATATAACATCATGCGCAGCTTAAATGAAAGGCACCAATGAAACACAGAAGTAAAATAATTCCTTTGAGGTTGCATTGGAATTGCGGGTTTGAAATTCAATGATCTCGGATTTCAAATTCACCAAACCAGAGTGGATTTTCAATTTACACAGATCACAAAAAAAAAAAAGGGAGTTCGAAACGGGAGTAATGAATTTCAATTCCTTCCCCAAACCCTTCAATCTGACCAACCACTAAAAGAACACAAATCCATCTTCAAATCTTCAATTCAAAATGCAGCATATGCCTTTACTTTATCCTCTTTGACACAGAAAACCCTATGTCTTTCGGGGGCTAACTAGAAAGTTAAGCCCACAAAGGTATGTCAAAGTGTTTTGTTTCCCTTTCTAAATTCTAACCATTATCTATTTCTCATCCTTTTGTAAGGTCAGCAAATCCTCAGAAATTGTTGAGTCAAACTAACTCAAAATTGAATCTCAATAGTAACCAAATGTGACATTTTAATAATCTATGCAACACATGACTAAATGAACAATAAACCCACAACCAGAGGGATGGTGCTAGGGTTCAAGCTACTCGTAACATCACAAACCTGTCCACCAGCAGTTTTTACAAATGTAGCCTCCTCTGTAAAGTTATCCTCAGAAAGAACCCTCCCGCAAAGTGAACAACATCTGCATATTATGCCACACAACCACCTCCATCAGTTACAACTCGCTAGATACCATAAAAACGAAACCTTTTAAACTAAGCGGGTAAAAACTCGAAAGGAACACAAGTTTCAAATTAGAAGGAAATCGATGCGAATAAAAGAGGCGTCATTGCAACGGCATTACAAGTCCTTACGTTTTGCCATCGAGGATATCACACCGAACCCTTAGCGCACAGTTTTCACACCACGTTGCCATCGAGCGCCCTGAACACAATCAAATTATGCATTTAACGAAATCATTAAACGAAACCCCCCATATTACAGAAGAGAAAGCTACGCACTTCAATGAAAGGGGGAGCAGATTGTTAGGTATAATTTAGCGGAAGACAATTTCACTCCCGCCAAATTCGGTTCGGTTTTTCTCTCTTTTTTTTGTTCTTTCCCTCTGTCACACAAACCATTCTCTGTATCCAGATTCTAGAGGTTACTGCAGTAACTACTATGGCTTGATATTTATGAAACTACACAAAATTTGTTGCTGTTTGTCAAGAAATCTCCAAAGGAGGCTACTTTTATCTTCCTTTTTTTCATTTATTAGATTCCGATGACTTAATATAAACATGATACATACATATAGTTAAATGAATATTGTAAATTCGCATAGTACTATACCAACTTTAACAAGAGGATTCGGCTGAAACTCTACCACCATCCAAGACGTACATTGTTGCAGATCGAAGAAACCATCTCGGCGAGAGAGAGAGAGAAAGAGGCTGCTGCTCGGAATTGTCGAGGTAGAGCGAAAGAGAGGCTCTCCACGAGGCTGAGGCTGAGGCTGAGGCTGCGGCTGCTCAGAATCCCAGCGAGAGGCTGCTATTCAGAGTCGGCGGTTGACGGAGAGAGAGAGAGAGAGAGAGAGTGGCGCCGGATCTTTTGCGTTACTGCAGTCTAATGCAGTTCAGGGGAGTTGCTGTAAACAAAGGGAAAAATAAAATAATTTTGAACTTATTTAAACATCATTTATTTAAAAGAAAAAAATTCAAAAATTCGAAGAATGGTTCGAAAATGGAATTCGAACTCATCATATTTGTTTGAAGTTTAATTTTCGAATATGTGAGATTTTTAAAATATAATCTCATCTGAAAATAGATTTTTGAATAAATATGGTGTATTCCAAAATTCATTTTTGGACGGATTCCGTGAATTTTTATTTAAGTAAAGTTTGAAAATAGGATTTCGAATATATCCAGTCTGTTTGAGAATACGAGTTCGAACGGAACGTGATTTTTTTTATTAGTAAGATTATTTAGGTGAATTTATAATTAATAGAATAAAATGGAATATAATTTGTGGTGCAAATAGCAACTCCCAATTTAGTTTAGGTTGATAAAAAAAAATTAATATATATATATATATAGGTTTTGGATCAGGTGGGAAATATTGGTTGGTGTGAGAAATGAGAAAATGTTTTTCTTATAATTTACTACTTAATAGGTATAATTTTATTGCATAATTATTTTGTCCCATGTGTGTATTGAAATTATAGCAATTAAGCAATAAAGTATTTAAGCAATACAATTATGGCAATTAAGCAATAAAATCCAATACGATGAGCATTTTTCTCATTTCTCACACCAAGATCTTTTCCGGATGGGATCCTCTATTCCAGATTTGGTGTTCCAATCCGTATTCCACGATCAAATTTATGAGGTTTTCTTCCATTTTTTTCCATCAATTTTAATTTATTATGTTTTAGTGTAATTTTATGATTGTTTTTAGGGTTCACCCCACCCAATTAGAGTTTATAATCATTTTTTAGTATTTAATTTTCAAAGAAATGATTATTATAGTTGATTATTTTAAAAATATGATTTATAATTTTTAAAATTTCAATTTTTTGTTGATAGATGTGACTAGGTCGATTATGTTATAATTAATTTTTATTTTTATAATATCTATTATTAAACTTGTTAAATCGATCGTGGAATACAGATTGGAGCACCAAATCTGAAATAGGGGATCCCATCCCGATCTTTTCTCACTTGAACCCAACCCTATGTATGTATGTATGTATGTATGTATATATATTCGGTTTATTCAATTGATTCAGTTGATTTCTGCGGAACCAACCGAAAATCGAATTTCTATTAAAAAAAATCAAACCGAACCGAAAAGATCAAAATGTGTTCATTCCGGTTCGATTTTTTGATTGGTATGATGAAATTGAATGATCATTAATTCATATGTTCATTTGCATTCCGATCATCGGAATCACCATTCTTGAAAGAATTCGTGCTCCCAAAGAAAAGAGAATAACCATTCCATCCATCTTCCTCATTGGTTTACGTATTCTCATTAACCCAAAAATTAATATATGATATATTTATACATAGTTATGTCTTTTAATATTTAAAAAAATAAATAAGAAATCAGATTAAATAATTTTATTATTATTATTATTATTTAGTAATTATTTTATGTTATTTATTTAGTTTCAAAAAATAATTTAAAAATAATAATAAAATCAAATTTTGATAGTTTTTATAATTTTGATGAACAAAAATGAAAGTGATGTCAAAATAAATATAACATAAAATTATATTATAATATAAAAAAATGTGTATTTGATATAATTTAATATATTCAAATGAAAATTTGAAATGATAAACTATTTTTTATGAAGTAAAATTTTTTTTATTAAGTTATACAAATTAATATCTTTAGAATAAATTTTTTCAATAAAATAAATAAATTATGATTTGCTAAAAAAATTAGAAAGAATAACATTTAGGAAAAAATGTGTTGATATTTATTAGCTACTAAGCATACTTTATTCAATTGTAAGAAAATTTGAAAGTATGTAAAATATTCACTATATTAGATAAAAAAATTGATATTTCATTATATTCTTCATTCAAATTATAAGAATTATCATTCCATTCGGACACTATTTCATTCATAAATTAATTCCATTCATTTATAATTACATTCTATCATACCAATCACATCGTTGGTATGATGGAATGGAATGAGAATGAAATCACATTCTCACGTTCATTCTTATTCCTATGGCTGGTATGATTTTTTTAATTGGGAATGGTCATTCTCGAGTGAATCACAGTACCATGAATATAGAATTAGTAGTTACTCCCACTCCCATAATATTATGTGTTATCGATTATTAAAATAAATTTTATTTTTTATTCTGCAAAACTATACATTTTTTTGTATTGACAAATGAAATCTCATATTTTTATAAAATATTTTATGAAAAAACAAATTTATGATTTTTTTAAACTCATTAATAATTTATTACTGATTCATAAAATTTTGTAATATTTCACAAAAAAAAACTAATGATATTATAGGATTACATAAAATATATAAACCCATTAATCATTAGTGAAATACTCATTAAAAGTATACTCAATTTTTCACAAATGTTAATAGAGTAAAAGAAATCGCATAATATTATGTGTTATTAAAATATAATAGTATCTTTGAAAGAAGAGTAATTTGTTATTTAAAACTAAATAAACCAATTCGTGTATTTTATTTATTAATTAAATATTATAGTAATAAAATCAATTCAAAAATGTAAATTTTATTCCTATCTTATTACTTGTGATACCAGCCAAATGAATGACAATAGTCATTTCATTCCATTCACATCACCATTCCATTACTAAGTTCATTTAATTCTCACTTAATTTCATTCCGACATACCAGTCATCCCCTTATAATTATATGAAGTGATAATATAATATAATGGGCAAAGGTACAAAAAACACCTGAAGTATTTGTGAATTCCCGGTTATACACCTAAAGTTTTAAACTCAAAACATCCATGCCCCTTTGTCTACTGAGTTAAAATCGAATGTTAACGAGTTGAAACAACGTTTGTTTACAAAGCAACGATGCACGCATCTACAAACCTTAAAACATCAAAAAATCCTAATTCTCAATTCCTAACTCCCCAAATCTCCCCAAATTCTTGAGAGCAGGTGAAAATTCTTGAAGTTTCCGGCCCTAATTCCTAATTTGAAGAAGAAATTATGGAATCCACATCATCCACTGACTTAATGATGTCACGAAGAAGGTGGGGTGCCGATTTGCAAGAAGGAACTGGAGATTGCGACTATGGTGTTCGAGCTCTTTTACGGACATCTTGAACTAACAAACATCCAGGAATAAGGTTTTATGGTTGTTGGAATTATAATGTAAGTATTATTTTTTTTTATCAAAATGGCATACTTGATTTTAATTTTTGTTAAAATTATGTAATAAGCAATGTAGTTATAAAAGGTTAGTAATTCAATCTTTAATTTTGCAGTCAGCAAGAGATGGAATTCAAAAACAAAGTTCCAATTATTTTAAATGGATTAATAGTGAAATTGGTGATAAAGATAAAGATGTCAAAAATGGTTTGAAGGCATAAAATAGATTGTTGTTGAAAGAGAAAGGTCAATTGATAAGAGATTATGCAACACAGATTGAGGTGAAACATGAGATTCAAGATTTAGGGAGTTAGGAATTGGGAATTAGGGTTTTTTTATGTTTAAGGGTTTGTAAATGCAATAATCATCCACCGTTGCTTCGTAAACAAACTCCGTTTCAACTCATTAACATTCGATTTTAACTCAATGGACGGAGGGGCATAGATGTTCTGAGTTTAAAACTTTAGGTGTCTAACTAGGCCGAGTTATATTTTAGACGTCTAACCGAGAATTCACAAATACTTCAGGTGTATTTTTGTACCATTGCCCTAATATAATTAGTCAGTAAAGGTGGCAAAACAAATCGGTCTACCCGGTTCAAGCCCATGGAGCCAAGTGAAAAATTCATACTCAACCCGGTTTCACAAAATGCTGGTCGGGTCGGGTGGCCCACATGCCACAATGTATAATCCACTTAATAGGTATTTTACCCGATAAGAGTCAATTTTTTATATAGACTTTCATGGAAAATTGTGTGTTTTAAAAACAATGTAGTAAATATGAACAAATTTGTGATTTTATATGGAAATTCTATGTGGCAATTTGTTGAACAAAGTTAGTGGACTTGTAATACGCACAAATGGTGAATCGTCCAATTTTTCTATTTTTTATATGTTCTCTAGAGTTTCTCATTTTTTTAGTTATTTGAAAATGAACGGGACTATGATAGGGTTATTTTTAGTTATATGAAAATTGACGGGCTATGATAGGGTTATAAGTTTTTGGAGGCTAACGGTTAAAAAAGTCTCACTCCTTCTGTTTCATAATAATTGTAATTCTAGCACTTAAGTTTCATTTCATAAAAAGTGTCGTTCTACACAATTGGGGTAAAAATTTCGCATTGTTCTCATATTCACTTTCATTTAATGTATTCACATAAGGGTGTATAAGGTAGTTTAATTATCTAATTAATATCTTTATTAATATGTGTGTGAATAATGATACTTATGCAAAAACGGAGTATCATATTAATTTTTATATTTTTCAATGACTACTTTCAACTCACACACACTCAAAAAAAAAAATATAAAATAAAATCTCACACATGATATATATTTATTTAATTTTGTGAACAAGTCCACGTTATTGAACCGCATGCAATGAAAAATTTAATTTATTTGTTATCATGTTATTATTGAGCTAGTGTGGCCAACACATGTCACACTAAACTTGGTCCAAAAAATCATGTCATTTTCAAAGGCTGCACAATGCAACTTTAGGTTGTTAATCTTCTCACATGGACTATTCCCACTAATTAAAAAAAAAATGGTGGGTTGAATTCATGTATTTTCTTTATTCAAAATAATGGAAGATAGACATAATCAAATAAAAAGATTGACTGCGATAAGTTTTTATATATTGATACCCATGTATTCACATTTAATTAATATCCAACTTAGATAATATAATCAATGTTTTAGCTACTTGTAGTACCTACTTTTAACATCACTTTGAGCCCCCTCGACTTACAAAACGGTCAAAGAATTTGAGCTAGCTCATAACTCAATAATATTTATGAGGTCACCCACCCTACTAACTAATATTAATATGATTTTGTAAGACTCTATAGTGTATAAATTAAGAATTGAAAAAGAGGTGACAATTTCATAAATTATGTAGGGAATGCAATATTAAAATACATTTACAATGCTAAAAAAACAATGTACGTGAGTAAATGTCATGGGATTGGAGACTCAATCCTCCAACATATGCCAACACTTATCCTCGATAGGGCTTTCGGAGTTACAATTGATTTCGCTCTGTCATCGAGCTAATAAAGGAAACGACATTAACATCCAACCAACATTCCTTCACCTTCTGTTTAATATCTTCTGACACAACTCAATGAGGCATCTCGTATGTTATCAATTTTTCAATCAGAGTACGCTTCACATGCAATGGCAGACCCAAGGGGTGCTAGGGAGCCTTGTCCTCCCCCACCTCCCACCCACCCACCTTTTTTTCTCTATATGTTTTTTCAGTTTGCCATTAGTCGATTTTCGCTCCCTCTCCTACAACTGCAATTTTTTCCATATATATAGGTGTGGTGAGGCCCCCCAAGTATTTCCGTCTAGATCTGTCATTGTTAACATGTGTGCGCCACAATCACAATCCTAGTCAATCCGAGCCAAGGAGGATTGAGCGTGATAATGATATAAATTGAAATTGGGCGGTTATATTATTGTAATACTATTTTAGAAAAATATAATGTTAAAATACAACACATACGTGCTAATATACAACATATACAATGTCATTTATCGTATATGAAAAAAAAAAGATCTTATTCAATCATTTAATTAATTTAAACAGTTCAGATTGATTTATAATTTACACACCAACACATGGTTATAAATGGTCTATAATATATATAAGAGGGTAATAAGTATAACATTTGAAATTTGATAAAGCAAAGGACCATAATATATATATATATATATAGCAATATTAATGGAAAACTCAAAAATCATTTTCCCAAGCATAATCTTGCAATAAAAAAAAAGGTAGTGTAATATGCAATGAACGCACGCATAGCAAGTTGAGGAGAGATGATTAGAAGTGAAAAGCTTTGACCCTTTAATTATAAAATGTTTTAATTATGGGATTTAATAATAGATTGACTTAGTGGAAGATTGTGACATATTTTTTATAGAAAAATATTTCATTAAAATAGGAAAAAGTCCCTGAAAATGATTGCAGCCGCCCCTTCAATAATATTTATATACTCCCACAGTAACAAAATCTAATTGAATTTATTACAAGAAGAATATTTTTTTAGCACTTTTTGAGGTTTGTCTCCCCATTGCAAGGTAGATTAAGAACCCAATGAACACTTCTTTTTGCATATGCTTACCTTTTAAGTGACCCATTAATGAATTCTGCAAATGACAAATTTTATACATTTTCAAAGATAGAAGCTCTCTAAAAAAAAAAAAAATTTGAAGACTTAATTAATTTTGAAGTTTATTATCGTTAATAGGACTAATCGCAGAATTTAACACGACGTTTGCACCGTTTTATAATTTTTGCACAACGTTTAAAAATTTACAATTTATATCACAATTTTTAATATTTTTGCAATTGTAACATCTCCAATATTCATCCGGCAAATATATCTTGCGTGTCTGATTTGTAATACAAGTTTACTGCTATTTCTGGCGACCTAAATGACATTGTTATATAAATTCACTATATGCATCGATCAAGATTCTCCATCCGTTCATTTTCACAAAACGTCATTTTATGTCGGATTAATATTGGGGATGTTACAATTGTAAAAATATTTAAGGTTGTGATATGAATTGTAAATTTTTAAACGTTGTGCGAAAATTACAAAATGGTGCAAACGTTATGTTAAATTCTGCAATTAACCCTTTATATTGTCGATGTTTCATGTAGTAGCGGTATATGAATTTTTTATTTCGTCGTAATATTTAATTTATGACGGAATATGTCTTTTTAAAGATATATTTTTTCGTCATTATTCGATAAAATTATTGTAGTATTACATTATTTTGTACGTGCATACTATGTATATAGAAATTCTATGCTATTTTATGGGTAATTGCTCTATAAATTGTTGATAGTTAAGTATTTTATTTCACATTAAATTGAAACCTGCAGTACACGATCAAATTATTTGTTTGTATTCAAGTATTCAACAACGTAATTGACGACCATTTTTCAATATCTTTAGAAGAAGAAGAAATACTCGATTCTTGGTAATGAAAAAAAAAAGATCAAATTACACTTTGATACTTATAAATTAGACTCAAAATTAATAAAATAGTATTTAATTTTTCAAAAAAATAATTACAAATTTAACATTTGATCAATTTTTCGCCCTGAAAATGATATGTAATTAATTCTATTTTAAGATTTTTTTAGCGCCGTAATTTTTTCTACAATCAATAAATCTTAAAATATAATCAATTGCATAAAATTTCCAAGGAACTGGGAAATTATTCAAATGTTAGATTTGTAAATTTTTTTTTTGAAAAAATGAATATTATTTTGTTAATTTAAAAAAGATATTTAAAAAAAACTCAAAATATAAGTTAGTATCAAAGTGGAATTTACAGAGTAAACTATATTCTTAGATGATTCCATGTTATCTATCAACATATATAGTGTGTATATTAATATAATAATACCCCCTACCTCCCAATTATATAGTCTCGTTTCCCCTCCCACGTAAATTAAAAATATTTATGAAAACAAGATATTAAAGCTAAACTTTCAAAAATACCCTTATTTAATATTTATGATTTTCAAAATTTAAGTTGTTAGTTTTTTAATTTTCAATAATTATTAAGGATGCATTTGTACATTACCATAAAAATTAAGACCACTTATAGTGATGAGATTATATAATTGGGACACCCAACATAATAACAGAGACTATATAATCGAGATGGGGAGTATTTATTACTACAGATGTGATAAAGTCTCTTCAATAGTTCTATTAATTTCTTCAATTTTTATATTATAACTTGCAAAAACTAGCATTAGATGAAATACTAATTATTTAAGAGAGAGAGAGAGAGAGAGAGAGAGAGAGTGGGGAGTCCACCAAAATAGAAGAGAAAAAAAAAATGGAAATATAGTGGAAGACGGGCACGCTGGGCAGACAGCATGTTAGAGGCGGCGAGGCCCCACCAGCTGCCGGCTGCCGCCTGTCTCCTCCGCCAACTCCCACTAATGGTCAGTTGATCTCTCTCTCTCTCTCTCTCTCTCTCTCTCTCTCTATATATATATATATATATATAATAATGTCGCAACCAGCACGCCTATATCTTATCCACTCATTATCGTTACCTACCCATTCAACATTATTCACCGTAACCAAATGATGAAGAAATGTCATTTAATCCAATTTATGGTGTTGGAAATTGCTGATGAGACATTTTAGAGTTTAAGGTGTAAAATAATATAAAATTTTATTTTTTAAATTTTGGACGCGCATCGTCGGTAATCTGACACTGAAAATTAAACTCAATGTAAAAACGTAAAAATTTAAATGATTTATTTTGTAGCTTTTGAAATTTAAGACATTTTTTAAAATCGAAGTAAAGTTTAGAACATAAGTATATATATCCGGTTAATTTCTCACTGTGTAACGCCATTTTTACAATTTTTGGCCCTAAGAAAATCAATCTAGCTTTAAAAAAGGGCTCCTGGAATTGGGTAGAAATCCTCTAGTTTCAACTTTGTGTGTCAACCGTATGCCGATATTAAAATTATATATTGTTAATAATGTTTATTATAAAAATAAAATTTATTATATTATAACTAATCATAATTAATACTTATTGCTAAAAATTAAAATTTTAAATAATTATATACCCTAAGTTTGGAATGATCAACCCCAAAAATCAATTATATTAACTAAAAAATGAAATCTGAATATTAAAAATAATTATAAACCTTAATTGGGTGGAATAAACACTAAATAATAATGTAAAATTATACTAAATCAAAAGAAATCAAAATTGAAAAAAAAAAGCAAGAAAAAAAAGTAATAATTTTGAAGTTTGGTACACGATTAACACACACAAATTAAAACCAGATGATCTCAAGTGCCTACAATTCACTTTTTCGTTGACTTAAATACATCATAAAAGAAGCTCAGTGGCATACTCCAATTATAATTAAAAGTAATATGGAAAGAAAATATGATCAAAATTCAAAACAAAGTCTAATAAAATCAAATGCTTTTTCTGACCGAAATTAGATCTCGAAATATGGCATCTAAATATCATATCATAGATATAATCGATTTGAGTCATTTGACTACAATATAGGAACATGAAAAGATAAAGAAAAAGAAAAATCACAAGATAATTTTTGACCGAAAAATATATTTAATGTTATATTTGATTAATTTTTAAATATTTAAGTACTTTATTGAAAAAAATAATAATTTGCGATAAGTTTAAAAATACAAAAGCAACTATTACTATGGTCTATGACCCCCAACAGATTGAATCCCTCGTGCCAATCGTGTTACAACTCTTGTGTCCGAACTACTTTTTTTTAATATAATTTAATTGAGGAAGAATGAATCTTGAATAATAATTTAAAGTTAAATCAAATTATAATAAATTATTTTTCTTTTTTAAAAGTTGGCACATGAGATGTCACAGTAAATGATACATATGATTTGAAATTGACCCCGGATACCTAGTGCCATGCATAAGGATGGCAAAATGGGTCGTTCAGCCCGGCCCGACCAGACTAATGGTAGAAATCGGATCGGCCTGAAATATATATTTTGAAAGCCCGATCCATCCCAGAAAAGGGTCATAATGTATATGATGTCGTAAATAGACCGATTTTATATAATCTTCCAATTCAATTTTTTGGATTAAGCGCCCGGCCCAAATTCATTTCAGGCTTTGCGATGGGTCGGATCTAAATTGCCACTCTAGTAACGCAAGCTCATCGTATTTTTAATTATGTATGCATATAATAAGTACACACATACATCTAATATAATAAAATAGAGTTCTCTCTACAATATTTTTCCTCTCAAAAACATCATATCATCAATAATTATTATAAATAATTTTTTTCATTTTTTTAATTGTCTCTTTATCTTCTCTCTCTCTCTCTCTCTCTCTCTCTCTCTCTCTCTCTCTCTCTCTCTCTCTCACACACACACACACACACACACATGTCATATATTTTTAATTATAAAATTTATTTATGTTATATTCTATAACATATTTCATTATGTACATGACATTCAAATTTATCTGTACAAATGAATAAATGTGTGAATTTTCGCATATTAAGAAGTAATAAATATCATTTGGTAAATACTATTATGTGAAATAATTACCAATATATATATATATATTAAATAATTAAATAAAATAATCAAGTAAATAATTTGGTAAAACATCATACTCGGTAGCATATTCTCTATACTTTATATGTAGATATAACATTTATAATATTTTTTAATTATAATGAATATGAAATAGTTAATAATTAACATTCTAATTAAATGTATAACTAAATCAAACGCAGGTTGATATTAATAAATTCATTAAATGCTATTACAAATGTTGTATACAAATAAGTGCTACATAATTTATAATATAATATTTTGATTGTAATGGTTATTAATTAGTTATGAAATTATTTGAAATATTATATATATACATATATAAATATTTTTTATAATTTGAAATATATTATAATATAATATAACATGTATGTATAAACATATGTATGTATATATTCAAGTAAATACTTTCTTATTGATTATATCGTCAACATAACTTCTTTTAAATTATCAATAATAATTATTTGACATATACAAAAAAGATAACTAAAGTACTAAACAAATAAAAAACGGTATTACCTTATTAACTAAAATATTATTTATAAAACACGAAAATATAACACTTACATTAAAAATGTAATAATTGAGTTTGAAATTATAAATAATCCCGCACGGATGAAAATCTAGTGTGTGTGTGTGTGTGTGTGAGAGAGAGTGAGAGAGAGAGAGAGAGAGAGAGAGAGAGAGAGAGATAATTTCACTTTTAGTCCCACCAGAATAGGGTCAAAACACTTTTGATCCCATATCTATTGTTTTTTATCCCATAGTTTATAGCTTGACATTTTTGGTCTCAAATATTTTTTTTCGACATTTTTAGTGCTAAGTGTAGTATGTGTGTGTATATATATATTTATTTATTTATTCAAAGGACATTTCGACTTCATTTTTTCAGCAAATTATTAAGAAAAAAGAGAAAAATATCTAGCAAAAAATTCAGTAGAATACCTAATAAAATAACATAATATCTCAAAAAATTTAAGCAAAAAATTTAGCAAAATGACCAACAAATGTCCAGCAAAATGCCTAACAAAACCGTTTCAACTTCTTGCTAATATACGATTTTTGTTCAGTAAAATTCTTGACAAAATATAAGGAAAAAAAGTCAAAAAAAATATAAGAAAAAATATACTATTAGTTTTAGTACTAAAAATATTGGAAAAAAAAAACACCTGGGGACCAAAAGTGTCGAGCTAATAAATTATGGGACAAAAGACGTAACATATGAGACCAAAAATGTCGAGCTAATAAACTATGAAACCAAAAATGAAAAATATGTGACCAAAAGTGTTTTGATCCTATTCTAATGGAGTCAAAAGTGAAATTATCCTTGTATATATATATACACATACATACCCCACTCTCTCTCTCTCTCTCTCTCTCTCTCTCTCTCTCTCTCTCACACACACACACACATACGCACACACGTACGGAGAAGTAAAACATAAATATATGCGTGAGCGTGGGGGCTCGATGTTGAGCGTGTGCAAGGCGGGGCCCACGGGGCCCACATTTGTCACGCTCTCCATATACAATATTTGGTGCTCCCTCCTAACTCCATTTCACTACATACATTTTATTTAATTGCGCATGCTTTTTCTTCAATAAATTTAATAACTTTTCTCAATTAATTAATTAAAAAACTAATCACACTTCTTTTCCAAAAATTCGGACATATTATTATCACTTGTTCCCTCAAATTTTCATCTTTTGCAAGTAAATTTTGAAATAGTTTATTTTAATGAATATACATCCTCTTAGCAAAGTGTAACGGCTCGTCAAGTTAGGATGAGTTTTTGAAATAACCCTTTATTTGAAGAACCCTAAATAAAAAAATTTGAATTAAAGTAAATCATAACAAGTTGAAAAAAATGTAAAAAAGAAAAAGAAAGATTTGACACGTGAGACGTTATAGAGAATGTCACAGGGGATTTGGTGTGAATAATACTAAAAAATTTTTAAGTGTTATGTTCTATTGGAAAGTTATGCATAGAATTAACTTTTTTTAGATGCATGCAAGCAAGGAGTAGGATGACATAAGCAGCATGGATATATGCATGCATGTGAGATAATTATTTATTCCAAATAAGTATTTAAATTCTTTAATTCATATCATGATTTAAAATAGTATCATCAATGTTCAAAACAACAATTACTATAGAAAATTTCGAGCCTTTTTTTATTATTTTTTAGAGTAGAAAATTTCGAGTATTGAAATGATGGCAAAAAAGGACAAAAATGGGGATGGAGTTGGCTTCACCAAGTAGTTTTTTATGCTTATAAAAGGATCATCATATTTAGTTCAAATTCACTCCCCCAATCTCTCTCTCTCTCTCTCTCTCTCTCTCTCTCTCTCTCTCTCTCTTATCAATAAGTGTAAAGAAAAGAAATATGGGTGAAGCTATGGAATTCTTTCCTTACAACAATGGTTTCTCAAAAGCTCATTATGAAACCAAACACGTAATTATTGAGAAACAAAATCAAGATGAAGATGAGGATTCTTGGTTTGAAGAAGAGATTGATGTTGATCTCAAGTGGTCTTTTGCTCTCAATAGGTACACACACATTTATCTTTGTAGTGTGTGTTAGCGTATTTTATTTTCTGCATGAAACCCTTTTTCGGGCAATTCTACGAGACTCTAAGGACGAGACAATAAGGTCTTATTGAACGTGGTTCATCGAAAAAGAATTTTTTAATTTTTTTTTCATTTGAGATATGGTTTTGTTTTAAATTTCTACTTACTTTCTTGATAGGTACACGCATACACACACTTATCTACATAGTGTGTGTTTGCGTTTTTTATTTTTGCATGAAACCCTTTTTTGGGCTCTTCTACGAGACTTTAGAGACGGGACAATAAGGTCTTATTGAACGTGGTTCATCGAAAAAGATTTTTTCTTTTCTTTTGAGATATGGTTTGTTTTGAATTTCTAATTACTTTCTTGAGTAGGACATATAGCAACGCCGTTATAGGAAGATAAATAGGGATTTAATTGCATGATTACTTTTGAAATTATGAATTGATCAAAGTCATTAATTGCTTAGTAATTATGCTAAAAGTGGATGTCAAATTCAATTAACCCGTGATTTGTGTTGAATTGAATCTACTTTAATTTGCTCTGTTAATTACGGGTAAAATTTCGCAAACAAGATTCTTTGCTGTCGTTTCTTGATATTTTAAACTTTTAAATATTATTTGAAATAATTTGATCATGATATTTACCATTTGTCACATACATTTTCTCAATTTTATTCTTATCAAAACACGATAAAATTTCATATATCTAACTTATCATGAATAGATTGGATTTTTTTAATATAACTTACTTGAATTTGGCATAGACGATAGAGAAAAGGAGGTTATATTTATCACTTTTTTTACATCTTAGTTTTTATGAAAAATTTAAAACATCAAATAATATGAAACGAAGAAGTAGTACGTATATACACATCAATCTCATCAGAGAATTAGGGTAGGGTATTATACCATTTTGGAATAGAAAATGTCATTCCAAATGCTCGTAACGTAACGTTACATATATTTTCATTTCCAATTTTTTTGAAGAAGGAGAATGTGAAATGACTAATGTGCCCCTTCGTCTTCCCCTAGAGTGCTGCACAAAGGAACTAGCGAGTACCAAGACATAGCCCTTCTCGACACAAAACATTTTGGCAAGGTATATATTTCCTATATTTTTTAATTAATTAAAACAATTGTTTTATTTAAAATTTTATTGTTTATTGATTTGGTAAGAAGATAGATACTACTAGTGAAACATATCTCGTCTACGTACATATATAATATATGTGTGTCTGTGTATGTATGTATTGAATTATTATTGGCGTGACTAATTAATTTGGGTATTAATTTTATATATATGCAGGTATTGGTGATTGATGGGAAGATGCAGAGTGCAGAATTTGATGAATTTATTTATCATGAATGTTTGATTCATCCAGCTCTCTTATGTCACCCAAAGTGAGTTAATATATATATATATATATATATATATATATATATATATATATGTCAATCACGCTTCCAACTACTCCCTATTTGACTTAGTTATATATATTATTATCTCCATTTAATTTCATCATCATGGCTTAGTAGATTACATTTATTATTCGTCGAAATTAAGCGATGTAATCATGAACATGTGCATGCCATGAACACCACTCGTATTATGCACGACATTCGATTTCATTACGTGTAGCATCCATGTAATCTATGTTACACGCGTAATATTACTTCGTTATAAGTATCTAACTCCGCATCATCTTTATGTTTTTAGCCCGAAAACCGTGTTCATAATGGGCGGAGGCGAAGGGTCTGCTGCGAGGGAGGCCCTCCGGCATAGATCGGTCGAGAAAGTGGTGATGTGCGATATCGATCAGGTATACACACATACACTAATAAAATATTCAATAAAAGAATGATAGAAGGATTTTTTCTTACATTTTCGTATCACATTTTATGTATCATTCAACATTATCACCCCGCGTGTTTAGGTAAAATGTCATTGTATTGAATAACATTATGTGAATTGTAACATGAAAATGTAATAGAAAAATCAAATCGAGAAAAATTAATCTTTTTGTCAATGAGTGCACATTTACTCTAATGGGTAAATTCATCTCTCTCTCTCTCTCTCTCTCTCTCCATATTCAATTATGTTTATTAAGTGGGAAAAGCACAATTTTATGTCGCTTGTGTGGGGGATTGCACCATTTTCTCTTAGTGGGATTTTAGATAAGATATAGCTACTAATTGCTTCTTTTGAAATATTTTTTAATTTCCCTTTTTGCCCCCCTTTGTTGACAACCTTAATCCTTTACTAAGGGACACAAAACATCTTTTTAAGTAATCTTGTCCCTTGTTTTGCTCATGTTTTGTCCTAATTTAGCATGATTAGGGGCGAGATTAGAGACGGCGCAGCGTGATTAGACTTTTAATCCATGTTAATGATGAGATTTAACCATGCATTAATGCTTCAGAATCTTGGATTTCTCTTGAATGATTAATCAAATAGTTTAAAGGGTAAACATGCTTAAATAGCTCATTCTATTTGAAATGACACTTTAATATCCCAACTACTAAAAATTAATCAAATCAGAGATTTTTTATGGGATTTGTTGATGATATATATTATTATTTTGAGAGGAAATTTATTAAATTTATGAACTAAACCAACCTTTTTGATAACTTTCTGAGCACATCAACATTTTTAGGTGCCGGAAAAAATGTTAGTTTTCATTATTTACTCAATAGTTCAGGTATTAAAATGTCATTTCGATTGAAATGTGATAAAATTGCAATTAATAGTATATTCCCTCTATCCCAATAAGATAGATTTATTTGTCCTTTTTGGTTTGTCCCGATATATAGGCGAGTTTCTATATATATTTAGCTAATTAATAATATATATCCCTGTTTAATATATTTACATTAATTATTAATTTACTATCAAAAAAATAAATAGGAGCATATTATAAAATTCTTTATTAAATATTGTTTTTCTCAATCATTTTCTTAATCTTGTGAAAATCTCAATCAACCTATATTGGGACGGAAGGATTATGATATTCAAGCCTATTTAATTTATCCTAGTTTCAATGCCAATTTTTTGCAAGATGATCAAAATTCTTGTATTTTCTTTTTCTTTTTCTTTTTTGTTTTCACTTTTTTTTTTGGCTATTTTTATCATACAAAGTATTGGTTGCCAAATGCAGGAGGTTGTGGATTTCTGCAAAACACATCTCACAGCAAATCATGAGGCATTTCGAAATATGAAGCTTGATTTAGTGATAAATGATGCTAAGTAAGGATTCATATCTTTCATCAAATCTATTAATTAAGAATCTTTTTTTAATGATGCTAATATTGGAAACATGTCTTAATTGTTTGGTATATAATATGTTAATTAATTTTGTTAAAGGGCTGAATTGGAAGAGAGACAAGAAAAATTTGATGTTATAGTGGGAGATTTGGCGGATCCAGTTGAAGGAGGGCCTTGCTATCAACTATACACCAAGTCTTTCTATGAAGACATATTGAAGCCTAAACTCAATAATAAGGGTATTTTTGTAACTCAGGTGAGTTACCCATTGGGGCCGTTACTCGTCTCGTATTAGTTCATAGTGAGTCATTATATTACGGGTCACGACGAACTATATTTAAAAATTTCTGAGTTTTTGGGCATGTGTTGCATTGTCTATAGGCTGGACCGGCAGGTGTGTTCACTCACAAGGAAGTGTTCTCATCAATTTACAACACTATAAAACAAGTTTTCAAGTGTAAGTCCACACACTTTCTAAATTTAACAATATATCAATATTTTTTTAGCTATATATTCGTGAAAAAGTGCAACATAAAATCTCATATGGTATCTGTTTGTGCAGATGTTCGTGCCTACACGGCCCACGTGCCGTCGTTTGCAGACACGTGGGGATGGGTCATTGTGAGTGAATAAATCTACACGCTTTCTAAATTTAATAACTAATTTTATTTGGTGGTGATCGATTGTAACGTGTTTTCGGGAGAGATTATATTTCAGGCCTCGGATTATCCACTCTGCATCGAGGCCGGGAAAATGGACAAGAAAATCGCCGAAAGAATTGATGGAGAGCTCTTGTACTTGAATGGAGCCTCATTTGTTGCCTCCACCATCTTGAATAAGACCGTTGCAAAAACGTAAGGCGATCTCAAATATATAGTCCACTTTCTACACGATCAAATATTGCTATATTAGAAATCTCGTCTCAGATCTCGTATTCTTGGTTCAGGTTGAAGAACGAGACTCACGTGTATGCTGAGGATAACGCGAGGTTCATCCATGGCCAAGGCATCGCGTATCGGATTTGAGGCAGGCGACGGTGACGACGGAGAAGGTAGCAAGACCTTGTGTATAGATGGATCAAGAGAGGAGAAGTCACAAACAATCAAGTAGAAATGAGAATTCTTTAGGGCAAAAAAATTTATCTAAAGCAGAATTGTTAGAAACTGTTGTGTTTTAGACACTACTTAATTGTTTGCTAGGCTGCTACTTCTCTTAGGTTGTTGGACTATTTCAATTAAAGCTTTCAATTATTGTCTTTTTCAATATTTTTTTTCTCCTCAATTTTTGCTCAAATGCAGCAAGAATTATGAAAGTTGGAACTAAATTCTAGTTGGCTAAATATATGCTTATATCGCGAAATTTAGTCCGTTTTGTAAAAATGTCATGAACTTCAAAATACGGTAAAAAATACATAATCTTTTATATTTTTAAAATATTATCGAATTCAATTTATTTCCGAGTTCAGTATTTAAATGACACGTCAAATCATATTACATATTGAGGATTAAATATGATTTTTCATGCTAGAATACTTCGACGTGCTTTATTAGCGATTCAATACCTAAAATTGAATCATATGACATTTTTTTTAAAAAAAGTAAATTACAATTTAATTCCAAACATTTGAAGGTTTTAATAAAAAATAACCCAACATTTTAATAATTACAATTTAATTCCCAATATTTGGATATTCTAACAGAAATAACCCAACGTTTGATATTAACAATTTGATTCCCAACGTTTGAAAATTTTAATATAAATGACTCAATATTTTTGGCTAAAAAAACTATTTCGATCGATTTCAATCACATTTACTCTCACGTGAGCTAGAGACCCATATAACGGACTAACATTTTTGCCGAAAAAATGACCAAAATGATTTTTTTAATCTAAATTATTGGATAATTTCTGTTAAAATGTTCAAACGTTGGGAATTAAATTGTTAATATTAAACGTTGGGTTATTTCTGATAGAATATCCAAACGTTGAGAATTAAATTATAGTTGTTAAAATGTTAAGTTATTTTTATTAAAACCTTCAAATGTTGGGAATTAAATTGTAATTTACTCTAAAAAAATATATATGTAAAGATTAAATATTATTTAATATATTTTGAAGTTCGAGATATTTTTACAAAATCGACTAAAGTTGAGGAAATAGATGCTTATCAATTTTTGTGGTAATTGCTATTGAAGCATGCAATATATATAGTGGAAAATCATCAAGAATGCACCCATTGATGTTTTGTTTTATTTGTAGATGTATAGTGCGCAATCGACATATATGCAAATTAAATGTGATAAAATTTTATTTTTTGGATAAAGTAGGCCATTATGTTGTGGCCTTGTCTAAATTTATTCGACACTATCTAAATTAATTTGTACATTTAGAAAAAATATTATCACATCATAATTTTGATTGTAAAAAAAATTCACATGTGTCGAATTTACTACATATTAGTATATCTCCCGTACGATGTACGGAAATGATATTTTACATATATAACATTATATTTGTAATTTTTGAATATATTCTAAACACACTTGAAATGTTTTTTTCGGATGAGATCCTCTATTCCAATATGGCGTTTCATCTTGTATTCCAACCATTGGATTTATGCCACGTGTATTTAAAAAATTAAACAATTATCCACTAAAAATTAAATACACGTGGCATAAATCCAATGGCTGGAATACAAGATGAAACATAATATTTAATAGTTTCTTTATTTTATATATTTAACATATTAAATATATTTTATGCGGCCACACATAAATTTAAATAAATAGATTTCACCACTACCACCACCACTAATTATAATATTTATTGTTATATGGCACATGTGTTTATTTTTGAATTGTTAAAATAAATAGATAACACTTATTAATAAATATGATATTAGTTTTTTAATCAATAGAATGTATAGAATTGATACAACTACTATAAAGTATAAAATAAACCAACATTATCTACAAACCCTTAAAAAATGATGTTAATATATATATATATATATATTAATAAAATGTAATGAGAGAAAATTCAATTGGCTAAAATTTTTCAGGAATTTGAAAGATTGATGTCAATAATCAAACACATATTATACTTTTCTATCTTCTTATCAGTTTTCATTTTTGGGTGTTTTGTTTTTCAACTTTTTGTCTGCCATTAAAAGCTCCCATTAATTATAAGTCCCTTTGATTAGACGATAAGCGAATGGAATCATAAGCAACACTTTGTGGAAAATTAATAAGAAGTATATTAATTAGAATTAATAAATAAATAAATTTTAAATTTCAATTTTTCCTTATTTTGTTTTATACAGATTGGCCTCTTCTATCTCTTTTTTTTTCTCCATTAAAAGCTCATGTCCCTTTGTTTACACCATGAATAGTATTAGAATTAAAAATTTAAAAATTTAATTGGTTGCCATTCAAAATGCCCGTTAATTATATAATAAGTCATTTGATTACACCAAAAGTAATATTAGAAATTAAAAAAAAATGAAAATTCAAATATTTTCGATGCCCATTTTGTTATGTTTTGGTGATATTTTTTTAGAAAATAAAAAAATTAAAGATGTGAATAGTTGTCAATTGTTATATATTCATGTTTTGGAGATAGTTTTTATTTAACAAAATGTAAAAAGTTAAAAATATGAATGTTTACACCATAAATAGTATTAGAATTAAAAAAATAAAATTTTAAATATTTTCCATGGGCATATTTTGTTATGTTTTGGTGATATTTTATATTTAGAAAATCTAAAAAATTAAAGATGTGAATGGTTGTTAATTATTATCTATGCATGTTTTGGTGATATTTTTTTATTTAAAAAATTCTAAAAGGTTAAAAATTTGAATGTTTAGATAAGTAGTAGTATACTTAAAAAAATAAAAAATATAAAGATTTTCGATAATTAAAAATTGTGGAAAAATCATAGAATATGTTGTTGCTGCAAGAACGATTTGAACCTTTACACGATCGGGTGCAATGACAATCACCAACCAATCGGGCTACACATTTGGTTCTGTATTTTTCAGCAAACAATTTAATTTTAACATAGTTTTAACTGATTTATTTTTATGACAATTTTGCTCCTACGATTTTGCTTTAATATATGTATAGATAGATAGATTGTTGCCATGTTTTAAAAGTTATATCTAAATTATAAATTCATTTGAAATTTATGAATTTTCTAGCAATGAACCCGTGAGTAAACATACCCAATTTGTCTCGGTGGGAATGGTCTGGTGGTGGAGTGAGGTTGCTCGGAGGTCAAAGGTCACGGGTTTAAACCTCCTCAATACCACAAGTCGGGTGTGTGAGTAAAAAAAAAAATACCCAATTTTTTTAATGATTAGATTTTGATGTGTTCAACATTTTTATTGTTCATGTATACATATTACCACGTCAAAATGTGTCCATATGAAAAATAAAGGGGCTAATTACAATTTAATTTTCAACTTTGAAATTTTTAATAAACTAACCCAATGTTTTAATAATTAAAATTTAATTTTCAACGTTTGAATATTCTAACAGAAATAACCCAATGTTTAATAATAACATTTTAATTCCTAACGTATAAATATTTTAACACAAATGACCCAACGTTTTCAATGAAATTACTATTTTCGATCGATTTTGATCATATTTACTTTTAAGTGAGCTAAAGAACCTATATAATGAAGTGACATTTTTGCCGAAACAAGAGCAAAATGATATTTCACCTACAATATAGGATCTGGTATAATATTCAAACATTGGGAATTAAGTTGTTATTATTAAACGTTGGTTATTTTTGTTTAAATATTCGAACTTCGACAATTAAATTGTAATTATTAAAACGTTGTGTTAGTTTTGTTAAAAACCTTCAAACGTTGAAAATTAAATTGTAATTAGTCCAAAATAAAGTCTGCCATGTAAAAATCCGATTGCCGGAAAAATTTGAGCATGATTAATTTGCATAAAAAAAATGTGTTAAATTTATGAGTATAAAAATCATGTTCAATTTGCAATTTAATGTAAAGGTTGTAATTTTTTAGGTGCAATTAATCATATTAATTATAAACAAATACCATTTGTAATTGAAGAACTTAACTAACAACATACAAAAGAGCACATTCACCCTACTTGATATTTTTACCCTAAAAATTTACACTTTCATTACCAGAAGTTTGATGAAAGGGTGCTTATTCCTTGATACAAATACCTTCACCAAGCTCCTTTTTCGGCCTCGTTTCGGGTCGATGAAAACACCGTGTCATAGCCTGCAAACCACAATGCACGAGCACATTAAAAATCTCCCTAACTTGTAGTAGTATAGGCATATTTTTGTTGGTGAAGATCAGTTTCAAGATTCTGCTGCAGCCCTTTTCGACTCAACGAGATGCACTTGCTGTGGAAGGAGACCATAGCTGATTCCGAGCTCTTCGAAGATTCTCTTCATCTCGAGCACGAGATCCGTTCGACGCCTGCACCTCTCAGCAAAATCTTGAAAGTTCATAGTGTGATTGAAGAACAGAACCATCTTGATCTTGTTCACATTTTCAATCTCCTTCACCACCATGTTGTGGTTGGGATGCCAATGTTGGCTGTTTCTCTCTAGATACCTGCACACGGAATGTAACACGAAGGATGATTAATTTCTTGATTTGAATCTACGGGGCTAGGGCTATGCAAACAGTCAGTCCGGTCTAGGACCGGAGCGACAAGGTAGGACCGAATGGACTGAACGAATTTTTTTTACGAACCAGATCGATCGAATAAGATTTTAGGACCGGACCGAAGACCGACCAAATTATTCGGTCGGTCCAGTCAGTCCGACCGAATTTTCTGTGTTTTTTGTTCTTCCTAAATTATAATAATTTCTATTCTACACTTTACGATTTTTTAATAGTTTACTATTTAGAAATATTATGAATATGATATAATATT
The DNA here is from genome assembly GCA_026008535.1 of Perilla frutescens. NCBI lineage: Eukaryota > Viridiplantae > Streptophyta > Magnoliopsida > Lamiales > Lamiaceae > Perilla > Perilla frutescens. Next base: position 66,491,650 of record BRKX01000008.1, on the reverse strand, counting down.
GCTATAAATTTAAATATTAATAGTAATACACTAATACATATAATTATATATCTAATATATATATATATATATTAATGTAATAACCTTATTCGGTCGGTCCGGTCTGCCTGTTTTCATTTTTCCCAGGACTGGACCGACCGAAAAAAAATTCAGTCCATTTAAATTAGGACTGGACCAAGTATGTAAAAACCGACCAAATGCCCCAATTTTCGGTCGGTTCTTGCACAACCCTATAGGGGCTATAAAGAGAAAAACGAGGGATGAAACCGAAATCCACTTACTTCTTGATTTCTTCCTTCAAACGGCCTATTTTCTCGAATGGAGTCTTGAAATCTATGCAGAATTCGAATGAATCTCCCATATCCGGGCTCCGGTAGAAGTTGCTGACCGGTTTCGTAGCCAACACGTTGTTCGGATAGTATATTTTCTCGTTGTCGAATTTGAGGAAGACTGTTGATAAGATGTTCATCTCTTCAACGATCATCTGCAGTCGAAAACATGATAAACAACGATGATCCAGACGAGTAGAGGCCGGTGTGGTTCGTGTAAGGTTACCTGAGTACCATCAATGATGCAGCGGTCACCAACATCAAAGGGGTGCATGACAAACACGAAGATTATTGCTTCGAATATGGTTCTGCAAGTGTTCCCAAACACGAAGGCTGCAAGAACGAGCTGAGACGAGAAGAAGATCAGCACTTTGGTGGTTGCTACTCCTGTTAAGAGAAGCCAGACCACTATCATGATGACTATCAGAACCACTGTGACCAGCTTGTTCAACTGCTTAACGGCTGTTTTCGTGTCGTTTAGAGCATGAGCTAGCGCCTTTCGGCTATTGTAAACCTTCAGCTGCACAAACACGAAAACGAAGCTATGATCATATATCAAAATTTTCCAAAATTAGCATGATTGATGGAAGGCTGGCTATGCTTACCACCCACTCTATCAGAGCTTTTCTGTCAATCTTCCCGGTCTCAGCAACATCGATCATTGGAAACACGACTTCCACCTCTTCCTTAATCATGAATCTGATTAGATCAAGTTCATAAATGTGCCTGCAAAGAGAAGATTGTCATGCACGAACGAAGAGTTAAAAAAAATTCAGTTTCAAATGGATGGAGTGCTGACATGGAGCAGGGCTTAGCTACATTTTTGAAGATGTGATAAGCAGCAGCAATCGCCTCCTCCTCGTTGGTAATCTCCTTATCTGTTTGTTCGTTACAGCCATCGTAGTTGCCTTCATCAATTTCATTCGAAAGAGTGGTAAGGCTAAGGCCAGAGTTGGATATTTTATCAACACACATTTTCATGGTCCAAGCTGAGACCTTATCTTGCTTCATCTGATGAAGCTTATTGATATCGATAGCCTTCTTTTCCTTCTTCTCCTTCCCGTCCTTTCCCTTCTTCGAGATAAACGAACTCAGTCTACTCACATTGGTGGACTCCAAAATTGGCCGGCCAGACAAGGTCATGAGAATGTACTGATGAAAGGTCGACTCCTGAATCCGATCAAAGAACGTGTTAACGTGGAACGAAGATGCAAGAATCTTCAGAAGCAAAGTTTTCAACACCCACAAGAAGGATCCAATCAACAATGATGCAATGCTCCAAGTGATGAAATCCAAAATCCGAGTAGCTAGACGCGATCTCTTCACCCCTTCCTGGAATAGCAGGACCCAAGTGAGAAGCACCAACGACAACCAAATGCAGAACTGAACACTCTTCTTCAAACCATGAACAAAATACAACACCTTCTTTTTCAGCAGATAGTTCAGCTCAATCAATAACACTATGAAATGCATCAGCCATTTAGTAACTAACATGCCACTAAACGTCACCAAAACGAGCACACACCATCTCGAGACTCTCAAATCCCAAATTGTCCGATTTTTCAACTTTTCAACAGTCAAGCTGATGATCAAACAGCCAAGAATGCAAAGAAACAACAGCCATTCAATCAAAACCTTAACTTTCACTTTCCTATACTTGAGCTTTTTCCTACTGCTGACTTTTTTATATATTTCCTCGTCCTTATCCACTCCTCCTAAACCACCAGGCGAAGAAATTAGTGGAATTTTCGGACTTACTGACAGAGTTCTATTAACTTCATTGACACTAGCATTATTGCCATCAACTTTAGTGATAGGAGAACCATGACAAGAGACCGGATGCTCTTCCAATAGTGCTCGATTTTCAAACATATTACTATCTATAGCAACGGATTGTTCACCAAACCTCGACTTGGGCTTTGAGTAAGACTTTCTAAACGACTTTCTACGAGTGAGGCTCTCACAGTTGGGGATTTTGGGAGGCTTATTGGGGCTTGGTGCAAACCTTGTGAATTCAGGTGAAGGGCAACTCATTTGAACTGACTTTGGTGCACTAACTATTGAATCATTCGATAATCTACTCGGTGAATCACCTGAAAGCCTATGGTTTTGCTCCTTTGCAGCAACTGGGAAAGGAAATGTTGAATCCTTTTCCTCTCCAGAGATGCTAATGATCAGATCACCTACCCCAATCTCTCCACCTCTCTTTGCAGCTTTTCCGTCGGCATCCATTTCAAACCTGCCTAAATTCGAACATGAAAGGCAACACAATGATGGTCTCTTGATCAATCCTCATGCATGTTATGATTCTCAAAAAATTTTGGGGAAAAAAAAAACTCTCTCAGGAAAATCAACAAACAGTTCAGCAACATCAAATTGATGAAAATAATACAACAGAGCCATCCTAGTTTCAGTTTTCTACACCCTTTTTTACAAAAAAGCAGTCTCATATACCATCAAGAACTCAAACTGTTAATTAATGAATCATATATAACACAAACAAAAAAAAAAAACACAATCTTAAATCATGTATACACAAAAATCATATATGTCAATGTCATCAAGAACTTGAGCTGTCAAGCATTATGCACACACATGAACACAGCATTAAATAATCTATGCAAAACAAACACACATAAATCATCAAGAACTTGATCTGTTAAGCACTATGCATATAGATAAACACAATTTCAACTCATCTAACACAAACACAAAAAAAAAAATTAAAAAGAAAATCACACACTTCAGTTGTGGTGTAGCACTATAACTCAGAAACTTTCATCTAGAGCTATTGGCATAAAAAAATATATAAGATATTATACAAAAGGGTTTGCTTGAATACCGTATACAGAGGCGGCGGCGGCAGCAAATCTGAGAAAGAAACAGTATTTGCAGCACTCCCAGTTTAATAATGCACTACACTATCAATTTAATACATTTTCATACATTGAAAATTGAAGTTTTCATTGTCGAGACGAGGAAAAGTTGTTGCGGCCCCTACTTGAACTATGCTCCTTTTTTTTAATTAAAAATAATTCTGCAAGTCGACAAATTTTTTTGAAAACTGCATACGTGAGTGAGATGATAAAAAAACTGCTGACGTGAGTGAGATTGAACAAGGAGATTGTCATATATATATATATATATGTATGAGCAACTTACGATTTAATTTCCAACGTTCCAAGGTTTTAATAACAATTTAATTCCCAACATTTGGATATTCTAACAGAAATAACCCAACGTTTAATATTAACAATTTAATTCCCAACGTTTGAAAATTTTAATAAAAATGACTCAATATTTTAAGCTAAAAAAACTATTTCGGTCGATTTCAATCACATTTACTCTCAAGTGAGCTAGAGACCCATGTAACGGATCAACGGACTAACATTTTTGCCGAAAAAATGACTAAAATGGTTTTTTTCGCCTGGATTATCGGGTTATTTCTATTAAAATGTTCAAACGTTGGGAATTAAATTGTTAATAATAAACGTTGGGTTATTTCTGTTAGAATATCCAAATGTTGGGAATTAAATTGTAATTATTAAAACGTTGGGTTATTTTTTTGTTAAAACCTTCAAACGTTGGGAATTAAATTGTAATTTGCACTATACATAAATATATTTATTGCACCTCGGTCATTGTGCCTTGGGTTGTAAACTAATAAAGTCGTTCACGAGCTATTCGAAAAAAATTTGTTCAAAGCTCGGTCGTTTTCTGAACGAGCTAAGCTCGAGCCTCGAATCGAGCTTGATAAGATTATCGAGACGAGCTCAAACAGAGTAGTATTCGGCTCGGCTAGCTTGCGAATATGTTCGAGTCCGAGCTTAATCTAACATGTTCTTGAATGTTATAAATATTTTGAATGGGTACATTAAATAACTTTTTTTTTCAAGCTCGAGCTCAAACATGTAAATTAAACCAATTTTTTTCGAGCATTCGAACTTTGATCCAATTAGTAAATTTTTGAGCATTTCAGAAATCAAGCTCAAGCCGAATTCAATCATGATAAATAAAAGGAAATAGCTCGAATCAAACTTAATCTCCAAGATTTCTTAATGAGGTGAGCTTGAACATCATGGTATTCAGCTCGTTTGTGTTCGTTTACAACCCTCATTATGTCCGTGGGGCGGGGAAGTGTATAGTGGAAACAAGAAGACGACTATGGGTCAAACCTCAAATAGTTAGTTACAACCAACACCAACTACCTATTTAATACAATAATATTAAATGAAGATGAGAGTTAATAAAATAAAATAAAAATGGAAGATGGGAGTTGATTTGCAAATATACATATATAAACTAAAATATTCATAGTCTCCTTTAAAAGAATATATGATTTTATTATAGAAAATGTAATATATTTAGTAAAATTCATTATTTTGAATAACAAATTAGGTTATGTAACGTATTTCCGCTAACTAAATTATAAGTGTATAAATGAAAAAAAAAATGATAGTTTATTTATTGAACTAGTTAAATAGTGTCAAGGTCAAATATTTTAGCAATCTAAAGGATTTCAAAAGGTTCCAAACGATGCAAGAAAAATAGAAAGTCATTTATGTAAATATATATATAATCTCTATCTCTCTTGACGTGACATAATTGGTACTAATTAAAGACTTGTTTGGTTGTCAAGAAATCTGACTTTAGAAAATAATTTAATTCCGTATTTTAACATTCAAGTGTTTCATTCATTTTTTTATGAATTTTGAAAAGTAATCATATTCTTCAAAATAAGGAAAATTGTGCAACTTTCTTGGAATCAAAATACCTAATACAAGTAGGTATTCTTACTCTCTTTTTGAGAATCTGATACTAGAGGCTTTCATTTCTCAACTTATTCATCAATTATCTTTTTTTTTTTCACAAATTATTATTAAATTTGAATTCATATTTTTTAAATCCAAAAATAAAAAATGGATTTATTATCATCTTATTTTTATTGATTAATACTAAGTTTGGATTAAAACATTTCAACCAAAAAATGAGTAAAATATAAAATTTGATGTCAAGGGTAACCCGCAGCCGCTACCGAAGTACGCACTGGGTAAACTTCGTCCCTGTGTAATAGCCTGCAAACCACACAAGGGAGGTAAACCACACTTGGCAGGTCAGGTATGACCGTATGAAAGACCGTATTGATAATGGGAGTCAAATTTAAAACTTTTAACCTCAAAATAACACCATTTCACCACTAATTCATTCTCTTTTCACCTTTATTGAATAAGATCAAAGTTGAAGAGGTAATGATCATATAATTGTGGCCCAAATGCATACTTTATAGTATTAGTTTATTAATGCAAATATAAGCGACAAAACATCCTATTTTAAGTATGTGATTTTTCTTTATTTTTTTTTCCAAAGTAGGTCCCAAATAAAGATGAAAATTCACTTTAAGCCAACATCAAATTTTCTTTCAATCTAATGCTCTAACAGTAGATCAATAATTCATTACCCCACAGTTATTTCAATTATTCTTGCTTCTTTTAGTCGGAAGTCGTCACGAAGGATTAAAACCACATAATAATAATAATAATAATAATAATAATAATAATAATAATAATAATAATAATAATAATAATAATAATAATAATAAGAAAGTCATGAAAGGTTTTTATCCAGAGGTTAAAAATGATCATCATAATAGTGCGTGAATTTTGATGCGTATGTCACATAAGTATTTGCATTAAAAGATTACTAAAAACACGTACTAAAACTAAAGATAAGGAGAAAAAAAATTCATATTAAATAAAAACTCACGTAACATTCACATCAATAAATCAGTACACATTGTTCAAATTAAACAAATACATAGGCATAAATATGTAATTATGTTGATCTTGTTTCGACTATTTTGGTATTGTCTTTGATAAAAAAAAAAAAACAATAAAAAAATAGGCTAAATATTTTAGAAGTTATCAAATTTGGGCCGAGTTAGTTCAAATCAGATATAATTTCACAATAAATAATCTAACTAACCAAAATAAATATTTATAATTCAAATGTTACAAATCCAGAAAATGAATAACTCTCTTGAAAAAAAAAATCAAATCAAACATTAAAAATCAATGTCTCTCAATCTCTTGTCTACAATTCTCAAAACAGATGTAATTTCAGCAAAAATGGGCCTAATTTCAGGCTCTTGATCCCATGATTTTGTAATTAGTTCAACTACACCTTCCAATTGCTCTTCCACCTCTGCAATTTTTGGTCTAAGTCCATTTTCTGCAACTTCCTTGGCTATCTGTTCATGAATGCATCACAAAGAAATTTGAGTATTTAAAAAAACGATTCTAAACAAAAGCGAGGTTTACCCAGAATTGAGTATCGATCGTGGGTTTCTCTAGTCATCAAGAAAAGATCGAGTTGTTACGCACCTTAGAAGGTCCAAAATCCGTGTCGGTGTAAGGGTATTCGCCCGTGATTAACTCATTGAGCATGATTCCGAAGCTATAGACATCACATTTTTCATCGTAGGGTTCGCATTTGATCACCTCGGGTGCCATGTAAACAAACGTACCTAAGACACGAAAGTCGATAAAAAACCCGTGTCTTTTTAGTACGAGATTTGTTGTTACATTTTCGTAATAAAAACGTCAATATTGACTAGTTCATGATGTATAATGAAATGTACAAATTAAGGAACCTATAAACCCAGAAGATTTTGTTAAACAATTCACTAGTTAGGCAACTAACCCCCCCCCCCCCCAAATAGTTAGGAAAGGTGACAAATAGGGATGGCAATTCGGGCCGTAGCCCATCGGGCCACTGGAAAAAAATATCGGGTCTGGCCCAAAATCATTTGGGTTTATATTTTCCTGGCCCGGCCCAACTCAACTCGAAAATGCGGGCCTAAGATATTTTTCATGTTTTCGGGCCAAATGTGGCTGGCCCATTTGGGCCACTCTCATTTTTGAACCGGCCTTACTTGATTTCGGGCCTAACTTTTTTGGCCCGGTCCGGCTCTCAAAAAAGAGCCCGACCGGACAATGTGATGTTTAAAAAATTGGTTCGAATTTCATGTTACATTTCTCATGTTTTCATTATTTAATGATGATTTTAATAATGATTATTATAAAAATAGAAATTCATTGTTATATATTGGACCATATCAACATTTATCACAAAAAAAAAAAATCACATTAAAAAAATTTAACTCAAATTATTAAATAATCAATTATTATCTAAAAATCAAAAATTAAATTCTAAAAAATGATTATAAATCATAATTAGGTGGAATTAAGCCTGATTAATATTTATAAAATTAAACTAAAACACAATAAAACTAAATCAATGAAAAAATGAAAGAAAAATAATAAATTTAATAATGAAGCACGGGCTACTGAAAGTTTGAAACACGACTCGTGTAATATAATATATAAAATCCGCGCGGAGAAAAAAACGAAATGTAACAGAGAAATCGAACCGTACCCGTCTCTCCGGTCATCGCCTTCTCTTCATCGGTCAAGAACCGAGCATGTCCGAAATCCGCAACCCTAACATGAAACGCATCGTCCAAGAAAATGTTGCTAGGTTTGAGATCACGATGAAGGATCTTGGGCGTGCTTTCATGGAGATACTGCATCGCCTGAGCAATCTCTAAAGCTTTCGAAATCCTCTCCTTCAATGGCGGAAGAGGCACTGTTCTTTCCTTCTGCCTTTTCCCAGGGCCATGCAGCCATTCCTTCAAATCGGTGGTCATGAATTCCGTCACGATCCAGCCATTCTCCGGCGGGTCGAGGCAGGCCCCCATCAGCTGCAGCACGAACGGGTGGCGCTGCCTCGACAGCGTCTCGACTTCCTGGGCGAAGAAGCCAACGGCATTGTCGTTCGATCGGAAGAAATCGGGGAACATGCATTTCACGGCGACGTCGAGGCCTCTCCATTTCGCTCGGAAGATGTCTGCAGTGCTGCCCTGAGCTGATAGATGGAGTATTTCTACCTGTTTCATTGGATGAGACGTTCGTTTAAATTGGTAACAGAGCTAGGGTTTTAGGGTAAATTTCATATTATTTCTCATTATTTTACCGAAAAATTGAAATCCCTGTGCTTGATTAATGATCGAAAAATATTTTGGAAAGCCTCAATTTGGAGGGGATAAAATTCACTAGTGCGTATTTCGTGTCCCACTATTGTATTCCATTATGAAAATTAATATTTTAAAAATATTTATTACAAAAATAAATTTTATTATAATATTACAAATCATAATCAACATTTACTGTTAAAAATTGGAATTTTTAAAAATCATATACCCTACTTTTAGAATAATCAACCCTATTAATCAATTATATTAACTAAAAAACAAGAATTAAATATATAAAATAAATATAAACCCTAATTGGGTGGAATGAACCCTAAATAATAATTATAAAATTAAATTAAGCTATTACAAATTGAAATTGAAGAAAAAAATGAATGAAAATCGAATAAAAATCAAAGTGGAACACTAAATGGGATATAGAAAAGTGAGATAGATGATTTCATTTGAGATTGGAGAGAGTGACTTACAATTTTCAAGAAAGAGAATAGGGTTCCTTAGTTTACCATTTTTGTTTTAAAAACAATAATTTAAACCTCTTTATTAAAAGTAAATATATTCTATGTATTCTTTAAAAGTTATAGTATTAATTTGGTCTAACTCCTACTTTTTTGTCATTGTGATACTTTCCTAAGTTTTGTATTATTTTTAAAATATTATTTGTTTCTTTAAATATGGAAAGGGTATGGTGGAAAATATATGTTAAAATTAATGATGTTAAATTAATATGGTATTTGGGGAGAAATATTAATTTTATCATAATTGAGAAAGTTTTTAGACTATTTCTTAAACATGGTGGATTTTTATTATTTTTCGAAAAAATACACGGGATAATATGAAATTTATCGAGGTTTTTATACATCAACGTAAGAAAGACTAACCTCTTGAGCTTCGATGTACCATCCGTTCATTTTGGCTTGGTGTACGAGCGGAGCAAGTTCTGGGTGGAATTGGCCCAGAGTCGGGAATTGGCCCGGAGTCGCTATCTGAGGGTTAATACAAGCTTGTGTGACTGTGGGAGAGAACAAGATTTCCTGGTCTTTATCTTTGGTTAGAATTAGGTCTAAGAAACCATTGTCTTGTGCCACTTGAAGACAATGTTTGAGGAAGAGTTGTGCCTTTTCTAGTTTCATTTTGTACACGCCCGTCTGCTGTTTCTGCTTCTGAAGTTCTGCCTCTATTGCTTCAACCTTAATTTAGAAGCATCAGCAGACGGAACGTGCACAACTGATGACGTGTATTGATGATATTGAAACATAAGATATATAGAAAGACTAGTTTTACCTGCTGAGCAAGTTGGTCGAGGCTTATTGCATATTTGTCTAGGTCAACACGGCGTGTTGAAGCTGGACCCATAACGATGCAATCTCCAAGCCGCCGGCAAAAGCCTCGTGACTTGGTGGTGGCAAAGGCGGCCTTGGCCGCTCTCCTCCGCCGACCCGAGGTGGAAGAGTTGTGTAGCGGCGGTACCGGTTGCCGGTTGGGACTAAATGGGATGACTTTGTTCTCCGGTGTTGTGATCCCATTTTCACTCATTATTTTTTATTGCAAGATTATCAAAATTTGGTTGATAAAAAATGAGGCCAAAATTGGAACACAAACGAATTTAAAGCTATTGAATCTTATATATGATTGGATGTTCATGTGACTAGTAGAATTGGGGGCGGAAATTCTAATGAATTTGATCATGTTTAGTTTTCATAGAAAATTGGATTTTTTTTACAAGGAAACTAAAAATAATATATGATATATGATTACGGTTAATATAATCTTCTATTGTTTACTCTTTGATTTATCCGAAATTTGTTTTATCTCACTTGGGAACTAATTGATTGGTTTATTTTTTGTTAGATTCTAACGATGAGCAACGCATTTTTTGGACCATTTGAATTGTGGACTCGATACTTAAACACTAGATTCTTTTGATGAATGAGTTCGATAAATTCTATAACGCATAAATTATCTTCTTCTGTAGAAATCACAACATATTATAAGATTGTTTTTGTTAAACTCGATCATTCAAAAAAATTTGAAGATTGTAACAAATTTAGGACTAAAGTGAAAATTCATCGATCGAAAAAAATGACATGTCCGATATCACACCCGTTTTCAATTTTCTTTCATCATAATCAAATTATATGGAAAATAGGACATGTTCAACACATCATTTTCCGGTTATCAAATTTTTTGCTTTCATCCTAGATTTATTACAATCTTCAAAGTTGAAGTACTTACAATTTAATTATGTAATTAATATTCAACACATTTCAAAATTTTGCGAATTACACTAAGCCAATTAAATTCAAATGAAACCAACCACATCGTGTTCAAAATTAAAGAATTGCCCGTTTATCTATGCAATGGGAGAATCAAAGACAATATTCCCATTTTTTTATTTTTAAAAAAGATAATATTCCAACTCTTTTATATTTTTCTATCATAATCTAATATAAGGGAAATAATAATTTTTTTCACTTTATACCACCTCAATTACACATCAGATCCCCTGTGACATTTTCTATGGCACTCACATGCCAAATCTTCATTTTTTTTATTTTTTAATTTCTTATGATTTAATTTAATTTATTTATTTTTTCTTTAGGGATCATCCTTCCTCAAATAAGGTATATTAAAAAAATTAAAATATATTTTTAAAAAAAAACTAACTAACTATAGCACATGCAATGTAACACGGTTAGGCAGTCTCATACGACAAACTACCAAAGGTTAAAAAATATGGTGGAGAAGTATAACATAAGTAAAGTAATATTATGAGTTGATAGAATATTGCATAATACATTAATAATGTGTGATGTTGTATTAAAGTGAAGACGTCTCGAGTTTGTGATTCATAATTATTCCTTCTCCCAACTAAACTAAAATATATATAAAAAAAAAGTGACATAGTCACGTAGTGTCACAATAATTAGAAAATAGATTTGAAGGAAATAAAAAAATAAGAAAAAAAATGAAAAAAATGAAAGATACAAGAAACAAGAAAGCCGGTTGATTGGATCAGACGACAGAATCGACGATGTTATCGATGAAGATGAAGAAGGTGATATTGAAACAATATTGGCGGAGATTCCAATCTTAGCATCATTCAAATAATTATATACATTAATTAATGTCAAAATATAGTGCTTATTACTATATCTGAAATTTAAAAAATATATCTTGCTTTCTATTGAGTTATATTGATGTATCTCGAGCTCGATAGTTACCCGAGTTAAAAAAAAAAAAAGGAAACTCGAGTTCATAAGTCGAATTAGATTAATATTATAAGTATCAATTCCTAGCAATCAAGAATTGGTTAGATCCACTTACACCCATAATCACCACGACATCATTAGGAGTGTCAATCTAATCCGAAATCGATGGATTGATCTGAACAGTATGAAAAAAGAAGAAGAAGAAAACGGTGTTAGGGCAAAAATAGTAACCCAAGAATCTTATATATTAGCTTGGAAATAAATGGATTGACCCGAATAGTCCGATTTCAATTGTTTGTCTTATTATTTTTGTTAGATGCTGAAAGTTTCATGTTTGGTATAATTTAATTTAAATACTAAATATATAAGTTTTGATACTTAAATAATATGTTTCATTAACTAGTGTTAAGTTGTGTTATCTTTAACATTAATTTGTTAAAATTTGAAATTTAGACGGACATAAATTAACAAATTTATACAAATGAAATACTGTTTCGTAAACTTACTAGCTTGACGTACGGGGTCGCCCGAAAATCAAGAAGTAGGGTTAGGTCCAATAATTGTTAGCCGGAAGAAAATCTAACCCAACTTAACTCAAATCAAGTTAAATAGCCACTGATCCGAAAGTCATTCGGGTTGAGCCGAATGACATCTCTAGACATCATCTTGTGTGAAGTGGGGTCTGATAAACCTGAGGTTTACATGTATTTCAGGTGCTATTTTTGTATTTATTTTGTATTGATTGCATGTAACTTGTGAGTAATTTCCTATGATTTTAGCATTTAGTGTTTTGTCACGGGTTTGTCAAGTTTTGACAGGAAAATCGTTTATTTGAGTGGATTTCGAAGAAAATGAAGTTGGAGAGTGGTTGGATATGTCCAAGTATGATTCAAAATCGTCTTGAAAGGTGAAAAGAACCGAACCGAAAAAATGAAATTCCGAACGAGAAAAGAAGAACACGGGCCATGCAAGGTGAGCAACCAAAAATAAAAGCGAGGCAAGATACCAAAAAGCCCAATAAGTAGTTGTGATCTACCACTTGGACAAAATAGATAATTTAAAACTAATCTGGCCCATTAAGACTATGCAATAAATCCATTTTTTTAATAGTTTGATATAATTTAAATATTTGCACAGATCAATTATGAGTAGCAAGAAAATTAATTCATACATAAAAATAATGCATTTCTTGAGATAAAAGAAGCTCTTTCGATCTTTGCATATTCATTACTTATGTATATTTAGAAAATAATATTATTCATTTATTCGGTTTCTAACTCACCCATTTACCCCTCAATGAAGTCCAATATATACTTTCAGACTCTACCACCAATATTACGTACACTCTCAAATAGCGATTACATATTTCGTATGCCACAAAATAAAAATATCATAAAAAGAAAATATATCAATATGTATATATGTATAATATATAATATATTCGATATCAATATATACGGAATGCTATGTCTAATCCTCGATTTCTTTTTTTTGATTCTGTGATTTTCCATGTGACCCACAAAGATTGGTGCATTATTGTTACCTCGACAACCATAAAGAAACTTGAAAGAAACATCGCAAAAAAACAAAAAACAAAACAAAACAAAACTTTTTCTCTCAATAAAAGATATATATATATATATATATTTCGTTATTTATAAAGTAATTCGAAGGTTGAAAGAACTTTCATAAATTAAATAACCTTCCATGATTTTATTATAATTACTTATGTCAATTTAAGTATTGAAAACGAGTGAACGACGACTACATATATAATAGAATGAATATAATCGAATAGAACATATATATATATATATATATATATATAATTTAATTTGTACATTAATGCATAAATATTTGAATATTGGGTTTGTAATCATTTGATCATGCTGGATTTTGACTAGAAGATTAGTGCTTTTGTTCTTTTTCGGTTACATGAAAATGGCATGCTTCTCACGCACTATATTTTAATATTTTTATATGAACCATAATATAATTATTATATATATGTGAGCCATGATTTATTAATTTATTTATCAATTTAGAGATTTATGTGCACCATGTTATGAGATTTATGTTGCACTTTTTGTATTACAATTTCAAATCACGAGCTTTTATAGTATTTTTATTTTTTTATTTTTTGTGCCCGAAATTAATTTTACAATTGTTAACTCCGGTCATCTCACCCAATTTAACATGAAATTAATTTTATTAATAGAGCCGAACTCGAAAACTGTCGGAGCAGTTGCTGATATCGCTTAGTAGAAAATGACCATTTGAGTCAAACGTCCCGACAGTCCAATAGGGCACACCCGAAACAGAGCTAGCTAGCCCATTCACATTCTTAATTGGGTTGATCGAACTCATCACACTGTCCAGTGAAATTCACCTCTCATGTGTGTTGGAGTATAAAGCCTGGAAGAAAGTGAATCCTACCACGAGTTCGGCAATCGCCCGAATTTTTTTGGGATTCCGTACAAGTAATTTTTGTTTATGGGCCCATGCGGTTTTCCTAGGGTTCTTAGGATTAGGGTTCGATTATTTGCATCTATATATTGCTATTTTCTCATTGTAAATGGTATCTGAAAAATATAGTGAAAACCCTGTCTTGGCATCGCCCCCAGACATAGATACACATCGTATCGAACTGGGTAAACAATTCTTGTGTTCATTTTTCATGATTGTGTGTGTATTATTTCTTTACAATGTGCAGTTTACGGGTTATTACACATGAACGAGGTTTAGAGTTTACACACGGTAAGCAATCGGCCATAAGTTTATCTTGAAAAATGATAAAAATAAAGAGGAAAAAAGTGTGGTCCTGCTCCATATTAATAGACTTTAAGATGCAATTTGTTGAAATTTCTAACTATTTAACTGCATTAGGTCCATCAATTATGTCGATATTAATTGCTTTTGGATAGTTATAATTATAATTTTCAGTCTCATTTTCCTCAATTTATGTGAACTGTGACACCTATTATTGAGTTATTTATGATCATCTTTTTATGAATCTAGACCTTTTGACGTGACATTACAGCGTAATTCCGACTTTGTACCTTTTTTGTATCTACCTTCACAAATGATGACTTTAATGATGTCTTAATTAATTTTGTACAGCTAGAAGAGTTAATTTATGCCGTTGGTGGTACATATATATCGTGAATATATAGTAGAAATTGTAGCTATGGGTTCACAATTTGATTATAGTTCTAGTTAAGCTCTATCATATATAATCGAGTGATCAAAATAACTTTCTTTGTTATCTATTTGATCAAATTGACCTAAGCGGGGGAGACCCTTGTACTTAAGTAAGACGTCTCGGGTTCGAAACCCACGGCTCCTTCCTTTTTTAATTCAAAATGCTTACATGCACGCGCGCACACATTCGTCATATATTATATTAGTTCCTTGGGAATTACCGACTAGTAGAGTGATGTAATTATATTTGAGATTGAAGGTTTTGAGTTCAATCTTATCAACACCTAGAGCCATAAAATTCTAGTTCGGAAGAAACTTTGGCCTGAATTGGCTTGAACCGAATATCCCGACAGCCCGATAAGTGGGTTAGCCTGAATTTCTATTGTTTATCTTTATATTTTGGTTAAATATTGAAATTTTTATATTTGATGTATAAGCATTAAAAATATAATTGTTGAAACTTAAATTATTTAGTCAATTAATTAGTGGTAAATTAAATTATGTTATATCCGGTGTTAATTTTTTAAAGTTAAAAGTTTAGGAGGTATGGATTGACAAATTATACATGTTAAATATTTTTTCGTAAATGTTTTGGTCTGATGGGCTAGCCGAAAATTGAAGGGTTAGGGCTAATAATTCACAGTCGGAATTGGCTCGAACTGAATAGTTTGACAATTCGATAGGACTGGCCTGAAACATATCGAGCGAGATGAACCGATTGATATATCTACTATCACTGCTAGGTGTGAGTTTATCACGCCTAATTTTCTAAGTATGATTTATTTATTTTGTGTGATTTGCAGGTTATTATGTAATTTATTTAGTGTCCACTCTCGGGTAGTGACTGCTGATTACCTTCTCGACATAAAAAAAAAACAGTTTTTTCAACTAAAAAATTTAAATATTTGAAGGGAAAAAATATCTAAAAAAAGAAAATTTCATAGGTTGGTTTTAATTTATTATTTTTGAAATATAAAAAAAGGTTGCAAACGCAAGTTTAAACTAACAAAATTATAACTTTAAAATATTTAATAAAAAACCTGAGAATTCAGAAATTTAATTTAAAGTAAAAATCTTTTCTTAGAAGAAAAATTAAAAAATAAAAGTTTATTGGCTATCTATAATTTAATTTTCTTATCTGCCAAAATCCAGTTTAGATTGAAACGAATTAATTTGGTCCAATTTTTCAAAACTGGATTGCATTATGAGTTTTTTTTTTTTTTTTTTTGCATGACTTTATGACTCATATATTACAAAATACAAATTCGAATCAACATCTTCTAAATCGAGTTACTAATTATAACACACTTATGAATAATGATTGCATGTAACATAGAAAGAACTAAGAAATGAATGACAAATAACTCCGATATGAATGTTGATTTTTTAAATTAATTAAGGTTACTTTATTTGGAAGACAACACATATAGTATTTGTTAGGCTGGTTTAATCTTTGGTAAATTTTGGGTTGAAATTTGAGCAACAAATGGTCCCATAACTCTATGTGAATGAAGCCATCATTGCAGTAAACCTAAATTACTGCTCCTCCATCCCATTTTGATAGACTTATTTTCCTTTTTGGTATGTCTCGATATATAGGCATATTTCTAAATACATTTAGCTAATTTACTAATATATACTACCCCTATTTAATATGTTCACATTAGACATTAAGTCAATGTCAAAGAAATAAATAAGGGCATATTAGGAAGTTTCTTGATTAATTATTTTTTCCAATCATTTTCTGAATCCCCGTAAAAACTCTCAATCAGCCTATCAAAATGGGATGAAGGGAGTAATTAAATGGCAAATGATTTAATGGCCTAATTAACTTCAATTCAAAACTTTAGACTAATGGAGAAAAAAAAAAGAAAGATGATCCCATGCTAATTAATTTTCACACAAATACACACAAAATCAATATCCAATCCAATCTTCTTCTATAAGGAAAGGAACAAATAGTGGGGGTGTTGTCCCTCGGGCGGTGGCGGATTCAGACGGAAATTTTTGAGAGGACCTTACTACACTGTGTGTATATATAAAATTACAGTCATAGGTAAGGGTCTGAAACCAACCGACGACAAAAATACATAGAGAAAAAGGAGTGGGGGGGGGGGGGGGGAGGTCCTGCCTAATCTCCTAGATCCGTAACTCCCTTTAGAAATAACCTAATGGTGCGGTGATGTAAATTTGAAATCAAAAGTCTCGAGTTTCAATCTCAATAATATCTTTAGGTATTAGTATATCATACTTGAGTTTCCAAACCTGTTACGGATTACCCTCTTCATGAAAGAAATAAAATAAAAATAGTGGGGGTGTCGAGTTAGATATATTGGTGAAAATTCTTAATTAAACGTTTCGAGTCTAAAAGTTTCTGAAAAATTAAAATTTAAATAGAATTCTAAATGCTGTTGGACCAATAACTATATTGATAGCTTTGAGGCTTAATTGTCACTATATTAACTATATTGTTGGAGATTTAAATGATTGGAGTATGGAGATTATTCATAGCCATAAGGGCTATCATTAAACTGTGCATAATTCCATTCTTATTGTATGTCTAATTTAAAATCTCAATTTTATAATCTCAAGAAATAATATTAAATAAAATGAATTATTTTCGTTGAAAAACATATTTTTTTTATTTCATCTTGCAATATACGGCACAGCCTTATAATTGCTGCAAAAATAAAACACCGTCTTTAATAATTTTTGCAAATACAACACGCCATAATTTTCCGGCAGATGAGATCATCTAGTCCAAATTGCGTGTCCCATCCGTGTGTCAACATTAAAATTGCATAATTTTAATAATGTTTTTCATTAAAAATAAAATTTATTATATTCTAACTAATATTTAATGCTAATAATTGAAATGTTAAAAAATCATATACCATAAGTTTGGAATAATCAACCATAAAAATCAATTATATTAACTAAAAAAAATTAAACACCAAAAAAAAATTATAAACCCTAATTGGGTGGAATAAAATCTAAATAATAATATAAAATTATACTAAACAAAATGAAAATAAAATTGGAGAATGAAATGGAAGAGAAACTAATAATTTTGATATTTGGAACACGGTTAATAATACACATAATTTTGGATTAGAGGATCTCACGTACCACGTTATTGTAATTATTTTATAAAAAAAAACTGCGCAATTTTGACGTTAAAACACAAACGGAACATGTAAATTTGGAATAGAGGATCTAGTCCCGCTTGGTTAGAAATGTTGGATTAAATTAATTGATGAATAGTTTCCGTGTTTGAGCCGTGGATGAATGGGGTTTGGTTACTGTGGAAATAAAAATTGTAGTCAATTATCTTTATTATAGATATAAATTAGGCAGCAATTAATGCTGCAAGATTTAGATAATGAAAATTGACAAGACAGATAAGATTCGTGGGAATGAAATTGGAAGTACTGAAAATTAAAAAAAGGTAAATAAGTGGCATTTCATTCTTGACCAAACTCTCTAGAAATTAATATTGGGCCGATGAAGAAATATTTAAAACGAGTTATGTGTCAAATTTAATTTATTTACAAAACACTATTCCTCTAATTAAATTCGCATATTACAAAGTAATTAACACCAATATCATATCATGCATTCATTTCATCTCATATTTTAGTTGTTGATTTTGTATAAAATGAAATTATCTACTATACTCTGTGCAACACAGTTAAATTTATTAATTTTCTCAATTTTTTAATTCAATTTTAATTTATTATGCTTTATTTTAATTTCGCACTTATTAATTAGGGTTCATCCTACACAATCAGGGTATATAATTATATTTTTACGAAATATTAGAAAATGAAATATATTATTTTTCTTCCATGATTTAGTTTAATTTTGTAATTATTAATAAATTGAAAATAAAAAATTGAAAAATTATAAATTCTAATAATTAAAAAAATCGACCACAATAATGAATGATTAACTAAAAATTAAATAATGAAAAATAACTATCCAGAATCAACAGTAATTAATAAGTGTAAAAATAAACTAAAACATGGAAATTTCGAATATGGTAAGCAATATAATGGTTTAATTATGTTTGACAAAAAATAATCCTCTTTTAACTTTTCTAATCATCTCAATATCTAACGGTTGCATTCCTCTAATGCAAATGTGCTCTTTTATTCCATATTTTACAATTATAGAAAAATTTGAAATAAAGAATTTCTTTTTTCTAAAAAGGAGGGGAAGAGAAAAATAGTTCCAAACAAGTAGCACTTTACTTGGACTCCTGGGGATCTGTTTAAAAAAAAACTATTTCATGAAGCAACAAATATTCCTTCAAACTTCATTAAAAAATAAATAAAATAAAAACTAAGAAAAATATAAAAAGAAAGCTAAAGATATTCACTTTTCCCTATTCCCATGGGGAAGATTTGTCTTTCCCTTTACCATCACCACCTTACATTTTTTTTGCCTCTCTCTCTCTCTCTCTCTCTCTCTCTCTCTCTCTCTCTCTCTCTCTCTCTTCTTTTTTTCTTTTTTTTCTCTCTCTTTATGAAAATATGTCACTCTCTTAGCAACTTGGGATCTAACCTCTCCCCATTCTCTTCTTTTTCAGTGTTTGTCTCCATTCCAAATCCTGCTTTTTCCACAAAATCCCACAAAAATTTACATCATCAAATTCCATAAATCAGAAAGTAACATTACAGTAACATCTTGTTATATGGTATGATCAAAAAGCATAGTGAAAAAGAGAATGTACAAACCTAACAAAAGAAAAATAAAATAAAAATAATTAACATCAAGAAATATTATTCATCTCTAATCATCGGATCAAACCACTAGCTATAGCACAATTAGTATCGAAATGAGTAGTCTCATACACGGGTAGTTCTTCGCTATACCTATTGCTCCCGAACAACGCTAGGTGATCGAGCTCGAACAAGTCCGAGCTCGAGTCACTAAGACAATCGTCATCATCTTCTTCGTCCTCGTCCTCATTAAAAAAGACACCATTCCCCTTACTACTACTATTATTATTATTATTAGTATAACCCTTAAGCACACTATCATGTGTGACACGCTCGACCTTCTTATTCAGTTTCAACCCCGTTAGTCCGCTCGGGGGCGGCAACGGGGGCAGACCGACAAACCTGCCGGAATCATCATCGTCATCGTATATACTCTTTTTCCCGCACGGCCGCAAATCTCCGTCCACGATCACGCTGACGGGTTCGAACCTCACCGTTCTCTGGGGCCCGTCCCGCATTTTCTCCCTCGATCGCGGTGAGTACTTACTCAAACACGACCGCGAGAAGGAAGAAGCCGATGAACAGGTCGACGGAGGATGTCGGCCGGCCGGAGACTTGACGTCCCGAAATCCTGACACGACCGTGGTCGTGTGAGGATTTCTTGACTTCTTCCCACTCGCATTGCTGAAGAGTGAGTTGATGAAGCTGGTGAGCCGCCCACCGGGTGAAATGGGCTGCTTCACTTTCTTCAAGTTGGCGTAAATCTTCAACGCCCTAGATTTTGACTTGATCAAATCGTCATCAACGGCTCTATTTCCATCACGAATTTTACGATCATCATCATCACTCTTGAAGAACGGCTCTTGATCTTTATTGTTGCCGGTCCGAACCGGCTTAGGCCGGGTGGTGAAGCACGAGACCTTCGGCCTCGACCGAGCGGTCGAGGCGAAGAACTCCGTGTCGGAGGAAGAGAGGGCGCCGGAGCTGTCGGAGGAGCTCGACGTCGAGCTGAAGAAGATCAAGTCGTTGTCGTGCAACGGTTTGTTGTCGGAATCTTGCAGAAACTGCTGTCTCTTTTGAGCTGCAGATTTCTCATTAGCCTCTTTCTCCATCCATTTCTCGACCCTTCGAAAACTTGCTATCTCTTCATAACCGCCGCCGCCGCCACCTTGCCGCCTCGAACTCTTTTCTTTGTAGGTCTTGAAATCGTCGGATTTGTCGGCATTCCCGTCGATCGAGCGGTAGATTTCGTCGAGGAGAGAGGAGGAAAACGAGGGAGGATTTGTTCTGTCGCTTTTTCTTGATTTGAAGTTTTGATCTCTACATAGTTTTTCTCGAGGGTACATTTTTGGTTGGCGTAGGTAGGCAGAATCTGAGGTTTTGTGGACTAAGGTTTGTGTAGGAGAAAAAAACAAAAGGTGGGAGGAAAAAGGAGTAATGAAGAGGGGAAAATCTAGAGAGAGAGTGGGATGAGAGAGAATGGTATTTTTGCAGAAGCTTGAGGTTGAAGATGAATGGAGAGAAGGGAATAGGAGATAGAGGAATATAAAGGAGTCAGCACGCGCGGTCTAAATTTAAGTCCATGCCAGCTTGGAATTTGATTCTTGGATTATTATTTATTTTAATTGTCCAAAATTTCACCATTTTTTGCATTTTATGCAATTATATAAGTATATAGTATAACATATAATCATTTAGGATTCTGGTGGGGATAACATAGTAGTGGAGTGAGTTGTTTGGGATCCAAAATTACGGGTTTGAATATCCTCAATACTACCAGGTTGGATGTGTGAGTAAAAATAAAAATAAAAAAAAGAATTATTTAGGATAAATTGGACTTTGATACTTATGTCTTCTGTTTTTTTAGGGTTAATTGCCAAATAAATCATCACGTTTCCACCCTTTTGTAAATTAGACACCACGTTTAAATCTAATCAATTACAACACCACGTTTTAATTTGTATGGAATTAAACATCCCGAATTTTTCCGGTGAGTTAAATATGACGTATTTGGCCTAAAAATTATGTTGGCAACCACGTCAACACATACGTGTAACAAATTAAACGACACTGTTTTTGTTATTTTCTCTTCTTTTTTATTGAAAAAAATTATTTTTTATATAATTATTTATTTCTAAAATAGAAAATATATTGAGAAAGCTAATAAAATCGGCGTCGTTTATTACATGTGTGTGTTGATGTGGCTGCCAACATGGTTTTTAGACCAAATACGTCATACTTAACTCGCCGAAAAAATTGAGGATGTTTAATCCCAAACAAATTGAAACGTGGTATTGTAATTGACTAGATTTAAACATGGTGTCTAATTACAAAAAGGTGTAAACATGATGATTTATTTAGCAATTAACCATTTTTTAATGATATCCCATTTTTCAAAATTAATAAAAAAGTACTCGCTTTTTCAAAAAAATTACAATTTGATCAAATTTACAGCTTGAAAATTATATGTAATTGATTGTATTTTAATATTTCTATTTATCGAGCTGTGTAAAAAAAATCATCCTATCAAGAAATCTTGAAATATAATTAATTATGTATAAAAAATTGATTAAATGTTAGATTTGTAAATTTTTTTGAAAATATGAATACTGTTTAATTTGTTGATTTTGAAAAAGTGGGCTTTTTTTTTTTATTTTAAAAAGAGTCTAAAATGCAGATGACAAACGTGATTTGACAAATTATTTATGATGGGCTGTAATGAGAAAAAATTTACGTATGGATAAAGTATGGTCAACTATGAGGATATAATTACTTATATAAATAAATTAGTGGATATATATAAGATGGATTGTTTCATTTAATATATAGTGAAGATAAATTAGATACTTAATGAGGAAATTTACAATTATGTTATTTGCATTGATTTCAATCAAACCTATATAGAACTACATTTTTTACTAAAACAGTATTCGGATTTGGTGACATGAATACGAATATAATCTTTATTAGATTTAAAATTTAATTCACTTTCTTTATTTTTACTTTTGATGACGGCGGTATTTCTCCGCATCCGCTATTTGCGGGTGTATTAATATTATGTAAACTTTACTCACGTGCAATAGTCTGCTCGTCTCACGTACATATAATGATGTTGATAAAATATTTTTGATGACACGGTAATTCTCCACATCCGCTATTTGTGGGTGTATTAATATTATGTAAACTTTGCTCACGTGCAATAGTCTGCTCGCCATCTCACGTACATATAATGATGGTGATAAAATTTAAATCTAAACATTTGATCTTAGCTACACCACCGAGTCATTATCGAAGAAGGACCAAATGCATTATTCAGCATTAACTTTTTAATAAATTTCCCATTTTTCCACATGTACAACCTTGTTACTTAAAGAAAAAGTAAAAATATATAGTTGATTCAATTTTTTTTGTTTCAAATTGTGGTCTACAGTATGTGTGTGTGTATATATTACATGTACACCAAACATACATATTCTTTTGATATTTTTATTATTATTATTATTATTATTATTATTATTATTATTATTATTATTATTAAAAATGAATCCAAATTGACTACATGAATTTATTTTTTATTTACTTTATTGGCAACATCACTTGCAGCCATCTTCATAAAATCAAAGAGATCAGGATTAAATTCCTAATTCTCTATTTGAGATTTCCTATTACACTCTTAATGTTACACTATGTGTTTCACTTTTAAATTATGTATATATATATATTTGTGATTTAGTTTAATTTTAAGATTGTTTTTCATAGGTTCACCCATCCAATTAAGGTTTATAATTACTTTTCAGTATTTGATTTTTAATTTTCAATTAATAATTCATTATTATGGGTGATTAATTCAAAATTAAATTTTATAATTTTTTTTATAAATATTGACCATTATTATTTATGTTAGAATTTATTTTTATTTTATAATAATTATCATTAAAATTATAAATTTTATAGTGAAATATGGAGTGAAACGTAGAAGTGCAACGGAAAATTTGAACCCTCAATTCCCCACCCCAACTAAAAAAATAGTTTTAAAATTTATAAGAAGTGATTAATTAATTAATTAATTAATGGGGCCATGTACATATATGTGTGGGGACAAAGATTCTGATTTCTTGAAAGTGCAATTTAGTGGGTGAAAATAACAGAAACACTCTGGTTACTCTACTAATAATTTGTTGCGACACTTCTTTTGGAAAGAAAAAGCTGGTGACTTTGGAAGTTGAGAATAGGGAACGTGTCAATTAAATATAATAAATGAAATAATTTGAATTTTAGGTTAAATAAATTAAAACGATTATTTATTTTTTACTATATATTTTTGTTTCATACTTTTCATATTGGCCCGTTACATGATTCGATCGGTGTATATATATATATATATAATATAATAATGCATATACCTTAAATAAGTGACGGATCCCATAAATTTTTTTTAGAGGGGCGGAACGGTATGACTTTAAGTCCTTGTTTGTTTTTATTTTCAACATCAATTTTCAGGTTTTAGTATTTTCAGTTCAATTTACGTACTGATTTTTGAAAAATATATAATTATTTTATTATGATGAATGATTTAATATTTAGAGTTATAGGTTTGGAAAATTGAAATATGTTTGTTTGGTTATATTTTCAATTTGAAAATTGTGATTGAGATGAAAAGATAAATATTTGTGTGGTTGTGATGAATTATTGAATATTCAAATAATGGGTCCCACTGTAATTATATATTTATGATTGAATAGGTTAAATATGATTGAAAAAGTGAACTAAAACTGAAAATAAGTAAGACAAATGTGTTTTTGGTGTTTTGAATAGTAAAACATGAGAAATTTCCATTTTGAAATAAAAATAAACAAGGCCTAAGATTCTCGTTTGTTCGCACAGCTAAGAAAGAATAGTGGAGAATCCCGAAATGATTGCTAATATTTATACATTTAATTTCCTTTATATAATTGTGTTGATGAAATTACGACATTTCTAGTTTTTTCATATTTTCTCTTGTGAAATAATGTCATTTTGATTCCACTTTCCTCCCGTTTCCCATATTAAATCGAAAAGATTGTTGTTGTCTATTAAGACAAACAATTCACAATAATTACTAGAATAAAAATAGATTTGAAATGATGTTTTATGAGCTTATAATTTATTAATCTCAATTAAATTGGCTATGCACAATAATAATTCGAAAGAATAAATTTTTATAAATAATTTAAGATAGTTATCCTTGTATCCGATGTCATTTTTCACAATTGATTCATTAGCAATAGATACATGAGAAGATGAAGAAGATGCACTCTACTAATTTTTGAAAAAAACCTCTCCATACTCTCTCTCTCTCTCTCTCTCTATATATATATATATATATATGTATGTATGTAAAAAAAAAGTTGGGGGCAAGTGATCGAAATTATGATTCAAAGAGTGTCAATTTCTTAGATCGAGCTATCCAAATTAAATTGTACCTATTAGTAGTGATCGACCTCGGAATAGATATATTATTGTTGCATGCATGATAGTTTTTTTTTTCTTTTTTGTGACGATGAGAGTAATTCGTAGTACGTACTCGAGCGTAAAAGTATAAAACTCTTGGTCCTATGAAATAGTCTGCATATTACACAAATGATGTAAATCACATTTGAAAAATCAGATGTCACGGGCTTATACGTAAAAATATTAGTATATTTTGAACTTGAAAATTTAGATTCCAAACTATATATAGCACTCTATCATTAACTCGTTTAAAAGGGAACTGCATGAAATTTTTTTAGGGGGAGGTGGGGGGTCTCTTGTGTAATTTTCATGCTTAATAAAGCTTCTTTTTCAAATACAAAAAAAAAAAAAGAAAAAAGAAAAAAAAAAGAAATAAAGAAGGAAGAGAAAAGAGAAAAAAATCTACAATCATTTATTCATAATTATACACCCCACCTCATAGTTGAGGGGCGTGTTAAATATGGATCATTGTATTTGGAAATATCTCATTAATTAGATATAACATAAAATTCGTACTTTTATATTGTTTGAAATTTCATGTCGTACATTTTCGTGTTTCACTATTAAATTTATAATTTTAATAATATTTATTATAAAATAAAAATTAATTATAACATAAATAAGCGATTGTCAATATTTATCAATAAAAAATAAAATAAAAGAATTATAAACTTTAATTTTGAAATAATCAACCATCCATAATAAGGAATTATTAATTGAAAATTGAATACTAAAAAAATTATAAATCCTAATTGGATGGGGTGAATCTAAAACACAATCGTAACATCAAATTAAATCACGAAAAAATAAAATTGAAGAAAAAAATATAATAAAATACCGTAATTTAAAAGTACAACACATAGGGTGCGTAGTCGAAGTCCCATTCTATGCCTTGCTATTAAAATTACATAATTTTGGTATTAATTTATTTAACCGATGTTTTCAGGAATCTAGTTGGCTTGGGTCAGACGGCTTTTCTATAAGTCCCTAATTTATTTATTTAATTTGTTATTTTTAACTTGTATGATTCTGATATATACTTTGGAATGTACTAAAAAGTACTGATATAAAGATTAACAAAAAAAATATAAAAAGATCAGTGATGGCAAGGAATGTCATGGTATGCAAGCCAAGTTAGGAATATATATCGATAAAACGTATGTGAGACTGTTTATGGATTAAAATTTAATAGATAAATTAAGGATTTAAATTCATATTTAGTGACACATTTAATTTGTAATTTTATTAATTTTTGAATTCGGATATTGATCCGTCCCATGAATTTTGACCCATAAAATAATTAATCTCACACAAGATTCCCTATAAATAGATTTTTTTAGACGAAAATCAAATGACATTAGTATGAAAATCTCTCAGACGAGGGAATGTTAGATAAAATAAAATCCGGAACAACACTTGTAAAACCTAATGATGGTTTAATCAAACCTACAAAATGGCAAGGAATTTACCAAATGATATAATTATAAAATAAATGAATCACTTAATTATATTTTATGAAAACAAAATATTAAAACTTAATTATAAAGTATTATTGTGAAAAATTATATACTCCCTCCGTTCCAATTATATAATCCATAATTCCCTTACGTAGATTAAAAATATTTATGAAAACAAGATATTAAAACTTAACTTCCAATATTACCCTTATTTAAAATTTATGACTTAAAAAAAATTAAGTGCTTGATTTTTAATTTCGAAGACGTAACAATGGTGTATTTGTATATTACTATGAAAATTAATACTATTTATAGTTATGAGACTATATAATTGAGACACGTTAAAATAGTAACATGAAGTATATAAATGGAGGGAATGGAGTATTATTCCATTGTTTCTACACACACACACACACACATATATATATATATATATATATATATATATATATGTATATATGTATATATATCGTCAAATCGGCATCTTTTATCACCATGCAGAGACAATGACAATTGTACCCTCCAAAACATTTAATTTATTACTAGGGATTCGCGCGCGTGTGTATATATATATATATATATATTTCCATAATCGAATTTAATTTGTTGTGTTTTAACTACTAAGAATAAATTGTAGGTGGAGCCATTTTATTTTTCTTTTTATTAAAGTTTTACGAGGTTTGGTGAAACAAGTAGGAGGCATCTTATATCTCTAGCTACTAAATATAAATATACGAAAATTTAATTATTTTATCGTATGTTGTTCTAATATTGGATAATTTATATGTAACGCGTTGAATAATTTGAATTTCTCACCAAACTACCACAATTAGAGAGCTGCGCACATGCACGTACCAACTAATTATTCATTTAATTTTGACACAATTCCTTAATTAATTATAACATATATGGGGCCATATTAAAATGAATATATTTTTTATAGATTTAGCGGCCATTTCATTTTTTTTTTATATTTTCCCTTTTCATATTTTAAGTAAACATTTTTATTGCATTTTTGTGATGTTAATTCAATAACGCATGCAGTTGGAATGTTTTATTAATTTTTCGATTCTGTACACATGATGTATAACAATGGAGTACTTCTTTTTTAAAACATATAAAAATAACTCTCTTTTTTTTTTTTGTAGTACGAATTATATATACTACATTAGTACGCCAATTAAAATCCTATAAAAATATTTTTGTGTGACTGACGAATTATTAAATGATAGAAAATAACTTAAATCATGACTTTATATACTTTCAAAACTAATTATTTTAGTCCTACAATCCTAGCTAGACATCATACAATCAAAAAATAATTTGATAATGATTAAATTGTGTAGATAGGAGTTGGTTTTTCGTTTGAAGCCGAACTTTGGGGAGTAATTCTCTCATTGGAATTTGCAGCTGCCCACAATATGACACATATTTGGCTTGAAGTGAATTCGAAGTTGGTACGTAGCTAGTATTTTTGCAAGAAAGATTGACTTAGATCCATAGAGAGTAAAGGCAAGACTGTTGAGAGTTTTCAATTTTCTTCAGGGAGTTCACTTTAGGGTCTCACATATTTATCGTGAAGGGAATCAGGTGACGGATAAATGGACAAATAATAATCTTGGGGTGGGCTGGTGGAAATGTGCCATACCGGAGATAAAGAAGGCGGTGGAGATGGATTTTTTCGCCAGAGGGGTATTTCAGGCTCGGGGATATGACTAATTTGATTATTTTTGTGGGGGGTTTTAGATTTCATTTTATTTTGATGTTTTTGAATTTTTCTAACTCGTCGCTTGTTTTGATGAGTTTTTTTTTGGGTTGTAATACTATTTTTCATTTTTTTGTTAGTTTTAATAATATTCATTTCATTAGGGATATCGCCGTACTTTATCATATTTCAATTTGAAGTCCATAAAATTATATTAGTCACTTCTACTCAGTAAATGCTTATATACACATGTAAGCATATCTTTAAAAATAAAATGACTAACCTATTACTTCCTATTACTCCAATTTCATCTTCGTAGAATTGTAATTATACCAGTATTTCTCCTGTACGATGTACAAATGTTATTTTATGCACGTTAAGTTTCTCCTGTGCGACGTACAAATTCATTTGACGTGCATGTTAGTTAATGAATATCAAATAATTCAAACTCAACAAAGTTCACTAAAAAGGTAAATGAAAATGGATTTTCATAATCATGGTAATTCGACGAAGAGGAGCCTCTAGGGGTTAAATTTAAATTAAGTCAAGACAACCATTGTTGGAGGAGAGCCTCAAGGTTGAAAATCAAAGAAAATATATATATATATATATATATATATATATATATATATATATATATATTACTTTTTTTTGTAAACTTAGTAATTTTTACTCGTAACTTTCATTGGGTTAAATTTTTTAATTTTGAATTATGGTGACTTTGGCCTAAGGAGCCTTAAATAAGCTCCCCAATAATTATTAAATGAGGAGCCACTAGTAAATAATTGAAAAAGAGGCCGGTAATTATCAGAAATAATTTGTAAAAGAGAAGGGGGTTAAATTTTCAGGGTAAAATAGAGAAAAAAGCCTGGAAATATTTACTTTAATGGTGGGCTTTTTTTTTTCTCCAAAAATCTGATTTCAAATCACAAAAGATAAAGTTTGAGTTTTAATTATCAAGGGTGTCACATCGGGATTGGACATTAGATTCACTCGAATTATTGAATCTTCAAAAGAGAATTTTACAGCACATCAATTAAAAAATAAATTGTGGGAACTAATATATATTAATTAACTATGGGGTTCTTTTATTTTTTTTTTATATTTAATTTTTTCTTTTTCTATATATATATATATATATATATATATAGTGTTAGTTTTGATCATATCGAGAGATTGTTCATCGGTCGCGATCATGGAAGCAAGTGGACAAAATAGAAGAATTTAATGTGTGGGTCTCTAAATATTTCAATTTGTTTTCACTTGATCGATATCTTGATCATGAAGTCAATTCTTTTTTTTTTAATTAATAAATAAAATAATATTGGCTCATCAAAATAATCTTAGCCTACTTTTTATATTCGAAAAAAGGGAATTGGCGATTTTGTGATCATTGAAGTATTTCTCAAGTTCATTTTCTTAGAATTTCATATTCGATATGATCGAGAATAATATTTATCATTTATTATAGGACTGAAATGTCGATAGTTCAAATTCTGCTAACATTTTAGATTGAGTTAATTGTCGCAAATGTATCATTTGAGAATAATTGTATGTATTTTAATATAGGATAAATATGTTGTAATATCTCATACTATTAAATTACAATTATATCATATAATTTTTGAAATAATATTCTAATGCCTAAACTAATGAAAAGCTACTCAATTAAAACTATCATTGGTACTTTGTGTAGCTGGAACAATGATTTTCCTCAATGGTTGAGGGAGCTAGTCGATTAATAAAACGATTCCCTTTATTTAAAAAAAAAAAACTATCATTGGCACTATTTTTTCAGCAAGATAAATTACACTTTGATACCTAAATTTTGGATCCCTTTTAATTAAAAAATAGCCCACATTTTCAAAATTAACAAAACAGTACTAACCTTTTCCAATATTTTTGTAAATTTAACATTTGATCAAATTTTCAGCCCAAAAATCTTATGTAATTGATTATATTTTAACATTTCTATTTTCTCAGCAGTTAAAAAAAATAATCCAATCAACAATCTTAAAAATACAATCAATTAACGTACAATTTTTTTGATCGTAAAATTGATCAAATGTTAGATTTACAATATTTAAGAAAAAGTTGGGTATTTTTTTAAAAAGAGTTAGAACGAAGGTATCAAAGTGTAATTTACCATTTTTAGAACCTGAAAAACTGATCTGATAAGTTCTTTTGTTAATGAGACGCGACACCTGTAAAATGACACCGACATTTTAATACGATAACTATTGAAAAAAATACTCAAAAGTTCAGGTCATGTCTTTTAATCGATGAAAAATACATTTGATGATAGTTTCGAGTAGTTTTTCAATAGATCAGGTATTAAAACACCATTTTCAAACGGTACGAGATATAACCATTAAGATCTATTTACCCTTCAATATAACCGACGCCACGTGTGTAAATTTATAACGTCATCGTCGGACGACCGACCCGACCGACCACCTGGCTTGCACGTGACCGTCACGATCTCAAGTGAGAAACCTAAGGATGGAGGGAGGGAGGGTGGTGTCCCAATGGAAACGCAAACATGGCAACATCATTAAACATAAATTAATCCGAAAGCGAAGTGTTGGAGTTACGTTAATTAATCCAAAATGGGGCATTTGAGTTCGTGGATTGCCAGGTATTTGCCCCCATAATTCTTGTCAAGATCACATGCTTTTTTCCTCTTTTGGATTTGGATAATTGCTAATGCCCATTTATTTTAGGACATTAGATGTTATTTTTTGCAGGCAACATCACTTTCTCTGCAGAGGCCTCTGAGTTTTGGTCTCTCTATTGGGGTTTTCTTCATTGGAAATCTCATACATTTGTTTTTTTAAGTACCAACTATGTGTTTGCAGCTAGGTTTGGACCATTTCTGATCTTGTTTGATCGTGTTATGCTTTGAGATTAAAGATAATTAATTATAGTCTTTGCCCTCGAAAAGCTTCTAATCGAGTCTCTTCCGACCCGGGTATGTGATGGTCTAATTGGCGAAGTGAGCAACCTCGAGAATGAAAAGGTCACGAGCTTGATCGAATTATGTCGACACTTAATTTCTAGATCGAGCTCTTTGACATTTCCCCTCCATATAATCAAGTAATGAATTGAATTCGAACTTGGATACAATCTCCCATCACGAATTACATGCACAACATATTATATATTGACAAAACTTGTATACGATCGTCTGAATGATCAACCATCTATTATACAGATCTATTACTTTAATCCAGATCTAATTATATAAGAACGTGGTGGATGTTTCATTATTATTTGGTTCAACAAAAGTATAATTTGTAATACTGAAAAATATCATTTATGATACAGAAAGGCAACACTATGTATTTCTTTTTTTTTTTTTACATAAAAAACGGTGCAAATTTTGTAATTATTTGATTCAGCAAAAGGGCGATGACATTTTTGTGATTATTAGGATCGAAAAACAATAACATTTCTGATTGAAATACTAAAAAATATCATTTTTTTGGATCAGGTTGGATGAGAAGATCTGTCTTATGAATTACTGAAAATTTGTCACCGTCATTGTTAGAAAATAGAATGATTATATTGGGATCTGACAATTTTTTTCTAATCGAAATATTGAAAAATATCATTTCTAACTGTGATTATTATAATACTTTAAAAAATCATTTGTCGGATCAGATTGGATGGGAAGAACTGTCTTATGAATTAAGTTCGTAAGACTGTTCCACATAAGTGTGCTACATATATAAATACATACATATACATATATATATATATATTATATAAAGATCTTGAATTAGAAATATAAAAATAATACAATTAGAGAGAGAAGCCAAGTTTTTAAAGTCAAATAGCAATCTTTTTCTGATGAATAAAACGATTATGGGGGGTATGGTATTGTCACACATTAGGTGGGCAATAGTCTTTGCTCTTTGACTCTTGACTAATAAAACATACTAGCAATTTGGACCAATTTTATGCCACTATATTTCACTTTAATTTCTTTTTTTCCTTTGAATATCTAACTCATTTTTCTTGCCATATGGGCCATATTGTGTTTCCTCTTCCTCTCACATCTTTTCTCTCTCTTTGACCAAGTTCAAAACTTAAGAGCTGATTAATAAATAGAGTGATATATATTATAAATTATTGATTGGAATATTGGATAATTCATTGCACACATGATTAAATTAACAATATATTTATTCTTTCTCAAAGATCAGAATTTACATGACTGATGACACATACATTTTGAGAAGAAAAAAAAAACCAACTTGAGCCTGATCAAATTTGATTAGACAGGACCTCGTTCAATAACAATTCAATTAGTTACAAATTAATTCATAACATAATTGATTAATACTCCCTTCCTTTTAAAATATGCGTTGTTTTAGAATTTTTAATTTATGTCACAATATTGTAGTTTAATATATTTTCACATTATCTCCCAATTTTAATTCTGTATTGGCCCGTTTGGTTGACAAAGAATCTGACCTTGGAAAGTAATCCGATTCCTTATTTTTAATTTTTTGTGTTTGGTTCAATTTTTGGAAATTTTGGAAAGTAATAAAAATCCTCAAAACATGGAAACTAATACAACTTTCCCAGATTCAGAATATCTACTTGGAGTAGGTATTCTTATAACTTGCCTATAGAAATCTTGTGTTAAATCATTTTTATTATTTGATTTTTTCATCCATTATTTTTATAAATTCTTATTAAAATTGTATTTATAATTTTTCAATAAAAAATTGAAAATTTTGAAAATATATTTTAATTTTTTTTTTGTGAATTATTGTTTGTTTTTTATTATAAAGTTTAGACTTTCAATAAAAAAATTAAAAAAAATCCTGCTAAAATTCAATTATCACTCTTTTTTTTGGCAATTGATGGTAGAAAAATGATAAACTTAAAATAACGAGCAACTTAATTTTAGAATCAACAACAAAATTCAACATAAATAACAATTTATCTTCGAATGATGTCAACTGAATATATATATATATATATATATTTACTTAATTAATTTATCTTTATTTTTTATTTTATTTTCTTCTTCTTGATTTTTTTTTAATTGGGGAAGGAGAATGATGATCATATTCCAATTTCTCACCATAAAATGGGTGACAAATACCTCTAGACTACAAGTCTTCAATATTATTAATTTATTTTAATAAGCCTACTTGATTAATTTGAATAAAAAAAATACTAAAATGAGAATTTTGATAATTTTCTTATTATGTTCTAAACACAATATAAATAATATGTACCATTCATTTTTCTAAAAATCACTTTCCTAGAAATCATATTCCCTAACAACTTTACTTTCCTGCCAACCAAGCGAGCTCACATGTCTTTATTATGAAAAGAAAGAAATATGCAATTTTAGGGAAATATATCTTAATAAAATTTAATATGTTGTGGAAAGAGAGGAGTTATATTTGTCAAAATCGTCATATCTTTAATTCTATGAACAACTTTAAAACAACATATATTTTGAAACGGGAGTTAGTATCTAACTAAAATTTGATCAGCTGCATACCATCACTTTCAATACGCTTATGCCCATTTCGGTGCTAGGATAGGCAATGTTTGGTAGCCTGGATAAAGACATATTAGTATGGGTATCCAGCAAAAACCGTGTGTTTGGTAGCCATTATTCGTTCACGCGAGGCCCGGTCCTAACGCGAGGCCCGGGGTGTAATTTACTGATTCGGCTGGATAATGTATCCGACGCCCCCCTGGGATACAGTTTCTGGCGTAGCAATCTTAGTATATATGCCTTTATCTAGACTACCAAACATTGCCTAAACTAATTTACTCATTCCAGAACTTAATCTACCAAATAAAATAATGTACCAAACAGATGTGTGAAACAATCTTAGAATATTTATCTTAATAACCAAACACACAATTAAAATAGCTAATACGCAATTATCTTTCAAAACAATCCAGATTTTACTAATGTGTGTTAACATTGCTTCAATTATCACGACTTTTACGTCTTTTAATTCGGACAATTACAACATAAAATGACTTTCTTTTCTTCGCAATTAAATTAAACATACGAGCAAAATCTAGTGTATTTAAATCCGATGTGGTGATAGCTTTGTATCAATTTTGTGTCAATATGACACAATAATCATTACGTGAGTTGTGAAATTAAAGATGTACATGGGGTTGAAAGTTGAAGGTAGATAATAATATTTCTTTTTAATAAAATAGTTAATTGTCAAATAAATCACCATGTTTTCACACTTTTGCAAATTAGACATTACATTTAAATATAGCCAATTACAATATCACGTTTTAATTTGTATGAGATTAAATATCCCTGATTTTTTCAGCTAGTTAAGCATGATGTGCCTCGTTTATAAACCACGTTGATAGCCACGTCAACACACATGTGTAACAAACGACATCGATTTTGTTAGTTTTCTCAATATTTTTTCTATTTTAAATATAAAAATAATATATAAAAAATGATTTTCTCTACAAAGAAAGAAAAGAAAATGAGAAAACGACATCGTTTGTTACACATGTGTGCTGACGTGACTGCCAACGTTGTTTATAGATCATACACACGATAGTTAACTCGCTGGAAAAATTGAAGATGTTTATCTCATACAAATTAAAACGTGGTGTAGTAATTGACTAGATGAACTCTTCTGTGCAACGCCCCCCTCCCCACTATTTACATCGCTATTTCAGACGGCGCGTGGGTCCACGCGTGCGTCTATTTTTTTTCTTTTGATTTTATTGTTTTTTCTTTTATTTTTTTCCAAAAATTTTATACCCTAAAATAAAATTAGTGAACCCTAAAATTAAAATTAATTGATTTAATTTATTTAAAATAAATATAAATTTATACCCTAAAATGAAATTAATAAATCCTAAAAAACACCAATAAACTCCTAAAAATACCTTAAAAATACAAAATAAATTCCTAAAAACACCTTAAAGAACACAAAATAAACCCCTAAAAAATTTACAAAAATCCTAAAAACACAAAATAAATCCCTAAAAAACCCTAAAAAAACAAAATAAACCTCACTAAAAACCATGAACCCTAAAAAATCATGAACTACTAAACTTTAAACATTAATTGGAATGAAAAAAAATCACAATTTGAACTAAATAAACTAGCATAAGATAACTACCAAATGCCTTACTTTTTAATGATGCATGTGATACTTTTCGAATTTTGAGTGATACTTTTTAGTGCTGTTGTGATATTGATTTTTCTGATTTTTTTTTGCGGGTTGACCCGCGTTTTGACTTGACCCATATGAAATAGTGCTATTTAAACTTAGTGTGTGTTTGTGAATTGACTAAGTTTAAATATGATGTCTAATTTATAAAAAAAAAATTGTGATTTATTTGATAATTAACTTTTAATAAAATAGTAAGGGCAAATTACAATTTAATTCCCAATGTTTGAAGGTTTTAACAAAAATAACCTAACGTTTTGATAATAACAATTTAATTCCCAACGTTTGGATATTTTAACAAAAATAACCCAACGTTTAATATTAACAATTTAATTCCGAACGTCTGAAAATTTTAACAAAAATGACTCAATATTTTAAGCTTAAAAGCTATTTCGGTCGATTTAAATCACATTTATTCTCAAGTGAGCTAGAAACCCATATAACGGACTAACATTTTTTGCCGAAAAAATGACCAAAATGGTTTTTTTTTGCCTAAATTATCGGGTCATTTCTGTTAAAATGTTTAAACGTTGGGAATTAAATTGTTAATAATAAACGTTAGGTTATTTCTGTTAGAATATCCAAACGTTGGGAATTAAATTGTTATTATTAAAACGTTGTGTTATTTTTATTAAAACCTTCAAACTTGAGAATTAAATTTTAATTTGCCCAAATAGTAAATGTTTGGACTCTTCCCACGTGCGTGGCACTTGCAACTGCTGCTGACGTCAGCAACTCCGAAGTTCTGTCAGACGAGAAGCTCGTGGCGGGGAACATCTTTACTGTGCTCGTGCTTGTTTATGCTCTTTCACAATGGCAAATTAAAACTACCATAAAAATACAATCTCAATTCTAACATGCTTTCCTAACTAAAATTGTCACACGTTTTAATTCCTTGTCTCGTATTTTATTTCATTTTTTCTATAAGTATAACGATACGACACAACACTATTAAATATGCGTATACCGAAGCTCGTCTTAAATATTTACTTGCCTTGTACTAGTTATAAAATTTGGAGCCATAATATTAAAAAACACTCAATTACTTTATTTATATTGTTAACGGCATCCTAATCCGATCTCATACTAATATGAGAGATAGGGAGATTATGTTTTTATTAATTATTAAAAATATACATGAGCTTATAAAAAAAACCGGCCTCTCTAAATTTAGAGACAAGAACTCTCTTTGTATACTCTGTTATTTGCTTGAGAATTTAGGAGATACTGGTCAATTTTGAGTCAATTTATCGATCTCTTTCTTCAAGTTAGACACATTCATGTGATGGTCGCATATTGAATGTGGCATAGTAGTGAACTGGTAAATCTTGGAATTGAAAATCTCTTGACTATGATGAATTTTAGAATTACATCGTGGGCCTGTCTTATTCTTATTAATAGGATGGGTTTAGCCAACACATATTTTCAAGTAGTGACTGCCGGTTACGATTGACGTCACACAAAAACAAAAATGAAATTAAGGAGGGTCAAGATTGCCTAATTAGGAGGGTAGTGTACCATTGAAGCGTGGATAAGAAACAGAGACAAGGGTCACTGTCTTTAGTCTTTAGGCATGTGTGTGTGAGAATTCAAAAGATTGGTTGGATCCAAATATGCAAAGAGTGAATTGAAGATCCCAATGAAGAATATATTGCTCCAACAAGGATGGGGGACCATTTCTCCACTATTTATATGTCACCAACATATTTATCTTATTAGTAGAAAGATGGATACTAGGGCACAA
This sequence comes from Perilla frutescens, assembly GCA_026008535.1. Lineage (NCBI taxonomy): Eukaryota > Viridiplantae > Streptophyta > Magnoliopsida > Lamiales > Lamiaceae > Perilla > Perilla frutescens. The sequence continues at coordinate 66,454,548 of BRKX01000008.1, read as the reverse complement.
ATAATTTAAATATATCTTACAAAGTTAAAGTTCGGAAGTATCCGATTGTGGACATCCGAGCGGTGAAGATCATGGGTAAAAATGATTCATCACATTCTTGTAGTTCAATTGTCGCTCTTCTTGAAATTATGATCACTATGTGCACATAAATGTTTTAGTGGAATGCTCGATTATATATGTTGTTAAAAATGCGGGAACAACCACAAGAAAAAGATAACAGAAATAATACGTACGAAATTGGTAAGACGGTTAGATTAAACAACTTACTGTACGGGGATTTCGTCCAAATTTCAAGAATTATTTACTACTCCTTCGAGAAGACTACTCTGGAAATTTACACATACATGACTTTCTCATTATGTCTTCGTTTCATTCTTCACGAACCCTTTGGTAAACCAATTTGTAAGATCCCCATACAAGCGTGCTAGCTGGACTAACCAACTACCACACCTTCACTAACAATCTCTCCAGAAATCACGAACAAGAACTCACGTCCCTCAAGTGTTTAACTCACGAAAAACACTAAGTGGTAGAACACCATGTTAAACTAATAAAAGAATTACTATAGCTAAACAAAGATCATATGCCTACACTACCAATGCGATCAAACAATATATCAAAGTGAGTAAAATAATAAAAGTTACATTGATAATAAGCATGAATTGGTCTTCGTATAGGACTTTGAATAAAAGTGGCTCAATCTTCAATCTTCGCCCGTATGGAAGTCAATCTAGGACATATGATGCTTTTCTTGTATGAAAGCGTAAAAATCAATACAACATCTACAAGTTTACTCGTACGTGACAGTAACTAAAAGGTCCAAAATGTTCCATGTAAGACATGTCTTCATGATGGTAACCGTCTAAAATCGTCATCGTAGAAAATCTCCAAGAAGAGCGATCTTATTATTTTCAATTTATTTCTAGATCCCTAATCAAAGAAAGATAAATCTTTCAAAATTGGGAGACGAAACTCGAATTATTGAAAATAGATATTTCAAAGAAAAGGAAAACTAGAAAAATCTTGATTGGGAAAGAGTGTTCTTTTTTCAGAACAAAGCCCCTCTTGATATGGCTCTCTCCCACCTGACAGACAACTCTCTCTCTCTCTCTCTCTCTCTCTCTCTCTCTCTCTCTCTCTCTCTCTCTCTCTCCTGAGATATTGCCTGGCACACACCTCCACGTGCGAACAGAGGGCACTTCGCTTTCTTGGCTGCATTGCTGTCACGTGCACTGCATGCCTTCTCGTCAACATCCACATCCCAATATGTTATGTGCATGCATGTGCATAAATATGTAGTGACATGCATGCATATATACACTTTACTCGTGTATGTATATGTTGATCTATTTGAGAGCCTCTCTTAATTATCATTCAATTTATGGGTGTCACGTATTTATTTCTTAGGCAGAATACAAGGCACAACTTCAATGCGAAAATGACAATGTTTTTCATTTCCTCTTTTTTGTTTTGCTTTTCATTTTCCTCATTTTTTATTTATGGTCATACATATATATAATTAAAACGATAAATACGACGTCACGTGTACTATAAAAATTTGTATGATCTTTTGCATGTTATGATTGGGTAGTTATTATATAGGTAACGTGAAAAGATTAATTTTTTTTGATATACTCATGATTTGGAGGAAATTAAGGATTTTCTTGAAATAAAATAAAGTAGCTTTGTTGATCCTTTAATGAAGTCTAATGTCCACGTCAAGTGTGTACGAACATTCATCGGGTAAACTCTAAAGATCTAGATTTATAAGAAATTTAATAAAAGGAAAAAAATAAAATTATAATTTATATATATAGTTCAATAGTTGGTGAGATTTGGGCTTGGCTGAAATGATTTGGATTTAACATGAATTGAGTTCAAAACGGGCCTAAGTTATAAATGTAAGCATAAGTTGGCTTTTGGGCTCGATCTAATCGATTCTAGTACTAGTGTATTTTTTTTTAAGGTTTTAACCATAAAAATCATGAATTTTAGGCACAATGGTAAATTCAATATATGTAAAGAAAAGCACTTGTGTGCACTAGGTGCACCATCTAACGTGTTGATTGGACAATATCGGAAAACGCGTGTTGACTCGATCAATTCGCAACAAAAAAATGATAATTCAAAATCAGTATCAACCGTAATACTAAAAATATCACTCGTAAGCCCAAAAGTATCACCCGTACCCTAAAAAAGTATCGATTAGAAAAAAACCCTCAAAATCAGTATCAATTGTAACACTAAAAAATATCACTCAAAATTCAAAAAATATCATCCGTATCCTTAAAAATATCACATATTTTAACATTTTTCTCTTTTGCGCGTTGACTGTCTGATAAAAGTTTATATATATCTAGTGCATGCAAGTTTTTGCCATATGTAAATTTTAAAAGTTGGCGATTAAGAACACCAATTTTTAATTTCGTTTGGTATTAACATTACCAATTAAATTTCTAGAAAAGAAAAAAAAAATTCACCTCTGATTCAACAGCCAACTTGTTCATTGACCATCAATTTTTTAAAAAGGATGTTGAATCGGCCAAATTGCACACTTGCATCAATAAAAAAAAGATATTGAAATTTGGCTGTTCCGATATTCTTTTTCGAATATTGATGGATCATGAGCCACGATAAGGCTAGATAGATGATTAAGTTGGCGACTGAATCGACACTGATTTTTTTTTTCTCTGGAGAAGTTGAATAACACTTAAATTAACAATTTGTGTTTCAATTACCTTATTTTAAAAATTATTTGGGTTGAATCTTCATCTATTCCCAAAGTTCATTATTATAAAAATAATTGACCCCAAAAATACAGATAAAAAAATATTTGTTAAAACAAAAAACACTATGGAAATTCAAATTTAAGCATCTTTGTTTTTACATATAAATGTAAACATATATTTATATATAATATATTAATTTTATCCTTCAAAAAGACAGCACTTGATTAAAATATTTCAACATTTTACCATTCATTTATATTTATATTTTTTCCTTAACGGTCATTAACTGCCACATCTTTTTCCCGCCCTTCTCCTCCTCTTCCATTTTAATTCCTCAACTTTCAATCAAACTCTCAATTTTTTTTTTTTAATTTCAATCGCTTCAATTCCGGCGAAATACTACTGTAACATCAAACGCAACGAAACTCGCCGCCGCGGCGCTTGGTTCGCGCCAGGCGTCGCCACCGGCCCACCACCGTCGGCCGCCAAGAAAAAAACACAAAAATGGCGGACCAAATCCCCACCGTTCCACATGATCAACACATCATCCACTCGATTTCAAGCGTAGAGCAATTACTATTGTTCGATGATAACAACAACGACAACAACAACGACGGCAACCCTTTACTCGACGACGCTGTAAATGGGATGATGGAGGAGATGAGCGGCGATGTTGTCGGAAATCATGAAACTTATTTTCCAAAGATGTGTAATGGATACGAAACGACGCCGTTTACCGATCTTCCGCAGCCATCGGAGTTTGGAAACCCGATACGAATTCCGGTCTGGCCGGTTCTGCCGTCTCCACACAGTTGCAGTTGTTGCCAAACTCTCAGAGAATTTTTCCATGTTAATGGTATGATTTTCTTAAATTTTTATAATTTTTTCTACATTTGATGTTCTTGTTAGGGATAATTACAATTTATTTGAAGGCTTTAATAAAAATAACTCTATGTTTGAATAATTACAATTTAATTCACGATTGTTGGATATTTCAACATAAATAACTCAACGTTCAATAATTACATTTTAATTCTTAATGTTTGAACATTTTAACAGAAACAACCCAACATTTTCGGCAAAAAAAGTTATTTTGGTCATTTTCCGGCATAAATGTTAGTACGTTATATAGGTTCTCTACCTTACTTGAGAATAAATATGATCAAAATCGAATGAAATAGTATTTTCATAAAAAATATTGGTTCATTTATGTTTAAATGAATGTCCAAACGTTGAAAATTAAATTGTAATTATTAAACGTAGGATTATTTCTGTTAAAATATTCAAGTTGGGAATCAAATTGTAATGGGCTATTTTTGCGTTTAAACCTTCAAATATTGGGAATTGAATTGTAATCAGCCCTTCTTATTATTATTACATCGTGTAATCGTTTCGATAGGGGGTCGTGTGATGAAGCTTGTAATCCATGGAAGATTAGGATTGATAAACCATGCTGTGATGGAGAGATATGACAGCAAATTATCATCTGAAAATCATGAATATTACATGTTTGAGTAAGCTTAATTTTTGTATGTTTCTTCAATAATATTATTCACTTTATTCAAGATTAAAACTAGTGTTTATTTTTTTGCATTGGTGTTTTAGTTTCTGCAAGGAAAGCATAAGCAATGTGAAGCAATTCTTGGTTCAATATTGCAATGACAGAAAATCAGAAGGCTACATCATGCTGCAAGATCCTCTGTCAAACTTCTACAACGCGCTGTGCACTGGTCTTGAACCCGATTTTCCCCCTCATCAAACTTCAGGAGGTGATGATCATCAAAAATACGCGTAGCCCTTCTTTATTTATCGCGGTACGAGTTTAATGTACACATGTATTGATCAAAATACGCGTTGATCACACTTGAATCGCGGTGTAGGAGACGGGCAAACGAGCCAAGAAGGCGGGCTTAACCAGCGAGAGGAAGAGGGAAATGGTGTGAGACTAACTAAGAGCTACATTGCTTCACAGGTTTGTATAGTTGTATTCGGATTTGGCATTTTAACCTAGGGTTGTGCAGAGACGGACTGAACCGAAAAACTGAATCGAACCGATTAAAAATTGAGATATTCGGTCCATTTTTACATGCTATTCGGTTGGTTTGGTCCTAATTTAAATGGACCGTTTTTTTTTCCGGTCGGTCCTGTCGTGGAAAAGTTATAAATGGACAGACCGGACCAACCGAATAAGATTTATTACATTGATAAATTTAATTCATATATAATACTAGATATATAATTATATGTATTACTATTATATTCAAATTAGATTAATGTAATAATATATCATAATATTCCGAATGTTTGCTGTTGAATGTTGATTTTATTAAATTTTGTAACTAGCCCGTCGTCTAGCCGTAGGAGAAAAAAAACCAGAAAATTCGGTCAGACCGACTGGATTGACTGAAAAATTACATCTATTGCAATATTGACCGAAAAATAAAAAAATTCGATTTTCAGTCCATTCCTAAAATCTTATTCGGTCGGTCCTATCCATATAAATTAAACCTTATGGACTTATTAGCCCGTCATCTAGCGGCCATAGGAGAAAAAAACCAGAAAAGAAAATTCGGCCAGACCAACTGGACTGACCGAAAAATTTCGTCTATTGCAATATTGATCGAAAATTCAAAAATTTCGGTCTTGGGTCCATTCCTAAAATCTTGTTCGGTCGGTCTGATCCATATAAATTAAACCTTATGGACTTATTAGCACGTCATCTAGCATCCGTAGGAAAAAAAAACCAAAAAATTCGGTCAGACAAACTGGACTGACCGAAAAATTTCGTCTATTGCAATATTGACTGAAAAGTAAAAAATTTCGGTCTCCGGTCCATTCCTAAAATCTTATTCGGTCGATCTAATTCATATAAATTAAACTTTATGGACTTATTAGTTATTTCATTTCTGTCAAATCTCTAAACTATAAATATATGTATATACTAAAGCAAATATATTATCAACTTCTAATGCCAAAATCTCCCCTTTTCTTGTGTGTTCATGATGTTGTAGAGCAGAGGGAAAGAGCAGGAAACATGACATTGAAAGATTTGGAGAAATACTTCCATCTTCCAATGATCGTCGCGTCTAAGGAGATGAAGCTATGCCCCTCTGCAATAAAGAGCATATGCAGAAAGGAAGGCTTGAAGAGGTGGCCTCACAGAAAGGTTTGCAGTCTGCACCTTCTACTTCACTTCATGTTTGACACGACGAGCTGAGACTATCACGTGCTCGTCGTGCAGATAAAGAGCATCACGAGTGAGATCTCGAAGAAGCAATGTAGCTTGAATTCGGCTGATGACAGTGAACAAGCAAGCATCCTGGTAGAGATGCAGCAGCTTCAAAGAAAACTCAGCAAGTTTTATCAAGAAAATGGTGGATGATGATTTATATGTTGGAATGGTGAAATTAGGACTAGTCCCTTGTTACATTTTATGTTTGATTTTTTACTATGTAGAATGATAGAACATGAAAAAAATTAATATTATTTTTTATAGAGTCAAAAATGTTGTTAACTTGATCTCTATGTCAACTTTCAAGTTGCATTTTAATATTCAATTCTGCTTTGTGAAATGCAGACATAGAAACAAGAATATCAAGAAAAAAACATGGTTAATGGCGGACACACATAGGAGCAAGGTGTACCCCCAATTTTTTTTTATTTTTTTAGTACTTGTACATATTAAAAATTAAAAATAATACAGTTATTTATTTTGTTATTTGAGATGTCATAAGGTTATAAGGAAGAAAAGAAAATAAAGTACATGATAGTTGGGATTAAAATTTTCTATTACACTCTTACACTTTCAAATTACGAGTTTTTCTTGTATTTTTTTTTTCAATTTTATTTTTTTATGATTAGTTTAATTTTATGATTGTTTTTAGGGTTCACCCCACCCGATTATGGTTTATAATTATTTTTAAATATTTAACTTTCGATTTCTAATTAATAATTCACTATTATGGTTTCTTTTTGAAAAATTATGTTTTATAATTTTTTTTGTTGATAAATGTTAAATATGATTATTTATGTTATAATTAATTTTTATTTTATAATAAATATTATTAAAACTATAAATTTGATAATGAAACATGGAGTGAAATATAAGAAAGTGTAACAGGAAATTTCAACCTTGATAGTTGAATACTTTTATTGACATGTGGTGAACAATATTAGAGCAAAAAAGAAGTGGCGAATTACACCCTCGATAATATCATACGAAATCGTTTATTGCACATTTGATTTTTTTAGTTTTTTTTTTCATTTTTTTCTTCTATGATTTCAATTTATTATGTTTTAGTTTAATTTTATACTTATTATTTAGAGTCCATCCTACCCAATTAGTGTTTAATGTATTTTTGTTAGAATTCAATTTTTCAAATAATTAATTAATAATAAAAAATTGAAAATTATACTGCATGTTAATTGGATAGGACGAACCATAAATAATAAGTGTAAAATTAAACTACAACACAAGTAATTGTAATCGAATAAAAAATAAAAATAAAAACTAAAATAATCGAGTATGCAAGAGGGAATACAACACCAAACGTGCAACAGAAAATTTCTGCTGCAATAATATTACAAGGCAAACAACAAAACCTAGAATCCACAAACATAAAAGCAAGAAAAAATCATACAAAACTTCTCCAACGTTGAGAACTAAAAGCCTAATTCCTAGATCTCATCGATCTTCTCCATCGGCCTCCCCTATAACTATACGAACAACTCGAACGTAGTGATGTTACTCTCCTCGTCTTCAACGAGCCAATTGTTAGGATCAGATACGTAAACGCAGCAGAAAATCAATGGCCCCTTCTCAGAAACTAGTCTGCATCAAAAATGTCAAGCAAGAATCTGCAGAGGAATGGGACGAAACCATGCCATTGCCCGGTGACATAATCGAAGGCATTGCTGCAGACAGCGCTGATGAGTCGTTCGTCTCTGCCAAGGCGCGAGCTGAGCTCAACTCACAGCTCGGAAGAATACACCGTGTTGCTGAGCACGTGTGGCTCAAGGTGAGGCGGGGCGAAGGCACGTTGAAGCTCCGAGTCTGTGTTATACCGGATGCAAATGTGAAGGTACAGAAGTTCTTCACTGTTAGAGCAGCAACTGATGAGAGGCATGTTGCAGTTCTAGCAGAACTGACTTTTCAAGAGTGTTTTGAGCTTCAAGGTATGTTTCTGCTTGTTTCCTGCACTTTACAGTAACATCGGTACGAACATGAAGAAGAACATCACGACTCAGACACGTGCATGTGTCGTTTTTATACTCCCTTCGTCCCATTTATACAGGCTGATTGGATTTTTCACTAGGATAAAGAAAATTATGGGAAATGACAGATAAATAAGTAAGGTCTTGTTTGTTTTCGTTTCCAAATGGAAATTTTCGATTTTTATTAATCAAAACACTGAAAATTCATGTTTATTTTACTCATTTTTCAATTACAATCACTTTACAGTAGCATCCGTAGGAACATAAGGCAGAACATCATGGCTCAAACACACGTGCACAAATCATTTATATACTGCATTCGTCTCATTTATGTAGGATGATGGGATTTTTTTTACTAGGAAATAGAAAATTATTGAAAAAAATAATTAACACAAAGTAAGGTCTTGCTTGTTTTCATTTCCTAATGGAAATTTTCCATTTTAATATTTAAAACACCAAAACAAGTTTGATTTACATATTTTCAATTTCATTTTTCACTTTTTTTGAGAAAAACAAATTAAACGAGTAAGGTCTAGTTTATTTTCATTCCCAAATAGAAATTTCTCATTTTTACTATTAAAATACCGAAAACACGTTTGTTTTTTTACTCGTGTTCAATTTCTGTTTTCACTTTTTTCAATCTTATATAACATATTTAAGGATTTTTTTTTAAAAAAGAACCGAATCGGACTGAAAAATTGAAAGAACCGGACCAAATGGACCGAATTTGTTCGGTTCGGTTCGATTTTCAGTTTTTTCGGTTTTTTTCTCACCCCTATATTTTCATATTCTTAACCTAGGACTATGAAGATTAAATCATTCATCATAACAAAATCATTATATTTTTTCAAAAACCAATACACCTCGTAAATTAAATTTGAAATACTGAAAATTCGAAATTGATATTGAAAATATAACCAAACATTCCTTAAATCTTCTAACATGACCATATTTATTTGACGATGAATCAATGTTCAATGTAAACATATTAAATACGAGTATCTATATCAATAATTGAACTAAATATACATAGAAACCAGACTATATATTGAAACATCCAAAAAAGTAAATAAAACCTATATGAATGAAACGGAAAGAGTATCTGATTTAACAAAACTTTACTACTTTTAGAAAGTTTTTGAGTTTTGAGATAAGGCCTTAAATGCAACAAGCACTGCAGAGATGAGCAGGAGAGTGGTGAACCTAGATTTCAAGGGGTTTCACCGGAAGGGAATCAAATATGACTGGAAACACAAGGTAGGTTCTTATTTACCCGATCGAAGATCGACCGTCGTTAGCTCGATTCTCTTCATGCCATTATCAAGAGAGAGAGGAGCAGAAGCACCCACAGTCAGAGCAATGGCATGGTTTTCTGCAGCCATTTCTTCTGGGATTCCTCTGGTTTTCACCAACATCCAAACCGAGCAAATCATCACCTCGGTATTGCATTCCTCTCTCTCTCTCTCTCTGAATCTTCTCTCTCTAATTGATAAAACAGTTCTTACTAAGTTCATCTACATCTTCCATTCTCAAGGAGAGGAATCAGGCCACAGGCAAAGAGCTAGCTATAATCAGTAGACTACAAAACACAAACACCACGATAAACGTTGTGCAAGGTATAAGGCTATGGTTTCTACCCGGTCTTGCTGAGGTTCCAATCGAACTCTTTCCTCAACCCGGTGAAGTCAGGTTCGGGATGGACATTAAACGAACTGAAGAGGTAAGTATCAGTTCGTTTAACGTAAGATTGTAGATAGGAGTGTAATCGAGTCGAGTCGAGTATTAACCTTATCGAGCTCAAGCTCGATAAGAAAATTAAACTGGAAGCTCGACACGACTTCTTTGATTTTTTGAGCTCGGCTCGATAACAAAGTTGACAAGCTCGAGTTCGATTCGATTACATATAAATATTAAATAAAAAATTTATATTTATTTATTTTTAAATAAAAATAATTTAATTATTAATGATATATATGTAAATAATTAAATTATTGAGGGTAAAATTGTAATTATTTTAAAGCTCGATTAGGCTTGTGAGACTGTTGAGCTCACTATTATGGAGCTCGCTAGTTACTCGAGTAACTCTAATTTGAGCTCAATTCGAAAAATCTCGAGTCGATTTCTAGTTTTTGTCGAGTCAATCCCGGATAGCTCACGAGTAGACTCGACTCACTTACAATCCTTAAATGCAGAACTTGCTAGGCGCTAATAAGACCTAGGCGGAGTCTAGATATTTAAAATTTTTTATAATATATTATCATATATTTTATTTATGTAATAAGGACAACATCAAAATACAAATTGAAAGGTTGAGATTTTGGTGCTCTACCAACTGAGCTAAAGTCAACTTTTATTAAAATTTGTGCAACTTTTTACAATTAACTAAGGTGATTAACCCCTTTTCGGCACGGTGAACAGTTGTATAGGCCGAATTTTACAACACTGATAATTACTTGTTTACAGGGCTTCATCTGCGTGTACTTAGTTTCCCGAGGGACAGCAGCAGAGCGGGCTGGGCTCGGGCAACTGTTCGAGCAGGCAAACAAAACACGCCACCTGCTCGTGATCTCGAGGCTGCAGGGGAAGAGCTTGATGCCTTCGACAGTCGACTCCGATGGACTAATTCATTGCTGTGATAATGCTAATATTAGGCATGAATTGTTTTTGGCCATGGAAAAAGCAGATAGTGTCCAACTCCATCTAATGTCATGGCCTAATGAGACGGTTGCCACCTCGCCGGTTGCCGGAGCTGCAGCGCTCCGGCCACCGGAAAGCTATTGATTTGGCCAAAATGTTTGAAGGATGGATGGGAAGTGAGAATAAGCAACGTAGAATAACATTTGGATTTCTCTATTAGAAAATGTTGTCTATAATGTATTTTGGTACTAGTGTGATTTTATAAATGTGGGTACGAGCAAAGTTAGAATTAGAGATGAAATACGGTTTGAAATAAAGAATTTCGTGTGGCTTCAAATATTATCAATTTCCATGATTGAAAAATGAAAAAAAATTCAAGAATTTGATTTTTTTTTTTTTTTTTTTTTGTGATTGTTAATTAACTTGAATTTAAAGGATGATCCGAATTCATAATTCAATCCAAATTTTTGAGTGCTCAATTTGATATAGAAATAAAATTCCCTAACCAACATATGTAGCCATAATAATAATAATAATAATAATAATAATAATAATAATAATAATAATAATAATAATAATAATAATAATAATAATAATAATAATAATAATAATAATAAGGATTTTTTTGGATGTTAAATAATTTTTCTAAGAAAATAAATATTTGTTAATTAAGATAATATTTCGATTAAGAAGGGATGTAGAAATTAAAGTTACTCATAATTTTTTTATTTTTTTTTTTGTGAAAAAAAGTTACTAATAAATTGTTTATAAATAAATGGGTAAATTATACTTTGATAACTACATTTTCGACTATTTTTAAAAAATAGCTCACTTTTCCAAAATTAACAAAATAATACTCATTTTTCCAATTTTTTTTTGCAAATCTAACACTCAACTAATTTTATGGTCCAAAAATCATAAATTTATATTTTAATATTTCTTAATCATGTGATTTTTTTTACAGGACTCGAGAAATATAAATTTTAAAATACAATTAGTTACGTATGATTTTTGTGCCGAAAAATTAATCAAATATTTATTTATTTTTTTTGAAAAAATATCATTTTTATTAATTTTGAAAAAAATGGACAACTTAAAAAAAAAAAAATTAGTTATCAAAATGTAATTTATTCCAAATAAATTTCGATTATCCATTTTGCCCGTAGGTTTCCTACCAGCCAAGTGAATCGGAAATCGTAAATCTCCGTCACCGCGACGGCGAGATACAGCAATATGGCCACCGCCGCCGTCTCTCGCCACGTGCATAAACCCCTCTCTTATCTTCTCTCCGATACTCTTTCAATCATCCCTGCCATAAAATCTCTTCTCCAATCCCTAAACTCCCAAATCCACCAGAACCCTAGTCCTGCAATCCTCAATCAATTCTCTCCTTATTTAACGCAGGATTTAGTGATTGAAGTCATCAAAAGCCAAACAAGCCCTTACCTTTCCCTCTTCTTCTTCAATTGGGCCTCAAATCCGATTCCAAACCCTAACAATTACTGCCACTCCCACTTTTGCTACATTGCCATCACTGACCAGCTCCTCTCACACAAATTGTTCTCATCAGCGGCTGATTTGTTGAAATCCCATAACAAGTTTTCAGATTTTATGGTGGGTAAGTTTATCAAGGCCCACGGTGATTTGGGACACCTAAAATGGTGCGTTCATCTTTTTAATCAAGTAAAAAGGGACGATTTTGGGCGCTGTTTGTTTTCTTTCAATGCGTTGTTAGGTGTTCTTGTTAAGGCACGTAAGGTTAGTCATGCTTGGGGGTACTTTGGTAATATTGTTGTTAAATCGAGCGTTGTGATACCTGATGTTTCGAGTTATTCGACGATGATCAGGGGATTCTGTAAAGTGGGAATGGTTGAGGATGCAGAGAAACTGTTTGATGAAATGATTTGTGAGAAAAACTTGATGACTTATAATATTATCATTGATGGGTTGTGCAAGAATGGTTTAGTGGAAAGAGCTCAAAGAATTGTGGACCGGATGGTTGAGGATGAGGCTTGTTGTTCCCCAGATGTTATAGCATACACCACTTTGATCGACGGGTACTGCAAAAAAGGGGAGATTGGGAATGCTTTGAAGTGCTTTGATGAAATGGTGAGTAAGGGTAGTTGTGAGCCGAATGTGTTGACATACAATGCTTTGATAAATGGGTTGTGTTTGAATGGTGATGTGGATGAAGCAAAGAGGATGATGAGCAGGATGAGGTTGGCAGGATTGAGGGATAACATCGTGACTCACACGAGTTTGTTGAAGGGGTATTGCTATGCCGGGAGATCTGATGAAGCGATTAAACATTTCAAACAAATGGTTAGTCTTGGTATGAGTCTTGATGCGAAGTCATTTGCAGTGATTGCTAATGAGTACTGCAAGTTGGGGAGGCCGGATGAAGCAGTTGGGATAATAAAAGAAATGAGGGCTAGAAGCATTATACCAACTTTAAATATCTGTAATGCTGTTTTGAGGAGTCTTATTAAGTTGCAAGAACTTGATAAAGCCATTTGTTTTTTGAAGCAGATGCCCCAATGGGGTTGCCGCCCAAACTTTATATCTTACAACGAGGTGATAATGGGGCTTGTTGTAGACAAAGGGAGTTTGCAAGATGTTGACATGGTTGTTAATTGCTTGATTCAAGACGGTCATGCTCTTGATACCTCGTTGTATAGTTTATTAATACAAGCATATTGTATAAATGGAAATGTGGAAAAGGCATCCGATCTTTTTGAGGAGATGATTGGTAAGAACCTTGTGATTAAGAGAGACAGCTTCGAAGTTTTTGTTGAGGAATGTTCTTCCAGGGGTTTGGCAAATGAGGTGGAAAATCTTTTTGATCAGATGAGAAATAGTTGCTCAGCCTTTGATGTGGTAACTTATCAAAGTGTCTTAAATCAGTATGTTCATGGAAATAGTGGTAGCTGATGTAATCGCGGTTGGGGTGAATATTCTACTTCAACTATTCATGTTTGTGACATGATTCTCTATGGCTCATGCCATTAGATTTCTTATACATTGGCTGCTCTAAATTTATGGAATGGGGAGAATGTGGTTTCTCCACACCACATCTTGCTGTGATATTCTGCTGCATCTGAGCAGCAACGTCGTTTTCCAGCAATCCGAGTTTGGTGGGCGAACTTGCATGCAATTTAAGGTAATGAAGCTAGTTATTGCAAGAATCTCATTCTTGAAGCTTCATTTGGTAATTGCATATGTCAATGTTAATGTGGTATATTACATTAAATTATGTTCTTGCTTCTTTAATCACTGCTCTGTTTCATAGTTTTATTAGCATGTCATATTTTACCATCATAGTGATATCCTTCCACTTTGTAGAGGATTAGATTTGAGCCATTTGACGATGGAAGCCTCGAGATTATTCGCGAGCACGATTGGCTAAAGATGGGGATAGAATCTTCTACGAGTTCGAGCATCTAGAAGTACAACTGCAAAAGGATTTTGAAGAATCACATGGAAATCACAGGTATTGTTTGCTTTATGCAGTTCCAGAAAAAATAATTTTGAAAGTAATAACACTGCACGGGTGAGCCATTGCATGCATTTTGACTGCAAATTGAATCATAAATTGTAAATGATTCGAGTCGAGCCCGTATACATTCATTTTTTATTCAATTGTCTCATGTTGTTCAAACTTTTATGATGCTTGACTTGTGTGAACTTAGACATGATTAATCTTGTGTGATAACTGTTGAAGGACCAAAGCTTTTGAGTTCCCAACTTCTTAAATTCCTATGTATTTTGCATTCGGGTTAATTGGTTTAAATATCATACAACTATATACAAATTCTGATTTTTAACATGACTTTTAAAATATTATCTCTACAACATAAACTTGCAATTTTTTTTTTTTTTTTTGCAATTATAACATCAGTTTGAATTCCGACCAATTAAACTTGACGCAACACACATGCGTACAAGTGTGATGGGCATGGTTATACACACAAATTCATCTCTTCACTCTCTACTTGAAAACCAAAATTCATATAAAGCCGTTGATATTTAAACCAATTAACCTTTTTTACCCCTGAGATCAAATAATGTTACTCGAGGTGATGGAGAATGGGGGGTCACTATCAAGAATAAGAGTTGATTTTGTTTATTCGAGGGTAATTTGACTCCTCGAGACGACAATAGACTTGAGACAACATAGTGATTTTCATGAATGTCTTGACTTTAATGTAAGAGACAGTAAATGTTGCCTCTTCAACTCGAGTAAAGGCCAAACAGCCCAATTGAAGATCTAACCTCTCTCCTACACCAGTCTCGCACTGTCCGGAGAAATAATGATAATTTTTAGGAAAATTATCGATTCAGGATCAGAAAGTTGATGAATTTATTAATTCAGGAATTGAAATAGGAAAACTCTTAATTCAAGACCCGAAAGATGAAGACTTTTTAATTTAGGATCTCAATAATCACGAATTTTGATTTCTTTTTTATTTTTTAATTAATTTTATATTGATTTTCAATGAAAAATTCTTGAAAAAGTATCCATTAAATCTAATAAAGAAATTGTTAAAATTAATTAAAAAATAAAAAGAAATCAAAATTCGTGATTTTTGAGGTCATGCATTGAGAGTTTTTATCTTTCGGGTCCTGAATTGAGAGTTTTCATCTTTCAGGTCATGAATCGATAGATTTCTGAATTGATAATTCTCCTAATTTTTATTAGGATGTATTATCTAATTAAGATCATAGGTTGGCCATGTCCCCTGGGGTCGGGGCACCCAAGCGTTGGAAACTTATTTGTAAAAGAGAGATATCTCAGGTTCATGATTCACCGCTCACTCTTTCCCAACTCGCCCAAAAAAGAAAACATAGATTGACTATATACTTTAATACCTATACAAACAATGTTGGCCTTTTTTTTCAAATAGTCAACTTGAAAAAAAAATTAAATGAACTGCATATTATTAATCCAAAAAGAAAATAAAAATCATAGGACTAACCAAAATCAAAAACTAAAAACAAGTGAGTACTGTTTTATTAATTTTAAAAAAAATGAGCTAATTTTAAAAAGGAGTAAAAAATATAGTTATCAAAGTGTAATCTACCTATTACTTTACTACAATTTCGTGTCATACACGTTATTTTTATTTGATAAAATGATCATTTGTATTGATGAAATGGTTGTGGGACGCATGTAGCTTTTGGGCTAAAAGGGCATTGGACCCTCAATAGTTTGATTTTTTAATATCATTATTTTTCTAAAAGAAAATTATAATGTGTTGTATTGTGGAGCATATGATTATTAGTCAACCCTTGAAATTCTACAATTTTTGTTTAGCATGTTTTACATTTTTTTAAAGAGGATCTCTAACTTTCAATTTTCTAAGATAATGGTTAGCTATTTTATATTGGCCTCCAAGCTCTTTATATATTTTAGATTCAAAAATAAAAATATTAGACCCCTACTTGAATCTTAACTACATCTTCCAACTATTATAATACACATGACATACATAAATAATAATGGAAAATAATATACAACTCGAGAATGTAACCGAAAATCTCATACCAAGATTCATCAAGCAAATATCTCTTGATTCTTGGTTGAAAGTCGCTTGAGAAACTCGTAGGTCGTGATCATGGCCGTCGCCGACACCGACATCGACGCCCACCTCGGCCCGAACCCTCTATAACAAGCACCAAATCCACCTTCCTTCACCATATCCCTCGCAACCCTAATCAATCCTCCACTCTCATTCTCTCCTCCCTCCATAACTTGTGTTCGTGTCTTTATCGTGTCGAGCGGCATTGTCACCAATGCAGACACTCCACTAGCCACGGCTGCGCTCATCCCTTGGACCGCCACCTCACCACCACGGCCTCCACCACCACCAACGCCGTCCCAAATCATCCGATGCACGACGGAGTACGACGCCCACCACGCGCCATTGGAAGGCGCGTGAGTGAGTATGGACACCCCAAACCCTCTATACAATCCTCTCACACCATTTTCACACACTATCTTCGCGAACGCATCCACTCCACCACTGTACCTCCTCCTGGATGAGAGAGAGAGAGAATCTTGAACCATTAGCCTCTGGCTAACAACATCGATAGGGTTCCAAACCAGCTGTGCTGCCGCGGCAGCACTGACGCCGGCAGCCGCGAACGCGGCTGCTGAGGCCGTCGCCTCGGAGAATCTGAGGCGACGGCTCGCAATGTCGGCTACGTTGGTTCTAGTAAGTTCTAGAGCGCCCATGTAGAGAGCTCGAGCAGGGATGGTTCCGACGAGAGAAGTAGTGAAACCGCGGTAAAACCCTCTGTAGCCGTCGCGGCGGAGAATGGATTCCGCCATCTTCAAGCATGGGATTCTGGTCGGAAAGATTTGCTGCCGTGTTTTCAACACGATGATGGGGTAGAGAGAGAAAGAGACGCCGGAAAACAGAGCGGCGCCGAGGAAGAAAAACTTGGATTTATCGAGCATTTCCCAGCTTATGTCGGCGGGAACGTGAATTTTAGCTGCTGAATTATCTCCTGCAGCTAGTAAACTCATCTTTGCCAGTTTTGGATTTCTTAAAAGAATCTGTTTATCAAGAAGAAAAAAAATGGATTTTCAATCTTTCTTGCTCGATAAACTAGTGTGTTTGGGCTTATAGCGTAACGAACTAACAAGTTTAGCCATATATATATATAGATAGATAGATACACACACAATACACACACTAACAGAAGAAGACAATCACAGTGGAAATAAAAATTAGAGAAAAAGAAAAGAAATAGCATCAAGAATATTAAAATAAAACAAACCTTTTGTCGTATTGTGTTTTTATATTTTATTATATATATTGGATAAAGATTATTTTTATTTTTATTTATTTGTTTTTTTGTGGCGGTTTGGGCAAGTTGGTTAGTCAAGAGTCGAGACAAGTATGTGCATGCAATTTAGGGGTTGATTGATAGACTTTGGGAATTTAATGTGGGTGTGGGTGTGTGTGTGTTTTTTTTTTCCTTCATGATAATGATAATTCACAATCGTTACTCAATAATGCGTTGAAAAAATGATCAGACATTATAAACTCATATATAGCGGTGTTGGTGAGATTTGTATTTGAGATCGGAAGATCTCAAATACACGGTACTTCACTATTTGGTCATTCGCAATGGACAAATTTATTGTGTTTTGCAAATTAATTAGGGCCGTGGGCATGCGCCACTGGAAGATGAATTTTTGTATGAGATTATCTTAATAATCAAATGTAAGACGGGTGAATATTTGGTTACAAACATAATTAAATATCAATAAAATTTTAAATATGTAATTGGATATGAGCTTGGATCTGAATTTTGACCCACATTACGGACTTTGACTTGTGAGACGGTCTCATGCAAGATTTTATCTTAATGGAATTCACCAAGTTTGATATCTAGGGCCTGCAAATGAACAGAGCCGCTCGCGAGCTATTCGGAGTTCGGCTTTAAAAAAGTTCGTTCGAAGTTCGCTCGTTTTCTAAACGAGTCGAGCTCGAGCCTCGAATCGAGCTTGATAAAATTATCGAACCAAGTTCGAACAGAGTATTATTCGGCTCGACCAGCTTGCGAACATGTTCGAGCTCGAGCTTAATCGGACATGCTCACGAACATATATAAGCTATTTTTTTCAAGCTCGAGCTTGAATATATAAATTAAACTAGCTTTTTTCCAAGCATTTGAGCTCAAGCTCGTTTAGTAAATTTTTGAGCATTTCATGAACCGAGCTCGAATCGAATTTGAATATAATAAATATTTATCGAGTCGAGCTTGAATAAGAGGAAAAAAGCTCGAATCAAGCTCGAGACGAACTCGAACTTGAATATTCCTTAACGAGCCGAACTCGAGCATCAAGATGTTCGGTTCGATTCGGTTCGTTTACACCGCTATTGATATCCCTTATAAAATTATATACATACATGCTTGCCAAGACTTTCTCGTGAATTTGTAAAATAGGTACGAGTACGCCCTTATAAAAGATTTATTGAAAATTACATTTTCTTTGATTATTGAAATGTAATAATTTAAATTAATTCAGATGCGCTATACTATATAAATTCCATTTTGTTGATCATTTAAAAATAAAATATCCATTTCTAAGTGGCCCTTCGCACATTTTTTAATATCCGATATCACATTTTTATCAGACATGAAAAGATATAATATTGTATTAAGAAAAATAATAAATCGGCGTAGATAACATAAATTGATTAATTTGTTTTCAGAGAAAAAAAAGCCATGTTTTTAAATGCTTAACGATTGGGCCAGCGCATGCCCATTTGGGCTTTGGGTCATGCTATCTTCATAGATTCGTCGAATTTATAAAACAATGGGGGGCAACAAATCACTATTTTTAAGAAATTATTAATTTTTCTCTCAAAAAGAAATTATTATTTTTTAAATTCGATAATATTTTTTAGGACTTAAATTAAATAAATGGAAAAAAATTGGATACAACTGATGTACCCAATAGTTTCCGTCAGACAGGCTGGGTTGGACGAACCCCGGCTCAGACCTGTGCCCATACCCGAAAAAAAAAATCCCCAGAAGTATCACTTCTAATAAAGGAAAGCATCACTTTTAATTTAACAGAGGAGAGTATTCGTCTGATACTTGATTTATGTGAGTTGATATCATTTCAATAATGGTTTATTCAATTTCAAACAGGGTTCAGGATTTATGTTTTTTTTTTCTTTTTTTTTTTTTAGGGTTTAATGGGGGGGTTTTTAGGGGTTTTAGGGTTTATGTTTTTACACTTTGATACCCAATCTTGTAATTTTTTTTATAAAATCTATCTCATAGTCAACTATCTTGTACCTTATAGCACATGTGGACTACTAGAAATCTTATGTGGATTTTTATAATGCCACATCATACCTAAAAAATATTAAAAAAATTTATTACTATAGGAAGGTTTTTATATTTTACACACACATCCGACATGTGGTATTAATGAGATTCTTCTATAGAGGTTTTACTATAGCAATTTTTGTGGAACGATGCTCTAGTTGTCAGCAAGTCAAGGCCTTGCACCAGAGATTCCGAAATTATTTGTCTATATATATAGGTAATAGATAACACTTTTTTTTTTATTTTTATTTTTTGGAAAAGAATAAACGAATTCTGGAGATTATATATATATATATATATATAGTATACTATTGTAACATTTCATATTTAACACACAATTTTTTCATGTAACACACTATCTTTGAATGTGAAATTGATATTGTTAGCAAAATCCAACAATTCAGGCTCATGAACAGGAAAGTATACGAGTTCATACTTGAGCCCAAGCCCATGCGTTGTTATATTATCGCGTTATATTATCACCAACACCACTAGGTGTGAGCCTATCACATCTGACTTACTAAGTGTGGTTAATCTCCCCTGTGTGGTTTGTAGGCTACTAAACATGAGTGTGATTTACCCAGTGCGCACCTCGGTAGCAGTTGCGGGTTACCCTTGACAAAAAAAAAATGTGGAAATATTACTAATTAAATTATCACTCTCGTATATAAAAACGTGAAAAATATTACTAATTAAATTATCACTCTCATATATATATAATAACGAGAAAAATATTTCTAATTAAATTATAAGCTCGTGGTTCGTGGTGTTGTTCGACCTAGCTCATTGATCATTATGCATATATACATTGAAGGTGACATATATGTTACCCAAGGAAAATATACAATTCACTCATAACAATGTGATCATTAATATTTTGTATTCATGTTTCGTCAATGTCTCCTGATTGATAACAAGGACAACTAGGTCAAGTCAATTCTAACAAATCAAGTACTATCAATTATTCGTTGCTAATTAATTCATCCTAGTCATGTAATGAGATCTGTATAGAGCTTTTTTGTTTTCTTCAAGAAGATAAAGTATTTGGAGGTAAATTCTAGTGTAAGGTGTATGTAGTGCATGTATTAGTTCAGTAGGTGACAAGTGTTCCGTGCCTATTATTTTTGGGCTATTTGCAGTCTTTTTTTTTTTTTTTTTCTCACAATTGGGCTCAAATATATGTTGCCTCTTAAATTAAAAACCAAAACAATGATATTAAAATAGATAAAACATATTTCAATATTGAAAATAGGAATACATTACAAATGATAAAATTACCTAACCAACATTCAAATAAAAACATGACAAATTGCAAAATAAAATAAAATAAAAACATAGAGGAAATACTTAAAAAAAATGACAAACCACAATTCGAGAACAATAGGCGGTGGAACTAGTTTAATAATTTGGTAAACCATAGCCAGATCCTCCAATATTATCGAAATATTGGTTTATTGTACCCATGGTAAAAGGATCTTTCGGATTTCGTTGTTGTAGAGCTTTTTTTTTTGCAAAATTTGACGTTGTTGTGATTCAAATTGTGCACGGATTCGTGGATCCTTTATGACAATCATATCTTGCAGCAAAATATTATTTTCCAGGTCATATCTTCATCAATCGCGATTGAGAGGCTGCTAATCTTAGATTGTACAATGATTACTTTGCAGATAATTCATTGTACAATCAGAGCATGTTTCACAGGAGATATCAAATGTCTCATTCGTTGTTCCTTTGCATTGTTGATGCTGTTAAAGATCATGATCACTATTTCCAACAACGAGTGGATAACATTGTGTCATGGGGCGCTTGTAGTGCTTGGTTTAGTAGCGCACTGTGCGGCTGGTAGTCCGTCCTAGACTACGTCCGCCTCATTCTCAAAAGCATTGCTTACAAAGCTTGATGTTCGATGACGACGCAATTCACACCCTCCGGTACTTTTAGTGGTCTCGTCAGAGCAAGCAACACACAATCTCAATTGATTGCAATGAAATCTTCATTGATGTAATTGGAAATATGTACATTATAGCTTGAAAGCAATTACAACACGTGTTGGTTGGAGAGGGGGTCGCTCCTTGCAACGCTCACTAATCAGACAAAAGTTCGCTCTTACCCCCCTATAATAGGTTTAAGAAAAGAAAGGCTAGTGATAGCACTAGATACTAAAAGCTAGAAAATAAGAAAAAAGGCCGTGCTTACAAATATGTACATTACAAAGAAGTGGCTAACACTTAAGACAACGATGAAGCTTCGGGTGAGACGTTTGGTGGAGGTCCGCCCCGACGGTAAGGTTGTGCTAGTGCTGGTGGCCCAGGCGGGTGTGGGTGGTTCGGGGTATTGGGACGCTAATCACGGGAGCCTGACAGGTCTCGGCAGTAAAGGGGCCGTTGTTGCCTATCCCAAGAATCAGAATAAAGAAAATGACTTGTCCCGGCGTATCTTGGGAGAGGGAATAGGATGAAGGCGGCATCCCCTGACACATTGACAAGCTTGGATTATTACTTCTGCAAACAATCACTGCAGTGGTTCGTATTTTGGCATACGACGTAGCAGGAGATACCACAGATGAATATGTTAAAATAGGTGAGTCCACTGCAATTGAGAGCATGAAGAGATTTTGTCGAGCCATAGTAGAGATATTTACTGATCGATATTTATGAGAACCAACGTCTAATGATATTGCTAGACTACTCTACAATATTGGTGAAAAACATGGTTTTCCAGGAATGTTGGGTAGTTTAGATTGCATGCATTGGAAGTGGAAAAATTGTCCTACTGCATGGACCGCACAATATGCAGGTCGAAGTGGAAACCATATGATTGTTCTTGAAGCTGTAGCAGATTATGATATTTGGATATGACATGCTTATTTCGGTTTATTAGGCACCAACAACGATATCAACGTATTGGAGTCATCTCATCTTTTTTCTAATCTCGTTTAATGTATTTCTCCTATGTAATTCAAGGAAAGGAATATACTATGAGAATTATTTAGCTGATAGTATTTATCCAAAATGGTGTACCATTGTTCAAACAATTCATGATCCACGTATTTCGAAAACAAATATTTTGCAACTAAACAAGAAGCATGTAGAAAAGACATGGAACGTGCATTCGGAGTTCTCCAGTCATGTTTTGTCATTGTAACAGGGTGTGATTTACCCAGTGCGCACCTCGGTAGCAGTTGCGGGTTACCCTTGACAAAAAAAAGTGGAAATATTACTAATTAAATTATCACTCTCATATATAAAAATGTGAAAAATATTACTAATTAAATTATCACTCTTATATATATATAATAACGAGAAAAATATTTCTAATTAAATTATAAGCTCGTGGTTCG
The DNA here is from genome assembly GCA_026008535.1 of Perilla frutescens. NCBI lineage: Eukaryota > Viridiplantae > Streptophyta > Magnoliopsida > Lamiales > Lamiaceae > Perilla > Perilla frutescens. Next base: position 66,431,775 of record BRKX01000008.1, on the reverse strand, counting down.
TGGTGTTGTTCGACCTAGCTCATTGATCATTATGCATATATACACTGAAGCTGACATATATGTTACCCAAGGAAAATGTACAATTCACTCATAACAATGTGATCATTAATATTTTGTATTCATGTTTCGTCAATGTCTCCTGATTGATAACAAGGACAACTAGGTCAAATCAATTCTAACAAATCAAGTACTATCAATTATTCGTTGCTAATTAATTCATCCTAGTCATGTAATGAGATGTGTATAGAGCTTTTTTGTTTTCTTCAAGAAGATAAAGTATTTGGAGGTAAATTCTAGTGTAAGTGTTAGTTAGAGATCTAAACATGATAGAAAAAGAGATTGTAAATTCTTGGGAGAATATGAATTGAAAGCTGGTGTATTGCCGATTGTATATTTCTTTTATGATTTGATAATTACAATACAAAGGTAATATAGAGATTAGAAATCATCAATTATGGAAACAATCTAATTAAGGGCCTAATCTTTGACTAATTTGATTTTTGTAGGATTCTTGGAGCTATTTTGGGTCGTGGATTGCCAACACTCCCCCTCAAGTTGAGTAGTGGGGTCTCTAATACTCAACTTGTCAAGCACTCTCAAAAAACTTCTTGAATTCACAGCTTTGGTAAGGATATCTGCCAGCTGGTCCTCTGATTTGACGAATGGTAACTCAACAATTCCGGCTTCTAATTTCTCCTTGATGAAGTGTCTGTCCACTTCAACATGCTTTGTTCGATCATGCTGGACAGGATTTTCAGAAATACTAATGGCAGCTTTGTTATCACAAAACAACTGACATGGCTGAAGAGTAAAGCCAATCTCCACTAACAATTTCCGTAGCCATAGAATCTCTGTCAATCCGCTTTTTATCCCTCTAAATTCAGCTTCTGCACTAGATAGGGCTACCACCTTCTACTTCTTGCTTCTCCAAGTGACTAGATTTCCCCCTACAAAGGTAAAGTACCCAGCAGTCGACCTTCTATCCATAGGATTTCCCGCCCAATCTGCATCAGTGTAGCCGTATATCTCTGTGTGTCCGTGTTTCCCAAACAACAGCCCATAGCCATACGTGCCTTTGAGATATCGTACAATTCAGACTGCTGCCTCCATGTGATCAACTTGGGGTTTGTGCATAAACTGACTTACTACTCCCACTGCATATGCTATATCAGGTCTGGTGTGAGAAAGATAGATCAGTTTTCCCACCAGCCGTGATATTGTTCTCTGTCTGCTAGCTCTGCACCTTCAATAATTTGAAGCTTATGATTAACAGCAATTGGAGTATCCACAGGTTTGCAATCAAGCATTCCTATTTCAGTGAGCAGGTCCAGAGTGTACTTCTGTTGTCATATGAAGATCCCTTCAGTAGATCTAAGAACTTCAATACCTAGAAAATACTTGAGAGCTCCCAGGTCCTTCATCTCAAATTCCAAGAAAAGATTTTTCTTCAGCTTTTCAATTTCTTCTGTGTTGTTCCCTGTGATGATCATGTCATCCACATAGATGATCAGACAAGTGACAAGATTTCCCCGGTTCTTTAAGAACAATGTGTGATCAGAATTACTCTGCCGAAAACCACACATCTTCATAGCACTGGTAAATCTTCCAAACCAAGCTCTTGGTGACTGTTTGAGCCCATAAAGAGTTTTCTTCAGCCGACACACTTCCTTCTTCCCAAACTGAGACTCGAATCCTGGTGGAGCTTTCATATACACTTCCTTTTTTAACTCTCCATGTAAGAAGTCATTGGTGACGTCAAACTGAAGAAGGCTCCAATTATTATTTGCTGCTATTGAGAGTAAGACCCTTACTGTATTCATCTTGGCAACTGGGGAGAAAGTCTCAGAATAATCTACTCCATAGATTTGGCTGTACCTTTTTGCAACTAACCGGGCTTTGTACCTCTCAACTGTCCCATCGGGTTTCCGCTTGATTGTGAAGACCCATCTGCATCCAACTGGGTTTTTCCCTTTTGGTAGCTCACACTGTTCCCATGTTTTATTACGAGCAAGGGCATCCATCTCCTTTTTCATTGCATCTGTCCACTATTTTGATTGAAAGGCTTCTTGGGCTGTTCTAGGAAGATTCTTCTCCTTGTATAACTCTGTCTGAAAAGCCAAGGCTGATCTGGTGAGATTTTCTTGTGCAATGTTCCCTACTGGATATCTGGATTTTCTGGAAACTCTTTCTGGAGAATATCTTCTTGGATGAACCCCCTGTTGCTTCGGGGAGGTAACACATATCGCCCGGTATCCTGTATCTGAGGATCTAAAATCTCACTAACAGTAACATCAGTAATATTAGTGACATCAATGGTTTCAGCGGAAGTATCAATCGAATCAGTAGCGGAATCAACATCATCATGATTAGTAGAATTAATTACCTCCTCAGATATCAGACTAGAAAGAGCATTGTTCGGTGTGGTGAGGTCAGAAAGCTGTACTAACGGTTCAGATAGTATCTCAGCGGAACGGTTAACTGTCTCAGTTGGAACTGTTTCCACAGAACTGCTTGGCGTTAGCAACCAGCTTAGTGGGTCAACTCTAGGACTCTCCCCCTGACCGCGAAGGTGGTGGTGGTGATAAAAAAACTCAGTTTCAAGGAAGTCGCAGTTCATGGTGGTGAACAGGTGACGGAACTTGGGGTCAAAACACCGATACCCCTTCTGATGGATGCCATATCCGACAAACACACATTTGACCGCACACGGATCAAGTTTGGTGCGTGTGTGTTTGGGGAGATGGACGAAGACAGAGCAACCGAAGACACGAGGTTTAAGGGTAAGAGGAATAGGAGTTTGGACCAGTTTAGATAGACATTGAATGGGAGTTTGAAGATCAAGGCTTTTTGTAGGTAACCGATTGAGGAGATACACGGCTGTAGCAACAGCTTCAGGCCAAAAATGAGAGGGTACCCAGGAGTCAATGAGCAAAGCTCGGGTGATCTCGAGAATGATTCTATTTTTTCTTTCAGCGACCCCATTTTGTTCGAGTGTGTAAGGACATGTGGTTTGGTGAACTAATCCGTTATCGTGGAAGAATTTGGTCATTGAGGAATTCACAAATTCTCCCCCGTTATCGCATCATAAGGTTTGAATATTGGTTTTAATCTTTTTTCTATTTTTATGTAGAATATAAAGATGTTCTAAAATAAAATCATATTGGTAACTTTTCATTTACTTTCAATGAAGGTAATTTTTGTTAAATATTAAACTAGTGGTTGATTATGAATTTTAAGGATTATAAAAGAATTGAAAAAATAAGATTGAACTTTGAATTTAAGTTATGATTCTTGAATATAATGTTACACATTAATTTACATTATTAAAATTAGAAAAAAAAGTTAAAAGAATGGAATGATGTCAACTCTTGAAATAAGAAAAAGATATAGTGCATCGGTGAAATAATATTTTATCTCAACTGTATAAATAAGTCCGAAAGCCGATTGCTCTGCCATATATTAGTGTCGCCCCTAAAAAAAAAAAAATTCTAAATCCGCCACTGATAATACCCACATGGGTAGGATAGAATTTTCCATCTTCTTTGATCTAAGGATTTATTCCCCTATTATTCAATCTTAAAGATATATTTTGTCTTTAGATTCCGTCGTCTAACTCTTTTTCTTTCTTGAGCATATAGCAACAAACAAAAAGGACCAAGGGCAAAAAATAAAATAAAATAAATACCCGAACTATATGTCTAATCCCGCTTAGATGTACGGACTATTTTTTTGGACCAAGAATAACACCTAAACTATTTAAAAAGTACAATCTCCCCCCTAAACTATTCAAAAAATAACAAAATGACACTCAACGTCAACATAGTTAATTTTTTCCGTTAATTAAAATATGTTAAGCTCAATTCCATCACTTATGAATGTTAATTGGACAAATTGAAACCACGATCAAACAACTCACACTATGGAGTTTCAAACCCCTATTATAATTTCAAAATCCAATATCGAATAGGTATCGAAATTTAAAATCTAATTAATAATACAAACCATTGTCATCGATATTCTTCCATGTAATTATTCTATCGTTTGACACTCGATTAATAAATTGAGAGTATATTTAAAAAGCTCATAACGAGGGCTTTCTAACCATATACCACATTTATCATCGTCCGAATCAATCATAATTAGATCGAAGAATTTATTGGTATTTTATTTAACGGAAAAAACTAACAGTGTTAAACAAAAATTGTGAATTTGATATATTTTGAAAAGTTAAGGGAGCCGATTGTACTTTTAAATAGTTTAGTGTATTTAGGTAAAAAATAGTTCATACATTTGGGTAGGATTTAACATATAGTTCAGATGTTTATTTGGCTCTTTGCCAAAAAAAAAAAAAAAGAAATTGGTAAAGTGAAAATAAAATAAAATTATTTCACGAGTATGAACTTGTATACTTTCCCGTTCATATCCAAAATAAATTATTTCATATCCATTTTTAGGGGTATGCAAAATCCGTTTGGATCAAAAGGATCGGATCAGACCGACCAAAAATTGAGACATTCCATTGGTTTATACATGTAATTCGGTTGGTTCGGTCCTAAAAATATTTTTGGTCAGTCTGATCCAGAAAAATAAAAATGGACGGACTGGACCGCCTGAATAACATTTATTATATACTTATATAATTATATATATATATATATATATCAAGACATGTAGTTTAATTAATTATTTAATATATTTTATACTATGACTTTATAAGTAATAATGTAATATAATATTCCTAAATTATTGTAAATTTGTTATCTTCATTGTGCAGCCCAAATTAGCTTATTAGAATTTAGGAGGAAAAAAAATCAGTCGAACTGATCGGACGGATGGAAAATATCAATCAGTTTTCGGTCCGGTTCTAACATCTTTTTTGGTTAGTCCGATCCAAATTAAACTTCAAATCAGTCCATTCGATCTTGGACTGGACCAATCATTTGCACGCCCCTAATCATTTTTAACAAAAATGTCTCAAGACCAATTATGTGGCCCCTTAAATTCTAGTAGACTCGGATGATGTCGCCTATTCAGTCAGTGGTGGACCCAAGAATTTTATTTTAGTGTACATCTTTTTTTATAAATCTACAACTAATTGCGTCAAATGAGCTGTATATTATTAGAACCAAAAGAAAAGCAAAAAAATTTAGGACCGACAAAACAAAATCAAGATTCAAAGAAATGCCCGTATGAGAAAACCGAAAAAAAGGTATATCAAAAAAGTATAATCAAAACAAAAAGGACTCAATCTTTATCACTGGCTCTAAAATATTAATTGCCAAAAGAATCTGAATAACTAGGGAATAAATGGCAGGACTCGAGCTATACCACCAACCCACCTATGACTTGCCAATTTTATCTACAACCTGGTTACTTTCTCTGAAGATGTGTGAAACCCGAAATTGAATTCCTTGAATGTAGTGCATGATCCTCATAAACCGCGCATTCACTCTCCACGGAATCACTCCATTCATATTCGTAAACATACTCACTACCAAAGTTGAATCCACCTCTAGCCAAATAAGAGATATGGCTCAACTAGCTACAAACTCCAAAGCAAGGATCGGTCCCCACAATTCTGCCCCATATGGTTCATTCTTTCTAAAAGAGGGTATATAAAAAAATAATTTTTTTAAAACAATAGTTTTGGCACATGAAATGTAACACAAATTAGCATAGAGGATCTGATTTGTATAAAATTAGAACACCTCAGATTGCCTATGCCATTTTCCGGGTTGAAATTTTCTGTTACACTTTCTTGCGTTTCACTCCGTATTTCATCATTAGATTTGTGATTTTAACAATATTTATTATAAAATAAAAATTAGTTATAACATAAATAATCATAGTCAACATTTATCAACAAAAAAAAATGAATTAAAAAAATTATAAAACATATTTTTTTAAAAATAAATCATAATAATAAATTATTAATTAGAAATCAAAAATTAAATATTAAAAAATAATTATAAACTCTAATTGGGTGGGGTGAACCCTAAAAACAATGATACAATTAAACTAAATCACAAAAAAATAAAATTGAAGAAAAAAATACAAAAAAAACTCATAATTTAAAAATGTAACACGGGGTGTAACACAGAGAGTGTAATAGGAAATTCCAATCCCCATTTTCCATAACATCCCCTGCCAGCTTATTTGTTAATTTTTTTTACCTTTTAACTTGAATTTATTATGATTTTGTTTAATTTAAAAAATTTATTTAAGGTTCACCTTTCCCCAATTAGTGTATATTAAAAAAAAAAACTAATTATGGCAACATGGATGATGTTACATGGGAGGGCTAGCGATCTGATCCAAAACTAGAAGTATATTGCTTTAATCCACTTTTATTTTTTTTATTTTTTTTTGAATTTTCTACCAAAATATATGCTTTCATTATTGTTGATATATATCATGTGTAGAAATTAAGGTAGTAAACGAATCGAACCGAACTTAATACCCTGATGTTTGAGCTCTACTTATTAAGATAATATTTGAACTCGAGCTCGATTCAAATTTTTTTCCTCTTGTTCTAGCTCGAGTCGACATATATTTGTCATGACTTGGCTCGTGAAATGCTCAAAAATTTACTGATTGAGCCTGAGCTCGAGTGCTAAAAAAAAGCTCATTTAATTTACATAATAAAGCTCGAGCATGAAATTTTTTTTTATTTAATTTACTTGTTTGAAATATTTATAATATTCACGAAGACGTTTGATTAAGCTCGAGTTAGAACATGCTCGCGAACTGATCAAATTGAATACTACTTTATTTGAGCTCGAATAGTTCAAAAAGTAAATGAATTTCGAACGAGCATTTTTTAAACCGAGCTCTAAATAACTTGCAAGTAACTCTGTTCACTTACCTTCCTAGTATAAATATATAAAAAATGTGGCACATCATGTGTGACAGTGAATGTCATGGGAAAAGTGAAAGACTGATTAGAAACCACAAACTTGCATCATGAGCAACATGTGTTGATACTTACATTGCATCTCCACCACAAATACATAGATATATTTGTTTGTGTGAAATGTGGAGCATAGCTCACAGACACCATAATAGATGGAGAGGCCAGAAAGTAAGCTATTTGAAGCAGCAGCAAAAGGCTGCTTAATTTCCCTGCAACAACTGCTTAGTGATGATCCCTTGATTCTTGATAGAGTTATAGCCAACTATTACTCAGAGACTCCTTTGCATGTAGCAGCAATGTTAGGCCACATTGATTTTGTGAATGAAATCATACACATAAAACCTCAGCTCACAAATGAGCTGAATTCACAGCTATCATCTCCTCTGCATCTTGCATCAGCTAAAGGCCATGTTGATGTAGTCAGAGCCCTCTTATCAGTCGATCATCACACGTGCCTCGCCCGCGACAACAACGGGCTAACTCCCCTCCATCTAGCAGCCATTAAAGGCCGGGATGAAGTCGTGAAGCTATTGCTTCAAGCTCAACCCGATGCAGCCCGGCTCACATCGTATGGAGACGAGACGATCCTCCACTTGTGCGTCAAAAACCACCAGCTCGAAGCTCTGAAGCTCCTTGTGACGGCGGTGAGTGAACCGGAGTTTGTAAACTCTAAAGATGTTGATGGAAACACTGTTTTGCATCTAGCTGTGGAGTATAAGCAAGTTGAGGTATGTTGGTTATTGATTTTATACGTTAATGTAAAGTTAGGTTTATTTATTGATTAAAGTACATTGCGTTTAATTTTCTTTAAAAGTGCATAACTTGATTTATATATAGTAATGCATAAATTAGTGGTGAGCTATGGCTCGGGAACGACCGAAATTGCTCAAATTGATTGCACCGACAGTCTATGAATGGCTAATCGACCACCAACCGGTAGTGGTCGCCAACCGAACCGACCAACGACCGACTGGAGTTGGTCGGTTCGATCAGTTATCCGAAGAAAATTGCTGCAAGGAGTCTTGGGTCTGTGTTTCTACTGCTACTAGACGTTGCCGGGCCACTGACGGCGAGGGAGGGCGAGGAGATTGTTGCTAATATTTGTGAGAGGGAGGCGACATGTTTACTGCTATCGCCTGATAGAGAAATTCTTAACCGCATCATGAAATACTACCTCATGTGTCATAATAGAGATATTGAGACATGTTCTAATATATTTATTGTGACAGTTGGACTACTACCACTACCCCAACACGTGGCCAAGAATTTAACGCTTGGTAATGAGTGAGAGAGAGAAAATGTAGGTGGACTACCACCCCAACACGTGGCGAAATTCAATTTCACGCCGGATAATGAGTGAGAGAGAGAAAATGGAGGTGTTGGGTTGTGGGGTGAGATGAGAGAGGGAAGAAATGGGTTGTGAGACTAGAGGCATTAGGAACAGAAAAAGTTGGTGGGGCTCAGATGAGAGAGAGAAGAAATGGGTTGTGAATCTGAAGGCATTAGAAACAGAAAAGGTTAGTGGGATTGTTCATTAATAATGACATAAAGCAAGAGAATTAATAGTTTTTTTTTTGTTTTTTTTTTATTTTGACCAATATTATTGAGAAAATTCGAACTTATGACCTTTGATCTCCAAACAACCTCACTCCATTATTAGATCATTCCCACCAGAACGTAGTAGAATTAATAATTGACCAACCTTGAAGTAGTAGAGTAGTAATGTAATACTTTATGTCATCATAACTAGAATTTATATTTAATCTAAAAAAAATTAGTTATCGAACGTAGTGCACAAGTGCGCACGTTAATGTCAGACGTGTGCACTGCGTTATCCACCTGCGCCAGATCAAAAAAATTAAATGAATTCACTTTAATTTTAGAGTCATTAATTTTATTTTAGGATATATATTTATTTAAAAAAAAAACTAATTACGGGCTTTAGCGCTAGGCACATGCACTGATCAAGATATTGTTGTTTCAATGTTAGGTTGTATATTTTTGAGAAAAAGAACTAAAAGAATGAAAAAAAAGACAGAAAATGGTGTGCGATTGTAGGGGTGTGCAAAATCAAACCAAAACTAAAAAATCGAACCAACTGAGCTATTTTGTTGGGTTGGTTTGGTCATTTTTTTCTTTAATTTTGGTTTGATTTTGAAAATTCAAACCAAAATATAAGTTGGTTCGATTTCGATTTAAGTAAAAAATATTTTGGTTAAACCGAACCAACCAAAATATATACTCCCTCCGTCCCATAATTATAGTCCATTATTCCTTTTTGGGATGTCCCAAAATTATAGTCCTATTCTAAATTGGGATTGTATTTAAATATTCTTTTACAAATATAACCCTATTTAATATAGTATGAATGCAATTAGTATAGTAAAAAATAAGGGCAATATAGGATAATTATTGTAAATTGTATATTTCCAATACATATTAAATGTGATTTCTTAATCTGTGTGAAAATGGGAAGTGAACTATAATTATGGGACGGAGGGAGTATGTACTATATTTATAATTCTAAAATACTAATTATACCTAAATTAATAAATTTAAAAGGTATTATATACCTAAATAATATTATTAACTCTAATATTTAGTTTCAATTTTTTAGTTTTATAATTTTTAGGGTTAAGGTCCAAATAGGCTCCTGAACTTATTTGGGGGGACCAATTAGGCCCTCTAACTTTTTTTGATCTCAATTGAGCCCCTGAACTTTTAATTTGGGCTCAATCAACTCCCTCATATAAGCGACGTCAATTGATCTGTTAAACCTACACAATCTCTTAAACCCGTACCACTCCTTAAACCCGACCTGCGTGCGTAAATCAAGATCGAATTTAATCAATCTTCTTCCCTAATATCAAAATCACTCGTAGAACCCTAAATCCCCAAATTCTCTTCATAGATTTTAGTTTTCCAATCACTAAAATGCCAATTAATCTTCAATCTTCACATGCAATCATGGAAGCTCAATCATCATGGAGCTCAACTTCATATAGAAGGAGCCAAAGTTTGAATTTGTGACGTGGAGCAAAGAGTTGTGTGATGTGGTAGTCCTAAATTTTCTAAACCCTAACGAACTCAATTAAATGTTTGGTATACAAACAAGATTGAGAAAAAGTAAGAAATTCGTAGAAGATTTGGGAGAGATTGCTTAAGAATCTGAAGAACCCTAAATTTTCTTCCCTAATTATATTTTCATCAGCTTTAGTATTTTCATGAAAGAGGCAAGCAGATTAATTGATTTTAATTTTGAAGCAGGTTAATTGATTTTGGGGGCGGGCAAGCGGGGCGGGTTTCTTTTGGGACGTGTTTAATTTTTTTAGACAAACACAAAACGACGTCATTTTGTATAAAACGACATCATTTTGTGTGACAACTAACGTCCCGTTTGTGAGGTGCTTGACGGAAGGGCTTGATTAAGCCCAAATTAAAAGTTCAAGGGCTCAATTGAGATAAAAAAAAATTGGAGGGCCTTATTGGCCCCACCAAATAAGTTCAGGGGCTTATTTGGGCCTTAACCCTAATTTTTAAAAGATTTACTTATTTAAGGGATAAGGGTCACGTAGGCCCCTGGAACTTTTTGACGGGGACTTCGCAGGCCCCTGTACTTTTTTTTTTGGCTCAATTGAGCTCTTGAACTTTTTGTTGGGTCTATTGGGCCCCTCCGTCAAGCCCCTCTTGACGGGGCTGTTAGTTCGTATTAAAATGATGTCATTTTATGTGTTATTCGAATAAAAAAAATTCTAAATTGAATTTAAAAATTCACCCGCCCCATTTTAACATCTCCCTACCCGAATCCCCTCTCCCCCTTACTCATTTTTCTGAATAAAAAAATCCGCCATGTTCATCTTCTTCCCGTTCTTTCACTGAAGCAAATTGTGATCAATCCCTTCCTACCAAATTTTTGGAAACAGCTGGATTGGAAGCGGGGTGGGGGGAGTTTGTCTGCTGGGATTCCAGACCCAAAAATCAGAGGGAAGGCAGTCGATTGATGGCTAGACAGGAAGTTAGGGACTGCCGGAGAAGAGAAAGGACGAGTCTGCGATGTCGTGGGGGACGGAGCTAGGCTCGATCATCAATGGCTGAAGATGACGATGGGGGGAGATAATGGCATTAGAGCAGAGGGATGGGTCAACGACGGTACAGAGGGTCTTGATTCTTCAAGAGACATTGAGGGGAGGGTTGACGGAAGAGTTGGAGCCGCCAGAGAGGGTTCAGCCACCGCCGTTGGGGGAAGAGAGAAATAGGGAATTTCTGGGCTATATGAAGAAGTGTCGGGCAAGGAGGTGGGGTTAGATATAGTCACGGGATACCGGTGAAGATGGAGAGAGGCGTCTGGAGGCACGCCGGCGGTCTGGGCAAGAAGAGATTGATCAAAATTTGCTTCGGTGAAGGAACGAGAAGAAGATGAACATGGAGGATTTTTTAATTCAGAAAAACGGGTAAGGGGGAGAGGTGATTCAAATCGGGAGATGTTGAAATGGGATGAGTGAATTTTTAAAATGAATTTAGATTTTTTTATTTGAATAATACATAAAATGACGCCGTTTTAATACGAACTAACGGTCTCGTCAAGAGGGGCTTGACGGAGGGGCCCAATAGACAAAAAAAAAGTTCAGGGGCTCAATTGAGCAAAAAAAAAAGTGCAGGAGTGTGCGAGGTCTCCGCCAAAAAATTTAAGGGCCTATGTGACTCTTATCCCCTTATTTAATGTATCGTTTATTAACTATTGAGTACATATTATTTTCTTTAGATATATTTATTTCAAAAAAATAAAAATAATCATTGAAAATTCGGTTAAACCGAAAACTAAACCAAACTAACTAAAAAATTATGATTTGGTTTGGTTCAGTTACATATATTATTTTGATTGGTTTGACTTGAATTTTCTTAATAAATTTTTTATTTGGTTTTCTTAGTTTGACTCGATTTTACACCGAACCAACCATTTGCACACCCTATGTGCGACCGTCCCACGAGAGAGTTCCCCAATACAATAAATATCAATATGAATTAATTTTATGTTTGATTTTAATGTCATTGGAAAGTTTTTGAATTGCAAATTGTCTGAAAGTTCATGTATTTTTTTTATTTATTTTTTGTCAAACTAACTCTTGTTTCAAGATGTTTCAGAAAAATAACACTTACATTAATTATTTCAAGAACAGACCACAATTTTTTTGGTGAGTGTGGCTGGACCTGCACTGGTGAATGCAGTGAATCACGAGGGCTTGACAGCGGTGGATATTTTGATCCGAAGCAGAAGGGACGTGCGAGATTCCGAAATCGAGGAGTCCCTTAAACACGGTGCAGGAATTCGAGCGTTAAAGACCGACATGGCACCGCCTCATCTGTCAAGTCGGGTGAAGACGAAGAACTGGGAGACGAAATGGCTAGACGGCTTCGATGAGAAGAAAAACGCTCTGATGGTTGTGGCCTCACTCATTGCAACAATGGCTTTCCAAATTGGAATTAACCCTCCAGGCGGTGTCTGGCAGGAGGACAACTTCCTCGTGGATTCACATGGCAACACTGTGGATCCACGAGGCAACCCCATGCCTTATCCCGTGGATGAGCACAACAACACCGTGCTGTATCCACGGAAGGCGGGGCACTCTGTACTCGCACGCAACAATCCAGTTGCGTACGAGCAGTTTTATTGGGACAACACGATAGGGTTTGTTTTCTCTCTCTACATCATATTCTTCCTGATGAGCGGATTGCCCCTGAGAAATAGATTCCTAGTGTGGATTCTCAAGGCAGCTGTATCCACTGCACTTACAATGACGTATGCAAACTACAACGAAGCGGTAATGGCATTGACACCTAATGAGGTGGGGGACGAAGCAAAGCAGAATATGCTGAGAAACTCATTTTATGTATGGATTAGTGTGTGGATTCTAGTCTTCGTTGGGTACCTGGTGAGAATGTTGTTTCGAGCATGTCAAAGGCTGGTGAGGCTCGTTGCGAGGCTGATTCGAAGGCTGTTTCGAGCATGCCGGGGGCTGGTGAGGCGTCTGCCGGAAACATAGAGGAGCTGCACCACTGCAACTTCAGCAGCTGTAGTTTGAGATCAAATGTCTTAATTAATATTTCTCTCCTAGTGTTGTTTTGTCTTAAATTATGTATGTTTAAAAATTGTAATGTGAATTGCCTGGTCTAATTTATATGATCTTGAAGACGATGGCCAGGTTGAGAGATTATCATGAGTGAAGTGCGAGGCTCAAAGATTGTGTCAGTTTTCTACGAGATCTCATCAATGGAAACTAGAATTTTTGTTTGCTTTAGTTGAATTTGTGAATTGTAGCTAGTTTGAGTTTTCAATTTGGGGATTCTTCAATTCGAGGATTTTTTGCTTAAAATAAGAGTTGAGAGATCGATTTGCAATTGTTTGTTTTAAATTAGAGGAAGAAATCCAATTTTTTGGGACCAAACTGAGATTTATAAATCATGGAAATCAACCATGAACAAATTTTATAAAAAAATTTACACTTCTTTATTGGATGAGAGACTCAATGCGATCACATGAATACTTCAAGGTTACTTATCTAGACATTAATTAGTCACAAAGTAAACATCTATGTTTGTAATTCGGAATTTCTCTTTGTATGAAGTCTCAAAACATCCATTCATAGAATAAATAATGTTATTAAAACATTTAACATGCTTTTCATGGATGGATTTAAAACATAGTTGTGAGTTATAGAAAAACTCACCTCATTGATCTCAATGTGCAATGGAATTTATGTGTGAATGCTACCATGCTTCTCGTTTGTCCCAACCAACAAAAATTAGAATTCTAACTTAGAATCCTCAAATAGGTCCATAAGGTAATAACTAAGTTCATGAATAACTTAAATAAGAATTTCCTATGCTTTGGGATCGTTTGAAATTGAAATGGAATCAAACGGACGAATAGTGTGCATTTGACGGATTGAGTTAACTTAGTGACCCTGTTTGAGAATTTATCGGACTTCCTAGACCAATTTGAATTGATAAAGATGAATTGATCTGTATTCAATGACTAAGAAGCTTACTTTAACATTTAGGAGTGAATTATAATTTCTAGAATTTCTTTTGGAACAAAATATAAAATTTGAAAATTATAGAACTTAATTACATTTTATAAAAATATCAATTTATTCTTATGGACTAGACTAAGATTAAGACAGTGGATTTGGAAATTGGGCTCATTTAAAATCTTATGACCCAATCTATGAAATTCAACAATAGCATAAATAAGCTCAATAAAATTTAAATTTTATTTTCACTCTCAAATTGAATTCTATTCATCACCACCATCTTTCCGGGGCTCTTCTACTCCTTTACCGACGACTTATAATCACCGAAAACCACCCCCATACACACACAACAATCATGCTTCTTCCAATAGCTCTATGAATGCAAAGCAGCCACATGAGATTCTACACAGGAACTTTCAACATACAAAGATAATTACTATACTTATAATTACAAATAAATAACCATACCTCATTAATTTGATAAATAGAATGGGCTTGATCTATGGACCAAACATGAGCTTGAATATGAGTTTAATATACTTATACTACCATGCATTTAACTTTCACCATTAAAAAAAAAGGATTAATTAATCGCATGAATTAACACAACGTGAATCATTTTATAATCTTTGCATAATGTTTAAAATGTTGAAATTAAATCACCATCTTATATTTTTTTGCAATTGTTATATCCCCAATTGTTTTTTTATCTAGATTTGTCCATTTGTACACTATTTTCCAATTTACTTAATCGATGCCGTTTAGAATAATATTCAGTATGAAAAAAGTTTGAAACAATATAAAAACAATAAATTAGAAGGTTATTTGTGTTTAGAAATGTGATAATTGACTTGATAAAACATCATTGGAAATTTCTTTTATATTTTTAGTAAGACACTTAAATAAATTAACGGGATGGTCTCCTGTGAGATGGTCTAACGGGTTGTTTTCGTTAGACGGATCATAACCCGACCCGCTATTTTAGCTTTATATTTGGTGACATTTCAGTTCATAGTATGTGACACTTCAGTTTATGATTGGTGATACTTAGCTTCATACCTGGTGACACTTCATTGTTATTTGTTTTAATAATTCAACGTGATACATATATACTCCTTATGTTAATGATACTTCACCTTACAATTGATAGGGCTTCACACAATAGTTAAAAATATTACTGAAAAATATTAAAATTTATTAAGACTTACACTGCTTCATATCTGGTGACACTTCAGTTCATAGTATGTGAAATCAGTTCATGATTGGTGATACCTAACTTCATATCTGGTGACACTTCATTGTTATTTTCTTTAATAATTCAACATGATAGTTCGTTGTACATGCTCGTTATGTAAGTGATACTTCACGTTACAATTAATAGAGCTTCACATAATAGTTAAAGATATTACTAAAAAAATATTAAAATTTGTTAAGACTTATGCTGCTTCATATCTGGTGACACTTCAGTTCATAGTATGTGACACTTCAGTTTATGATAGGTGATACTTAGCCTCATATCCGGTGACACTACATTGTGACCCGGGTCCGGATTGGATCTTAATATCCGTCTAACGATTTATGACCCATTAGACAGTCTAACACAAGTCTTTGTCTAAATTAACATCAGCGAAATTGAGGGCCAAGTTTTCCTTTTAATTTTTAAGCGCATCCATAAAATGTTTAATAGCGATTTTTTAAAATTTAAATTAAATCCTTTTCCCCTACCATATATATATATATATATATATATATATATATCTATTCATACAAACAGGATTTGGTTCAAATGAGAACGCATTTTTGGGTGAGAACTAGGAACTATTTCTAACCACTAGATCTAACAAATTGAAGGGTTGATATTGAGATTGAAATTTATGTTTTTATTTATTTATTTCAACCGTATTTAGCTAGTTGTGTGTAAGATATTATTGTGCAAAATTAATCCCATAAAAATAGGTCTTGCCATATCAAAAAATATTTTTATTTCCTAATTTCTCTCCCCCCACTACACAAACGATTTTCCTTATTCAATATTGCGCACATATTTTATTATTATTGTTTGCACATATTTTCCTTATTCTTTTTTTTTAGGATTTTTTTATTTATTTTTATCTAGAAGTATTTTTTTCTTCTTTCCTCCTACACACACGTATCACTCCTATAGTCTTACTGGTTTTTTTTTTCCTCTTTCCCTTCTCTGATCAATCGATTCGACAGTTTGTGAATCAAAATATATAATTTACATTATGCAATCATAAATTTTGTGAATCACAATTTATGTATCAAAAAATATTGTTTAATATTTTGTATCATTTTCATCCATGTTGTAAAGCAAAAGATATCGCTTGATTATTCAATCAAAAATTATCATGACGTTCTGTTCATGAATCATTTAATTTTAGGTTCAACAAATTAAATTCATTTTTTTCTATATTTCTGATGACATTATATTAATTTTGAATGACAAGCGATGATACTCTATTAAAAAAACAACGAGTAATACATAACAAAGACTCAATATACATCATACTAATTGATGCCCCATCAATAGTGACAAACAATATTATATACTAAATATGCTTATAATGTTTAATTTTAATGCTTATGAAGTTTAGTTTTGTTGCTTGGAATTTCATGCATCCGGTTTGTTGCTTAAAATGATGGATGTTGTTGCTTAGAATATTTGGTTTTGGTGCTTAAATTCTCATGCATCAGGTTTGTTGCTTAGAATATTTAATTTTGTTGAATGTATGGTTTCGATGCTAAATTAATTTTATTGTTTAGAATGTTGGGTTTTTTTTTTTGTTACTTAGAACGTTTCATTTGGTTCTTAGAATATTTGGTTTATACCATATTTAGCAATGGTTAGTTCATCATTTAGCAAATAATTTTTTTTGTCATATGACAATGTTATTTTATTCATTTATATATATTTTTTTTATCATTTTACAACCCCTTTAGCAATGAATCGGTGCTTATGTAGCAATTAAATGGTGCTAAGATTCTATTTTTAATTATATTATTATTATTTTACATTTACTGATGTAGTTTATAATAAGTAACCATGCCATATAAAAATTATAATCTTCTAAATGCAATAAAGGGTCTGAAACTGTTTTGTTGCTCATAAAAATCACAATCAAATCGAAGCAATGACATAGTAACTCCAACAAAACAAAACAATGGTGTGACATGCTCACATCTAATGGTGTTGATTGTGGGATTCGAACTTGAGACTTTTGGCCTCAAGATAACACCACTCCACTACTAGGCCAAATGAATATTGGTTGTTATAAATAATTCTCTAGTAAAATGTTAATTTTTTTTCATTCGAAGCAACGATTTATACTTTATTTAGCAATTGTGTGTTCATTGTTTAGCACTCTTTTTGTTATCTGCCAATGCATTATTATACTAAAATGGTGCTAATGTAGAAATAAAATAGTAATAATGTAGCACTAATTAATCTCATATCAAGCAATAACATCAGACATTCAAAACACGACTACTAATTCGAAATATATGATTTTCAAATGAAACATTAACGCATCTCATACAAAGCAACAACATCAAACATGTCGAGCAATAAAATTCTCCAGCTCTTACAATCAAATGATTATCATTACCTTACTTTTGTATTGTATTGAGTTTAAACAATATCAACAAAAACATATATCAACATTGTATCTAGTTTATATATCTCAACATTGACGTTGCTTTTCTTATACAAAGTTTTGTGTGGTCAATTGTTGTGCATGGTTTTTTTTTTCAGCAATTGTTGTGCATGGTTGTCAATGAAACTCTACTGTATCTCGACGGTGGCTCTCCATGGTGCAGGACGATGGTAGACATGCTAGTTAATCTTTACCGAACATCAACTATTTTTTTCTCCAATTTTGGATGAGCACGAACGATGTGTTGCTTCTAGCAATTTTAAAACTTGTAATGACAATTAATGGGGAATTGTGATGAACCGTCAATTTTGGTTAGATATGTTTGAAAGATTTGATTGTATTTTCATGTTTCTATAATATCCTAGATTTTATAGTTTATCCTCCATATTTATAATTGTGTCATTTTTCTCAATTTTAATCTCAACCATCTATTAATACAAGATGGAAGGCTGTGATTAGTTCCTAGTTCTCACATGGAGCATAGTCCTCATTATAGTCTATCCCAAATATATATATATATATATATATATATATATATGTTGACTATAAAACAACAGCTCATTGAATTTTTTTTTTGGGTTTTATCAAAATACAGAAAAATATCCTCCGATCCAAAGCTTTTTTAGCTAGCTATCAATGATCTAGAATCATTCAAAGATCCAAATTTTCTTCTTTCACCACACAATTATCCATTATCCTGTGTAACATTTTTATATCTGACACTAAATTAAATTTTTCCACACACTATCACGTATTCCTATCACAACACACAATTTTTTTTTTCTTTTGAAGTATTATTTAAGTTCATGAATGGCAGATCGACATCTCTGATCAAATCAAATTAAATTATAGGATTGCTAAAACTTAATTATGAACCAAGGAAAAAAAAAAGTTTAATATTATTATTTCATGATTATTACAAAAAGAAAAACTAGTCATTTTATATTGCTTCGATCATATATCAATTCCAAATAAGTTTATCGATAAATATTATATTCATTGTAATGTCATTAATTATTAATTGTACAAGTAATTATATTGACATTGGAGAGAAACATATATATTTACTAATTATATCATCCACAATCATTTGAATATCTTGAGGTGTTCTTCAATTTAATAATAGACTTTATTGATTAATAAAAAATGAAAAAGAATAGTCAGATAATAACATTATTAATAAAGTGAAAATGAGACTAAAATATTCCACATTGAATAATTAAAATTTGGGTCAAAATTTTATTTCGGGATCAAACTAAGATTTCGAGTATAGTTGTAGGACTAAGTTAGACCTTTTCCCTTAAATTAACGAAGTTAGTGATGGACGTTAATGAAAATTAATTTAGGGACTAACAGAGGGATTAACGTGATACCTTTTAAAACGTTGAGGGATCGATTTGGGCCGAAATTTTATTTGGGGACCAAATTAAGATTTCGGATATAGTTGTAGGACCAAATTAGACCTTATCTCATTTGTTATTATTTTTTTATGTAAGCAATCATTTTTATAATCTAATAGGGATTTTCTGTAAAATCAAAATTATAGGATTGCTAAAACTCTATAACAATATATTATAGGATTGCTAAAATTTAATTACAAAAATTTAAATAAATTTACTACATCGATAAATAGTGTGAATCAGTATTATAAATACTCATGAATTGTTTTATAACAACAACGTTGTGAACATTAACATAGGATTATGCATCAATCAAACTATATTTTTTTTTTGAAAACGACCTCTAACAACATCCTTAAAAAAGAATTGTCTGAGTTAAGGATTAACGACAATTTTTAAGGCCCATTCGATCACTCACTCTGCATATACATATATCTATGTATACATATAATTTAATTATAGCGATATTAAATGAAACAAGCAAAAGAGTTTTTCATGTCATTAATTATACAATACATACATGATCGATCGATATATATAATGTATTAATTAGTTCCCAAGCTCGTAACGAGATGCTTAGTGTTCACAGACACATATAGGCATGTAACAACTAGCTAGATAGAGTCAAATGAAATTCTCCATCCCACATTTTCGATCGTACTTAGTGTTCCATATTAATTTAATTAGATCTTCATCCATTTTGTTTATGAATTTAAATTTATTTGGGTTTAGTTTAATTTTATAATTCTTATTAATGGTTTATTACACCAACTAGGGTTTATATTTATCTTTTAATATTTATATTTTTTTATTTTTAGTTAATATAATTGATTAATAGGGTTGTTTATTCTAAAATTAGGGTATGTAATTTTTTAAAATTTTATTTTTTAGCAATAAATGTTAATTATAATTGATTATACTATGATAAATTTTAATTTTACAATAAATATTTTTAAAATATTAAATTTGATCGTGGGATAGAGAATGTGGAGTAGATGATCTATTCATCTCTAGATATATAGAGATAATTAATGAGATGGAGATGGCGGTGATTGCCTACATTAAATAATTTTTGAAGTAATTTTTTAAATAGGCATTTTGATTTAGTAAAAAATGTTTCCAGTCATTATTTAAGAAAATATGTTTCTATCTACTTGGACAATATAATCCTCTGTCGCGTACCCTAATCGTGCAATAATGTAAATTATAATACTGCACGATTATGCTTAGTCATTTAACTCCATTCGTATAGTAGTGTTACACGGCCATATCTTATTCGTGCACCCAAATATTGCACTTTAGTCATGCATCTCACAATTTTAGTAAAGGGTAATTAAGTATTTTTACCAAAAAAGTAGCTATAAAAAGTGGCTAAAAACATATTTGATCACTAAATGAAAATGACTCTTTTTATATATCACTAAATTTTTAGTTTGTGATTTGTGTTCTGTTACTTATACATACCCGCTCATACGAAATCGTCTATTGTACATTTCATGTTGCATATTCCCTATTGCATGTACTCGATTGTTTTACCTTTTTAATTTTTCATTTTATTCTCCAATTTCTTTTTTGTAGTTGTGATTTAGTATTCGGAATTTATCATATCCAATTATAATTTATTATAATTTTTTTACTTTGGAGATTATTCCATCCTATAATCACTCAAATTTTGGGAATGTAACAACAGCTCACTGTACGTACCTAATTTTCTCTGTATATATATCCTTTGGATCTTATCTATATACAGAAAATATTTCCCAAAATTTTCTTGGCTTCTTCATAAATGACAGCTTCTTATTCCATTTCAATGATATATCCAGAGTTATACAAAGATCCAAATTATTTTTTTTGACTCTCACACAATTATTCATTTCGCTCCACTAAAACTAGTAACGCAATTATTTCTATCATTTTCATATTTCACTCAATTTATTTACACACTATCCGGCATTTACTACTTTCCAACTTTCATCATTAAAAAGAATAATATTGTTAAATATTATATATATAATAAATTTTATTTTTATTATAAAAATTATTAAAACTATATATATACTGCGGAACATGATAAAGTTCGAGTCTCATATTAAAAATTGTATTACATTCCATTTTTCATTAGTATTAATAATAACATATGAAAAATGATGTCGTACATGTATGAGTTATGAAGGATGCAAATCATATAAAAAATGTAACAACTTTTGTTTTTAGTAGTGCCAACCACTAGCAACAACTTTGTTGATATATATATATAGCTGCATCATCACTACACACAAAATTCATTCACTACTTCATACTATACATGAATATATATAACTTCCTTGTTTCTAGCTCTATATATAAATTATAAAAAGAGATGGAGATGGAGATGGAGACGGAGACGGAGACGGCGCAAATTAAGCTATTTGAAGCTGCAGCAAAAGGCTGCATAACCACAGTGAAGCAGTTGATGAATGATGATCCTTCTATTCGCGAAGCTCTGAAACACCACCTCAAGTCTCCCGTCTCTGAAAACTCCACAGATGCCGGGGGAGGAGAGAGAAAGAAGAGCCTGGAGGAAACCCTAAAAACCTGGCTTGACAAAAAGAAAAACACGATGATGGTGGTGGCCTCACTGATCGCAAACATGGCTTTTCAAGTCGGAGTTAACCCTCCCGGCGGTGTCTGGCAAGACGATAACTTCCTAATCAATTCACTAGGCGGCTACGTGGATCCACGAGGAAACCCTAGTTCGGAAGCAGTGGATTCTCAAAACCGGCCCGTGCTCTCCCCTCATAGGGCAGGCTATGCTGTGCTGGCGTGCAACCACCCCGGTGCATACGAGGAGTTCTATATTTACAACACGGTAGGGTTCATCAGCTCACTCAGCATCATATTCCTGCTGATGAGCGGATTGCCCCTGAGGTGCAGATTCTTCATGTGGATCCTCATGGCGATCACATGGATCGCAATTTCAGCCACCGTGCTCACTTACAACGCGGCAGTGAGCGCGATCACACCCGAGGGAAGCTCTGTTATGAGATACTCGCTTTATGCATGGATCGGCTTAACCCTAGTCATCTTCGTTGCCCACGTAATTCGTTTGCTGATCAAGCTCATTAAAGCGTTGTTCAAAGCAGTAATCAAGGTTGTTAAGCTGCCATGGAAGTGCTGCATTGCCGCAAGCTCACCAGTTTGAATTTGTGTGTATGTATATATATATATATATATATATAGTTTATATGATGGTTTGTCTTAATTATTTCTTGATTTCAGATTCTCATAGTGAGTTATTGTGTCCAGATGTGTGATATTTCAGTGTTGCAGCTATTAATATATGTTTTTATCTTTGTGTCAATGTGACTTTTTCTTTGGTGACTAGCTAGATGTTTGCATATACAAGAGTCTGAATTTAATCAAACTGTTGTAATGTAACCTATTACGAGTCTATATATGATATATATTTGATAGAGTGCGAGTGTGAGAGAAAAAAAAAGTTAATAATCTATATACAAATACATAATTTCAAAACTTATGGACTTAATTTAGTAATTAAGTAACAACAAAAAGTATATACTGAAAAAAATTATACCAAAATGAAGTATAAGTAAATATTTGACATGTGATATAATCAATTTTCGGACATAAGACAACAAGCATTAAATAATGGGTATTTGCATAGACTTGTTAGGAGTAATATATTGAATATTATTTTCCTTTATAATATTTATAACATGATTATGTTAGTTTATTTATAGAATGATATATACTAGTAAATAATGTTAGACACATACGTAAACAAAAAATAAAATGCACGGAATATTAAGGGTTAAACTTACATTTGAATTAATATAGTATAATTAAAAATGAAAAAAATGAAATAAATTAAAAATAAAAAATATTTAGCTTTTTTTAAAAAGAACTTATTAACTTATAAAAATATTAATTTTTTAAAAAAGTATTTAGTATCAGTAAAAAATGTGTCATTATGTTAAAATATTTAAGTGTGTGTGGAGAAATATGTGTTAAGTGTGTGTTTTTTAACACAATTAATTTTTCCATCCAAGATATTGTCCAACTCTTAACGTGGAGGAGGTTATAATTTGAGCTTAATAATCAAGAAAGGAGTAATAAGCTCTCACCTAATAGTTGAGCGGGCTATTTGCACCTTTTTTCCAAATATATATAGTGAATAAAATGATGTTTTTATGAATTCATGTTGATAAAAGAAAGGTTAAGCAATTGCAAGAAATAAAAAATAAATCAACGGGATGCGCCAACTTGGTAATTTCTTCGAACAGTTGGTGTGCATGAATGATATTAGCCTGGCATGTTTCAACCTCCATCATACCAGCCATGTGCATATCAGTAAATATTTCGTAAATTATAAAAGTAAATGCTTGTACCGTTGATTTAGTATAGTATATTACATTGAGTAAAAATAGTTTTTATTAAAATCCTACACGACCAAGTGTGACATAACTAAAATATTAAGGCAAATGTAGGTCCTCTCTGACTCTGTCAAATCCAACCCACACAAGTTAAATATTTCACCATTCTTGTCAATGATCAGATTGAAGATGCTATTCTAAAAAAATAGTAACATTAATGAGAATCAAAAGAATTCCGAAGATTATATATTATACACAACTATTCATTTTTTATCCAATAAAACAGATCACATACATATAATATTTTTTTATCTGATGTCATATTCCTTTCCCATTATGTGAACATTCTTTAAAATATTAATCTGGTGCAGTGAAACAACAAACTCGTTCAATTTATGAATGTTGATCTGATTTTATAATCTGCAAATGGTTGCTACATGACTTGTTCAAAAAAAAAAAAAATTGTGCAATGTTGACTTTCAGACATATATATATTGATCGCTAATCTTTCGATATAACACATTAACACCTTCTATTTCTTGGATCCTAGAAGACTAATATGCCTGCACTACTAAACATGAATGCAAACGAGAGGAGGTGGCTAATGATTGTAGTTGTGGCTACAATAATGACTGCATTCATGATGGCTTTTCTAACCGGAGTCGGGCAAGACAACGAGCTAGCCAGTTCGGATCCTCCCCGGGCAGAGAAAAACCCTAAAGGATTCGACAGAACTTATATTGCCAACACGACATTATTCGTGGCTTCTCTCAGCATCATATTGCTTCTGATATGTGGATTGCCCTTGATCAAGCGGATGCTGACGCTGATCGGATGGATTGTCATTACAGTCACGCCATGTTATATATTCGTGAGAGTTGTGGTGAGACCCAATTTTCACCATGATCAAATGGTTTTGTTTGAGGTGGTTTGTACGGTGATTGTATGGTTCATCTTCATGGCTCTCCTCCTCATGGCCCTAGCTATTCGTTTGATTGTATGGTTCATCGCCCACACTATTTATATGATTATGAAATTTTTGAAAATGCTCTTTAATTAGGTGATGAAATTAATAGCGTTGTTTGAACCTCTTCTCATCTCTTTTACCTAGGTTTTCCTTTACTTATTTCTCATGAAATACTACTATTTGTGGTTTATTCGTCTATTGATAAAATTTTCATTCATTAGATATTTGCTTCCTAGTGTGTGATGACTTTTTTTTTTTCTTAATTGTTGTTGAATGAAATAAAATTGGCTTTGTAGCTTATGTGTTGGTTTCGTGCAGTTTTTTATTGTCGTTGTTGACCTTGATGTCTCTCCTCATTTTAGGGCAAATGTCGATTTGGTCACAACACAAGAATACGTACGAAGAATGTTCGAGTATTCATGATTTGAAGGGTAAGATAATTTTTGGTCGAAAAATGAATCCTATGTTAGATTTGGTTAAGTTTTTAGATAGTGTGGGTATATTTTTGACGAATGTGCTAGTTTAAGATAAATTTTTAAAATTAAAAATATATAATTTGGAATGTAAAAGGTAGATTACCTCCTAATCATCACATGAAATTTTTCGTTGTACTCTTTGTGTTACACTTCATATTGTACTTCCAAATTATGAACTTTTGTTGTATTTTTTCCTTCAATTTTTTTTTTTTGTGATTTAATTTAATTTTATGATTGTTTCTTAGGTTTTATTTCACCAATTATGATTTATAATTATTTTTTAATATTTAATTTTCAGATTTCAATCAATAATTCATTATTATGGTTGATTTTTTTTTTCAAAATTATGTCTTGTAAATTTTTAATTCATTTTTTATTGATAAATGTTAACTATAATTATTTATGTTATAATTAATTTTATATTATAATAATTAATACTACTAATTATTAAAATCATAAGTTTGATAGTGGAATATATAGTGAAACAGGAAAAAGTCAATAGGCAATTTCAACTGCCTAATCGTTGGCTATATTATTCGTTTGATTGTGAAGAAATGGGTAAATTTAGTAAGTAGTAACAAAATGACAACACATAAATAAAAGATTAAACATTGCAATTCTAAGGTTGGTATATCCTCAAAAAATGAATTCAAACTATAGGAAATAAGCGTTTTATTAATGATGAAGTTAGCGACGGAATATAGTCTGTTGCTAAATTACCGACACATTAAGTTCAGGGCTTTTAATGACGGATATTTCTATCTCTAATTTAGAGATGGAAAAACCATCGTTAAATAATGTATAATTTTAATATTTTACGATGACAAATTTTTGCATCTCTAACTTAACGACGAAAAAACTCATTATTGAACGTCTAATTTTAAATTTTTGAATATTTTTTTATATTAGCAATGGATTTGTGACGTAATGTTTCGTTAAACTCTAATTTTTTTATTAATACTTAATGAAGAATTTGAGATGCATTATTTCATCTCTAAATTTTAAAAATATTTTAAAAAATATTTGGGTCCAAATCAATCTCACAACTTAATTTTTAAAAGATATCATTTTAATACTCCCGTTACTCTCTAAACTAAAGCACGTTAGCATCTATCATTCATATGCTACTAATGGCTATTAACGAGCCTATTTTAGCTCTATTTTATTAGGCTTGTGTTTTCTATTTTCTTAAGTGAAGTTTAAAAATCCAAGTTGTTTATGATTTAATCCAAATTAAAAAAAAAAAGATAGCCAAACCGTTCTTCTCATTCTCCTAGCTCGTTTCAATTTCTTAAGTTATTTTTATACTAAACTAAAAATATTAAACAATAATTAAGCAAATTTAATTATTGCATCTGATATTGACACTTTCATTCACCTAGCTACATATGTTCCATATCATTTTTATAATAACAGGTTCGTAGTCCATTTAATTGTCTGACATTAATACGTTAATGAATATTATTATTAGAGGAATTAAGATTCAGCTCCTCTCTTTTAAATACTCACTTTTTTATCACTTATGAGCAACAACAGCTTGCTGTGGGGCATCATTGGACTTTGTAATAACAAAACAAAATTGACCTAATTAAATTGACTAGGTAGTTAATTAGAGAAATGTGTATATATATATATATATATATATATATATATATATATATATATATATATATATATATATATATGACCACCAAATTCATTAAGATTGCTGGAAAACGACGTCTGCTCAGATGAAGCAGATATCATGTGTAAGAAATTGTATAGAGAATCATAGATATACGTCACAATCTCTAACATGAATATATAGCTGAAGTAGAATATTTAATTAATTCACCCTAACCCAACTGCGAATGTATCAGCTACCATATATGCACTATTTAATTTCCACATCAAACGCTGAGCAACTATTTCTCATCTCATTAAAAATAATGGCGCGCGCGCACACACACACACACACACATATATATATAGGGTAAGTTATAATGAGTATTGTACTTCTTGTGAGAACTAGGAACGATACTTATTTATTATAATTTATAGCTTACCTTATTGTATTTTAGTGCTATTAGCACTAGCACTAAAAATAAATAAAAAAAATGAATTTTAACGACGGATCATGTCAGTCGTTAAACTTAATTTGAATTAAAAAATTAAAAATAGAACTTAACGACATATAGAGTCCGTCGTTAGATTTATTTTGAATTATTAAAATTAAAACCTGAAAATTAAACCACGGATTGTATCCGTCGTTAGAGTTAAATGTAATTAATAATCAGAAAAATCAAATATTAACGACGGATACTGTCCGTCGTTAAATTTATTCTGAATTAATAAAATTAAAACCAGAAAATTAACGACGGAGTGTATCCGTCATTAAATTTAATATAAATTAATAATCATAAAAATTGAATATTAACGACGGATCATATCCGTCGTTACATTTAATATGAATTAATTATTAGAAAAATCGAATATTAACGACGGATTGTGTCCATCGTTAATATTAACGACGGTCAATCCGTCTTTAATCCGTCGTTAAACTTACACACGAAAATTTCCCACAATTTTTAATGCCTAGAAAGTTTAGCGATGGCTAGTCCGTCGCTAATTGGTCGTAACTAACGACGGACATGTATCCGTCGCTATGTCGCGATTTTTTTGTAGTAAGCTATAAATTTTTTTAAAAAGAATTAGCACTAAAATATAATAAAACAAGCTATAAATATGGAAATTAAAGCATGATATGATGGAATTGTACCTATATGAACCAAATCCTATATATATATATATATATATATATATATATAAATATATATATAAATATGGAAATTAAAGCATGATATGATGGAATTGTAATTTGAAAACAGGGCACACAAATAATAATAATAATAATAATAATAATAATAATAATAATAATAATAATAATAATAATAATAATAATAATAATAATAATAATAATAATGTTGTAGCTTGTAATTAAAGTGATCGAACAAGAGTGGAATAATTAATTAACTAATTAGCAAAGTAGGTAGCTAGAAACATATGAATGGATGAATTAACATCCAAACTCACACACAGACATATATAATTATATATCTTAGCTTGCTAATATGAATTTATTTATAGTGTACAAATGGACAAATTAATCTAGCTAGATGAAAAATAATCGGGGATGCAAAAATTGCAAAAAAAATAAAATGAAAGATTGTGGTTTAATTTCAATGTTTTAAACATTATGCAAAAATTATAAAGTAGGGTAAACATTGTGATAATTCATGCAATTAACCCTTTTTTAATGACGAAAGTTAAATACATGATAGTGTGTGAATAAATTTCGTGTCAGATATAAAAATGTTACAAAAGATAATGGATAATTGTGTGGTGAGGGAAGAAAATTTGGATCTTTGAATAATTCTAGATCATGATAACTAGCTAAAAAAAGCTTTGGAGGATATTTTCTGTATTTTTGATAAAATCCAAAAAAATAATTACAATGAGCTTTTGTTTTATAGCCATATATATATATATATATGTATGTATATATATAGGGGAGCTTTAGTATTGTAACGCCCCAATTCCTGAAATTTGAGGCGCTACACAAAATTAAATAAAATTCCTATTTTCATAACCATTTTACCTTGAAAAGAAAAAAATTTCATGGTATTTTGTTTAGAGATAAAATCCACCAATCATCATTTGGGAGACTTTTCAAACAACTCATCATAAACATATTTCATAAACGATTTAGTCAAATGTTGAAAGTCAAATATTTGAACAAGTCCACAATAACTGCGGAACCTGTAAGATTTTAGTGTTCTTAAATACTAAAACATTCAGCGGAAGCCTATTACGTGAAAATATTGACCAAAATCAACATTCAAAATATGATTTTTGACTTACTCAAAAACTTAGATAACCCATATGTCCATGTCAGCTGCCTGCATCACCTTGTACCTGAACAACATTTTAGAAAATGTGGGCTGAGTGCCAGAAAATACTCAGTGGGTTTATCGTGTTTGTCCAAACATATGCAAGGATTTTTAATATAAAAATCCAACATTCCAATATTTAAAAATCATGTTCCTGCGCTTAAGAATATTTATTCAAAAGCTGATAATCAATATACACTCAGATGTCCATGCGCTTAAGAATAGTTATTCAGAAGCGAACAATTCAATATCATTCTCATAACAATGCGCTTAAGAATATTTATTCAAAAGCGAACAATTCAATATTATTTCATATATCAATGCGCTTAAGAATATATTTATTCAAAAGCCAATGCGCTTAGAAGACCATGCGTGAATATAGACCCTATGTGATCACATAACTATATGTCAATATAATTGACCATGCCAGAATTCATCATGCAGGTCAAATCATAGTCACGAAGAGCGAAAATATTGATAAAATAAAATGGTGCCCCTATCTATTATGACTTTGATAAAATAGTTTTATTTTTTAAAAATTGAGTTTGTCAAGTATATCACTATTAAATAATATTGTAAGATAATCTATTATATTTATGAAAAATGTAATGCTTTATTATATTAATATTTATTTATTTTTTCAAATATTTTTATTTTCATTGTTAACTTTAATTTTCTCTTACTTTTTTATTAGTTTATTTTTTTCAAAATGCATTGAGAAAACATGGCATGAGAAATAGTTTTTGGACAATAATAATAACTATTTCAAATAATAAATAAATCTACTATTTATATTTTTAGAAATATCATTTATGTACAATAATAAATATTAATAGACAAATTACATAATATATAAAATATACTTATTATATGTTATTAAATTATACATCTTTATATATATGTAGTATATATATAAAGGAGCATTAGCATGTATGTAAATATATTTATTATGCTAGAAAGATGCACGTAGTTTGCACATGATTAAACTAGTTCTACTAAAATTACATTTAATAGTTTTATCAAAGAGAAGTATTATAATATCATATTATTAAATATTTCAAATATAATATTTGCATAAACATAATAAATAATAATATAAAATGAAATAAAATGTGAAGTACACTTGTTGAAATTTATTGTATTAGAGCGTATATTATATCACACTAGAAAAATGCACATACTTTGCACATGCTTAAAATACTCATACTAAAAAGATATTTAACAATTTTATTAAATATAAATATTTCAATATTATTATTAATAGATATTTTTAAATGTAAAACATATTGGTTGAAAATTATTTTATTAGAGTCTACATTATATTAAAATATTCCTATTAAACTAGAAAAATGCACATACTTTGCACGAGTTTAAAATAGTTTACTAAAAAAATACTTAATAATTTTATATAACACACATATGAAGCGTAAAAAAAAAAAAATAGAATCTTGTAATTGGACAATTAACAAGGCTTTATAATCAATGTAAAAAATTATAATAACTATTCCGAAAGCACAGTTTGATACCGAAATAAAATTTGAGTCCAAATCAATCCCACAATTTAATATTTAAAAGATATCATTTTAATACTCCCATTAATCCCTAAACTAAAATATGTTGTCGTTTGTGCAACTAATGGCTATTAACGAGCCTATTTTAGCTCTATTTTATTAGGCTTGTGTTTTCTATTTTCGTAAGTGAAGTTTAAAAATCCAAGTTGTTTATGATTTAATCCAAATTAAAAAAAAAGATAGCCAAACCGTTCTTCTCATTCTCCTATCTCGTTTCAATTTTTTAAGTTATTTTTATACTAAACTAAAAATATTAAACAATAACTAAGCAAATTTAATTATTGCATCTGATATTGACACTTTCATTCACCTAGCTACATATGTTCCATATCATTTTTATAATAATTCGTTCGTAGTCCATTTAATTGTCTGACATTAACACGTTAATGAATATTATTATTAGAGGAATTAAGATTCAGCTCCTCTCTTTTAAATACTCACTTTTTTATCACTTATGAGCAACAACAGCTTGCTGTGGGGCATCATTGGACTTTGTATTAACAAAACAAAATTGACCTAATTAAATTGACTAGGTAGTTAATTAGAGAAATGGATATATATATATATATATATATATATATATATATATATATATATATGACCACCAAATTCATTCAGATTGCTGGAAAACGAGGTCTGCTCAGATGAAGCAGATATCATGTGTAAGAAATTGTATAGAGAATCATAGATATACGTCACAATCACTAACATGAATATATAGCTCAAGTAGAATATTTAATTAATTCACCCCAACCCAACTGCAAATGTATCTGTCACGATCCCAAATTAATATCTGATTAATACGAAGTGTGACTGGCACGACTCGATCTCAATGAAGCACCTCCTCTGACTGCGACTGCAGGTGCAAATCAAGCACCTCCTCCGACTGCGACTCTAACTTGGAAGGATTTGACTGAGTTTGCGACGTGGGTGGTGGTAAATAGGGAAACATTCATGGTGGTGGCCTGTCTCATTGCTACAATCACTTTCCAGATGGGATAAACCCCCCTGGAGGAGTGTGGATAAATAATGATTTTATATGTGTACTGTGTGTATGAGTTGTCTATCCCCCATTCGGGATATATAATGATTATTATGTTGGTGGGCAAAGGTTCATTTTGATCCTATAACTATTTGTGTAGGAGCGCTTTGATCCCTATTTATCTTTTTGGTTCAAAATGATCCTATAACTATTTTAAAGGTTTAATTTGGTCGTTATTCTGATCCTCCAACTATTTTAACACACTTTTTTCACATAATTAGATTATTTCACACATTAAAACACACTTTTTTACACACATGGATTGAACACGTACAAATTTTCACCATTTTCACAAAGAATTCTCATATGGATTGAACATGAAATTTTCTCCATTTTTTACAAAGAATCCTCCACAATTTTATGTTTGTATAGAATATTCTTAATTGTTTTATTTAGCATAAAATAAATAATTATTTTTGTATGTTTTTTAGTTATTTTTTATTTTATCATATAATAATGATTCATATTACTCAGATAATTTCAACACTACTACAAATATGGCAATAGACAACTCTTGTAAGACAACGGTTTTACATGGGAACCGTTGTATTTTTAGCTTTCACAACGGTTTATATGTAAACCGTTGTATTTCTGTATTTGTCTTCAGAAAACGACAACGGTTTCAAATAAACCGTTGTCATAAAGTGTTGTAGTTCTGAAATTAGACAACGGTCCTGAAACCACGGTTAAAAAACCGTTGTGAAGGCTTTTAAATGATAAACATCGGTTGTATTAACCGTTGTGGATTTTCAATTTGGCCTAGACAACAGTTGATTCTAATTGTAACCGTTGTGTGTCAGTGTTGCTAATTTTATACAACAGTTTGTGTAAGTGATGTGAATATGTGTTGTTACTTCAAATTGAATTAATCCATTTTTGTATATTTTACATTTAATTATAAAATTCTTTTATGTATTGTGATAATAGAAAAATAATGAATAATTTTAATAAATTGGAAAAAACTTCAACAACCCATATAAAAATGTTAATTAGCAATTTTTTTTATAATTTAAAAAATCCATATTTATATCCTTCGTATATATGCCTATGTATATTATATATTTTAACTAGCTCATTCAAAATAATTCATTTTAAAATACATTATTTACTTATGATTACCTTATAATTACCTTATAGTATTTTGTATCTAGAAAATAACTTCTCTTTTTTTTTTTTTTTTTTTTATCGATAGAAAAATAACTTCTTAGTAGCCTATAGTCTCTACAAAAAAAAAAACCCTTACGCGCGTATCGTCTCTGCAAGAAAAACCTTTTCGTTGGAGATCCTTGTAATTCATTATCCGCAGAAAATCCCTACGCCGGAAACGTCAGAAACCCTTTGCGGCGGCGGAAATTGGAAAACCCACAAGGAACCCGATTTTGTATTGTGCTTGGTGGTTCTCACTTGAAATCATAGAATCTTTGACTTCTCGATTGGTTCAGACGATGAAATACAGGTGAGTAACTTAAATTGAATTTTCTCTATATAAGTTTAATCTGACAAAAGGTTGAGAACATCTGCTATTTTTGTTTAATCTAATTTTTTCCTTGTCTCTCTTAAAATTTTAATCCTGTGTTCGTGTTCTGGAAATTGAAAGAAAGTGTCTTTTCTGATTTTCAAGCTAGTGTGTATTTTGTGAATTAAAAAAAAGACAATCAGAGAGAAAGAGAGAGATAGAGATATATCTATAGAGAGAGAGAGGAGTGTTTGTGTTAGTATCACTATCATCTTCTTCTTTATTAATTTTGGAGTAATTGGTTTCAACCCCAAATGTGGCATCATTATTTTGAATGTAACCGCCAATTAAATTATATCCAATATTTGATTTTGAGGTATGAATATTATCGTGAGCAGCAATATTATTAATATGATTGTTATTATTATGAGAATCAAACTCATCCAAGGAAAGCCACTCTGCAAAGAAAACCTTTGGCAAACTGAGTGATTTTTTATGAGCTGTCTGATCATGATGATAAGTTTGTGATGGTTTCATGATTTGATGATGATGATCATGAGAACATTCCAATGATTGTAGCCGTTGAATAGCTTGATGAACCTGATCATCATGAGTTTCAGCAGCTGCCATTTTTGCAAGTCTTTATTCATGTATTAATTATAAAATTGATCGAGTAGTTAAGATGATAATTAATGTGATTACTAACCAGCATTTACAGGAACAGAGCTCCAGCAGCCATGACCATTTCTCAGAATATAATCTCTCAGCCTCTTGTCTTCATCAGGAGACCATAACCCCTTCCTATGCTTCTTCTTTGACTTTTCCAGCAACGCGTAAACCATTTTAATTTCTGTTATATATATATATATATGTTATAAATCCTTCTAGCAATTAAGCAGAAGACACGGGACAAATATGTTATATATATATAGGGCTAGATATGTTTTAAGAAAAAAGATTAGTTAGATATGTTAATTTGTTTGTTTAAATATATAAAAATACTTTGACATTAACTACTTTCATGCTCAAAGACTGGCCGGAAGAATTGGCGTATAAAAAATAACAACTGCTTACTTATTAATCAAACATTTATTACACTAGCTAAGTTAATCTTTTAACCGAGATTTAATTAGTTGTTGATATAAGGTGCATGTCCCTTTAATTTGGAGGAATTCTTAACAAGACCAAAAATAGAGTATGCTGGTAGAATCAAGCATTTACACATTCTTAGATTTCTCTAATAAAATTCAACTTAAATTTTGGAACCCCATGTACGATGTAGCATCTTGGATTGTCTTTGAGCTTCAGCCGTCGCAATATTTCCCTTTCTCATATTTTAAGTTTGAAGTGCTTGTGTCTTTTTCTCTCTTTGTGATTATAGTTCTCAGGAACATATTATTTTTGTTCAAACCGAGTCTCTTTTTCAAATCATCTCATTTTTATCCACAAGTATATGATCGTATCTTCTCCTTAAATTATCTAGTTGTCCTATTTGCACTTGATGCGTACTTTATAGTTGTCATTAAAATTGGTCTATGCATATTGAACCCATTTTGGAACCCCATGTATTGATTTGTAGAGCAAGGAACTTAAAACATTCAGTGGTGACTCCACAGCCGGGGGAGACAAAGAGTATATGCAGCTTAAAGGTATAGCTTGTATCCTCTGCAAGCTCTCATATCTCTCTGATTTTCCGTAGCAATGGTGAGCTGAGAGGTTTATCACAGAGAGAGCTCTGTTTTTCTCATTTATTTTCAGTTATAATTTCGCTTTCAGTTCCAATCGTAGCTGAGAATTCTGCTGTTTCCTAAACAATTTCAGGTGGTAGCGCAGAAGGTGAAGGAATCTGAGATCACGGAGCAGGACTCACTCCTTGTAAATCTCTCGCTTATGCTTGATCTATTATCTTCTCTATGTGTTTTTGGTTTTCAACATGATTTAACGACTATTTAACTTGATATCTATCTTCGCCTTCGCTATTTTTTTATACTGCTTTGATGTGATCATTGCGTTACATTAGAAATCTGAATTTTCATTTCCATATGTTTTATTTCGAATCAAATTTTGTTTGTTTTCGTTCATGCTACTTGTCATTGGACAAAACACTAATACCTGGAGAAATTTGCATATCTATGTTGTTTTTTACGCTTTCTCTGAAGGATATATACATACATACTATATAAGGCAATAGATCTTTTCTCATAAGACTTTGAATGAATACTGTAGAACTCAATTGGCGAATGTAATAAGATCTCAGCTAGCTTGGATTAGATACAGATTATCAACGTTTGGAATGATAGATACAATTTGTGTAGTATCTGAATGACTACGACTACGAGTGTTGATATGTAGCTAATAGGGGTTCTTCGTCTTTTATAGAATGTTCAGTTGCTTGACTTGGGATGATTCGAGCTTGTAAATCATTAATATATGATGTATATTGCTTGAGTTAGGATGATTACAGCTTTTACTGCAACTAAGCATGTCAATTTGGCTAATCATTCTTATTGCTGATTTGGACTATTTGCTCTGGTTTTGAGCATCAATTGTAGTATTTACCTCGCATCCTCAGCAAGTTAATATTCCTTTTTCTCATTTTCTCTATCTTGGTTTTATCATGCATAATTAACAAGCACCTGGAAGTTTCTTTTCAATTTGATCAGACGAGGAATCTGTTGCGAATTTCTATATTCAACATCAATTACATCAGAGGCCTTTTCCCTGAGAAATATTTCGATTGGATGAAGAAAGGTATATCCAAAATCTATCTTCACTATCTTCCATTGCTCTTGCTCAGGAGCTCATTCATTCTGGTATTTTCCTTTCTCTATAGGTGTGTATGATACTTTACAGAAAAAATATCTTAAAACACTCATGTTCTGTGTCTGTAAGGCAGTGGATGGTCCAATGATTGAGGAATATGCATGTAAGTCTTCGAGACTGAGTTATGATATATTTTCTCTTGTTTAGATTTGTTTTACTGGTAAACCTTATTGATTGTGTCCCATTCTTTCAGCGCACTGTTCTGATGAAGCTCCTGTACTATGATGATGTCACGGTAGGCTTTTACACGAGTAGTTCTCTTTTTTCTGCATCTGTATAATCTGACTCAATAATACAAAAAAGATAAGCTGAAGTGTTGTTTATTACTGTCAATAGTAATGATTTTCACTTTTCACGGATGCAGGGAGTGTTAGATTGTTCTGCTACCATAGTCAAATGACTCAAATGTCTCTTTTTGATTTTTTTTACTTCACTTTTGCAGCCTATGGATTATGAACCCTCATTTTTCAGAGGCTGCACAGATGAGGAAGGGCATAATCCATGGACTAAAAATCTGTTGAAGATGGAAGTCAGCAAAGTCAATAGCAAGCATTTAGTACTGGCTCTGAAGGTATGAGATTCCAACATAATTTAAACTTTTACAGTATTTTGCAGGCTTTCTTAATCTCTTATCCCACTATAAACTCAATAGGTTAAAGAGCGTTCTTCATCCTTGTGAAGATGAAAATAATGATAATCAAGATGATGAGATTAGCTTGGAAGCTGATTCTGTCCAAAAGGATGAAGATAGTGAATCTGACAGTGAGGTATTAGGTCGATTGCATTTTGTTTCTCTAGTAAAAATAAAAGTATATGAAATTATTTGAATCGTTTTTTTTTCTTATTTTTAAGGTTAAATCAGTGAGTGCATACTTTCTAATTTCTATGTCTTACATATTGATTTGATGTTTTTCATTTATTTGTTTGTCATAAACTTAGACGTTGTTTGTATTAATGAACGTGAAGAATGAACTTGGCATAGTTGCACAAATTTTGCTGACATAGAGATTCATCGTTTATGTCGAAGACAAGTAATTAGATAGTTTGAGTTTAGCATTCACAGTTTTCAGACTATGTAGACTTTTAATTAGATATTTTTTAGCCATTCCACTAAATATTTTCTACATCTATAACTTCATTAATTATTTTTAAATAAATGTATAATTATTTGCTATTTAATAATATTGTCTATATAATGCTTGCATTTACAGGTTGAAAATTAACAAATTGACAACACTTTTATTAAAAATTGTTGTTTTTTTTATAAAACTAACTAAAAAATACAACGGTTTTTAAATAAACCGTTGTTTTTATAAAATTAACTAAAAAATACAACGCTTTTTAAATAAATCGTTATTTTTTTTATAAAATTAACTAAACAAGACAACGGTTTATTAGAAAAACTGTTGTGCATGTACTAATTTTACAATGGTTGAATTAAAATAACCGTTGTTGATTGCCGAATACTAGATTGAAAATACAACGGTTTATTTATAAAGCGTTGTTAAAATACAGAATAGAGAACATGGGATTATTTCACAACGGTTATAAACCGTTGTCTACTATACAACGACAACGGTTAAAGACCGTTGTAAATTTCCCGCACAAAAGACAACACCAGTATAGACAACGGTTATTAAAGCTGATTCACAACGGTGAATACCCGTTGTCTATTGATGCATTTCATTTATTTCATATAAAAATTGTGCGTTAGTTTATGAAATAATCTAAGTATCTAAATATTATTAATAAATGAAAACATAAAAAAAACAACTAAAAAGATACAAAAATAATTATTTATGTTATGCTAAATAAAATAATTAAGATTTTTCTATACAAACATAAAATAGTGGAGGATTCTTTGCGAAAATGGAGAAAATTTCATATTCAATCCATATGAGGATTTTTTGTGAAAATAGTGGAAATTTCGTGTTTAATCCATATGTGTGTAAAAAGTGTGTGTTAATGTGTGAAATAATCTAATTACGTGAGAAAAGTACGTGTTAAAATAGTTGGAGGATCAGAATAAGGACCAAATTAAACCTTTAAAATAGTTATAGGATCATTTTGAACCAAAAAGATAAATACGGATCAAAGCGCTCCTACACAAATAGTTATAGGATCAAAATAAACCTTTGTCCTTATGTTGGTGGAAACTAGTTGAATATTCTGTTTCTGATTGTGACGTGTATATATATCTATGATCCATATGATTCTCTATGGCTCAGATCTCATGGCATTAATACAATTTCTTACAAATGATTGGTTTCATCTATCCAGCTTAATTAATCAATGTCGTTTATTACATTAAATTATTATTTCTTGCTTCCTCATCACTGCTCTGTTTTATGCATATATTATTTCTTGCTTCTTAATCACTGCTCTGTTTTGTTGCTCATAAAAAGACCTGAGTCTTTTAGAGCAAACATGGCTTCTACATACACAATGCAGGCTACCAATACGACGACATTGTATTTTGATAATTTTGGAAAGAATAAAATTTTTCAAATTGTGGGAAAAAGATGAGAAAAAAGACAGAAAATGTATGAAATAAAAAAAAAGATTGAAATTAAATGTTGTACTAGAGCAGATAAGAAACAGAATGTCATAATGTCAGACAATTAAAATGATATATGGAACATATATGTACGTAGCTAGCTGAATTAAAATGTCTACATTAGATGCAATAATAAAAATTTCAGGAAAGCTATTGGCCTTCCCATGTGATCAACACAGCCCCAATGCCCATCCCACTAGCATCTGTTTCCAGAATAGTGGGCTTGGTAAAGTCCGGTAGGGCTAGGACAGGTGCCTGCACCATAGCTTCTTTCAGGTTCTGAAAAGCTTGGTCCGTAGCATCACCCCACATAAATCCATTCTTCTTCAGTAAGGCTGTCAAGGACTTGCTAATAGCACCATACCCTCTAATAAATTTTCTATAGTAACCAGTCAAGCCTAGGAAATCT
The DNA here is from genome assembly GCA_026008535.1 of Perilla frutescens. Taxonomy (NCBI): domain Eukaryota; kingdom Viridiplantae; phylum Streptophyta; class Magnoliopsida; order Lamiales; family Lamiaceae; genus Perilla; species Perilla frutescens. Next base: position 66,393,154 of record BRKX01000008.1, on the reverse strand, counting down.
CTCAACTGTTTGATGTTTTTAGGCTGTGGCCTAATTTCTAAATAAATCAGCCCAAAGCCGAGATATATCCTGCTCCAGCAATTCGACCCGGCTTGATCTCATTTTGAATCAAATAGCCTTCTCTCGTAATCCCTAATTCTGATCACTACAAAAAAATCAATGTCTAGCGACGGACATATCCATCAGTAAATCCTATTTTTCCGTCGCTAGTTACGCCTAGCGACGGACTAATGACATAATGTGTTCGACGGTAAAGCTTTGGTCAGAAAACACAAATAACGATAGATGTGGATAGTCGGCAGTCGTAACAACAGACATAACGCTGACTGTGTCCGTCATTAACGTTTAGTCTCGTCAGTAGTCGTCTTCAGACCTAACAACGCCCTTACCGATGGATGCGGCCATCATTAATATTGTTGACGTCATTAGTCACCTAAATAATAATGGCGGACTTAACGACGGACGCCGTCTGTTGTTAGTAAAGTCAAAATTAACTATTCAGCATTAACGATGGACGTGTCTGTCGTTAATTTTTTTTATTTTTTTTTCATTTTTGCATTTTTTGTAATGTTTGATTTTTATTTGTAAATTATCGAAGAACATAAATAAACACGTAAAATAATAATAATAATAATAATATATACATAAATCTCCAATAAAATATATAAAATCCCCTAAAATATAAGTACGGAGTATACCAAACTGCGCCCTCATCAGCTCAAGAATCTCCTAAAAAGTAAGGGGTCTGCTAGTTATTTTATACTTGTTTATTTAGTTCAAATTGTGATTTTTTCCATTCAAATTAATGTTTAGAGCTTAGTAGTTTAGAGTTTTATTAGTGTTCATGATTTTTTAACGGGTTCATGTTTTTTATGGGTTTTTTTAGGGTTCATTGTTTTTAAGGGAGTTTTTTTTAGTTTTTTTAGGGGGTTTTTTTAGGGTATATTTTGTGTTTTTTAGAGTTTTTTGGAGGGTGTTTTTAGGGGTTTATTTTGTGTTTATTAGGATTTTTTGGGGGGGTATTTTTAGGGGTTTATTTTGTATTTTTTGGGGTGTTTTTAGGGGTTTATTTTGTATTTTTTAGGGTTTCTTAATTCTATTTAATACTCATTTCAAACAAATTAAATCAATTTATTTTAATTTTATGGTTCACTAATATTTTTTTTGGGTATATATTTTTGGGGAACAAATAAAATTGATAAAAAAAAGACAAAAACGACGTACAAAAAATTGCCTGAAAAACTGGAAAAACTGTGAAAAACAAAATCACGTGCAATGTTATATACAATATTGTAGTCAATGTTACTCACATTACCGACAACATTGTCATAGGAATTTATAAATAGTTTGTACAAAAATACCTGTAAAACACAAGCATAAAACAGCTTGTGAAAAATGTCAATGTGCAAAAATTAGAGTTGATGTTGAAGCTAGTGTTAAACACTATGCCTTCAACACGCGGCGGAAATTTAAAGAACAATTTGCATGAAAATTAATTTGAAATCATACACAACATGCATGTGATTGCCACAGGGCGAAATTAAGCTACCACGAGCCAACACAATAGTTCAATTGATGATGTCAGACGCTGTGCTCTCGAAACATCAACAAAGATACATGAATCCTAATCTAGTCTACCACTAAATTGAATTCAAAATTTTAAATTAACCTACCAGTTAATTTGATTACAAACCAGCAACGATTCCTAATCCTAGATATCTTCTATCTAATCTAAATTGAACAACCTTTTCACATGAATTGGTTGGACAAAGAAAACACAAAAAGAGAAAGAAAAAATCGATAGAAATCAAGTTGCAAAGTTTGTGATTCGAGCTCTTAATCTTCTCACTCACAGCGGTGATATCTTCTCTGCTTGAATAACCTCTTCAAATGTGAATCATGCTACTTATATAAACTCTTCACTTGAATCGATTGAAGGTCATGTCATCTCTTCGAACGTGTGTTGAAATAACTGCCACCACTTTTATGGATTGGAGAGAAACCGCTCCTTATTGTGGCTGGAAGAGTAACCACGTTCTTTACCATTTTTTTATAATTCCAGCAAGTCATTTTCTGAAAAAGAAAATGGTTAAATAAAAGATAACCAAAGACCTAAAAAATAGGAGATAAGATTTGACTTAATCAAACTCTATTTAAATATTAATATATCAATCATATGTATCCATTTATTTGAAATATAAATTTCGTGGATATATAAGATTTAAGATATACGAAATAAAATATAATTTATTAAAAATAATAAATTCTTAAAACTAGGAAATGATAAGATTAGTCACTACGAATGTGACAGACAATGTTATAGGAATTCGGTATGACAATAAGTTCGACATAGAACTCAATGTCAGACAGTACTTAACAGAGAGAATCTAAAGAAGGCGAAGGAGAATGCAAGCAGGAAGGAGGAGGTTGATGATGAAAGAGCGTGTGTGTGCTCTTGTTTTCAAAACTTTGGTTATTATGGTTTTTGTTTTAAAACAATATTCCGCTGGGGACATCTTTTTGCCCCATGTTATATTTGTTGGTCTGTATAATATTTGATCAACCTAATAATGCAGCTCTGCCTACGAAAACAATGCTCGTGATCGTTGATGAAAACTCCTCAGCTCAAATTAAGGGAGAGTTCGGAAAAACTATGCCTGACAGTTTTTTTATATAAATATCACTTTTTGATATTTTATTTTGATCTGCGGAGTTTATTCAGGAAATGTGCAGATTAAGAGTTATTGTCTTCCATAAGTGCCAAAGGAGGAGATTGTTAGTGCCATCATTATGCACTAATGTTTGGTTTGGGTTTGTATTGGCGAGATATAGAAGACAACATGTTCCAGGGTATGTGCCTGAAGACAAAAGTTCCGCTGTGCAAGTTTTGAAGAACATGTTGAAGAACTATTCGCTCTGATGTTCCTGACATACCCAAGAATAGTTTATATATGGCAATTTCCATAATATCAAGATCTTCACCGACCAGGTTTGGAAGGTCAAGATATATTCGTTTGACTGTCTTGTGGTGTAGATACCGTGCTGAAATTAACCCTACTACACATGGAAAGCATCTACACTCGTTTGGGAAGATCACAAACCAAATATTCACTTACTTATACCGGCGAAAAAGAGACCAACGGTATCTTTGAAGTGAAGTCTATATGAAGGCCGATTCTTTGTGCAATCGGTAGACGACTTGTTTTAGATTCTCTTACCATATTTTTAAGGCTCATTATTGTTTGTGTCCCATGTATTAACTAATAGTTGTTTGATAAACAATTCAACGTGATAGACTAGTTTTTGAGTGTTTTGAGTGAAACACGTGAGGGGTTTTATTAATCCATATTGTACGCAATCTCGAGAGAGATTGTAAGTTGAAGTTGTGGGTAGCTAGAGGGAGTCTAGTGTCACGGTTATGAGGGGATCTCACAGCTTTCGTTTAGCGAATGAGCTCTTGAAGAAGAAAGGGTGACATAAGGAGGGAGTCTTGTATGTGTAAAATCCTCAATACACTTCATGAAGGAGTAGCAAATGAATCTTCAAGTTTGGGCGAAGTCCCCCCATATTAGGTTTATTAAGTGAACTGGGTTACCAATCTCGTGCATTATTTTACTGCTTTTTATTTACTATTCTTACATCTGTTCTTAACATATCGTAGAACACTTGTTAACAGTTCGCATTAAACACCCTTACACGGATTGTAATTTTTCAGTCATTATATTGATGAGACGTGTAATTCATCAATCTTTTTTCTTTAGTAAATTATGATTTTTGCTAAAAAAAATGATATTAATTTTTTTATAAATGAGTTGTCAGGTTATATTTGTGAAAACATGCAAACAATGACTTATTTTGATATATTTACCCATTTTGTAATGTTGGGGTTCCCGCACATACATTGGAAGTGCAGTAAAATTTCTATATAAAACATTTTATATAAGAGTAACCTCCTTATAATAATAAAAAATTATGATCTAACTCGGGTCCACTTATAATTAAATAAGAATAAATTCTCATTGTACTAATCCAAATTTTGCAGAATCATATTTAAGAAATTTATCTCTATATAGTAATAAAATGACATTAAATTTTAAATATATTTATATATCTATATAAAATAACTATAATTATTTAATTAAATTATATTAAACTTAAGATAATATGAAATAGTTCTCTAAAATTTCTTGTAATAATGACTTAATTTTTTGGGTTAATACCACCTCTATTAATTTGAGCATTTCCTTAAAAAATGTATGATTTGAAATGATAATTAAATTCATGATTATCCAATCATTTACATTTGAATAGGAAAAAGAAAACAAACGAGAAGACGTTTTGAAGATACAACATACATGAGTGAAATATTTTAAATGCATGTATGTTGAGCATATATATATTTTTTTTAACATTTTCTAGATACAGTACATGAATGAAACTTTTAAATCTATACAATGAGGTGATATGGAAAATCTCTTATATATGTTAACCTTTTAAATATATATAATCATTGTATTTTAAGAGATGTTTTTCTCTTACCAATCATACAATGAGTTGATATGGAAAATCTCTTATAAGATACACTGAAGTTTTATTTGATCAAACAATGATTTTTTGATAAACCAATAATAGTTTTTTTTTTTATAGTTTTGATAAAACCTATGGAAATTCTATGTATTTCGAATTTAAGATTGCTGGCCATTTATAGGTGTTAAACACCCATTGGGATCAGACTTGAAAGTGCAAAGATCGTATTCATATCAAGAGACACCTCTTGATGCTGAGTGACTTTTCGTGGAGGTCGAACTCGATGAGGGGGGCCCATAGTCGAAGTTGGACAATACATTCGATTCCAAAGAGTAATTTATAAAAATGTCTAAAAAAAAAAAGTTAGCTATCAATCCACACTACAAGCTGAGCTATCAATTGAATTAGGACCTAAATAACTGAGAGTATCAATCTTAGACTTTTTTTTTTTTAGTTTTTATTATTTTTTTATTTATATGATTTTTATGAGTTTTCAATCAATTTACTAAATGAATTGTTGAAATTTAATCAAGATTGATAAGGACGAGAACCCCTAACTCTCCCCAAAAGCGCGCTCAAAGGGGAAGGGTTGGACCCTGCCTTATTAATCAGCCCAGGAGGCACTCCGCAACCGATGTGGGACACATCAAGAATTAATAAAAAAATTGAAATATATGATTTTTTTAGATTGATAGTTAATTTCAATTCAAGTCGTAAATTGATAGTTTTTATCGTTTAGGCTCAGATTAATTGTTAACAAATTCATCCTAAATCGATAAACTTCATTTACAGTATTTTCAAATGGCTATTCTCATTAAAAAACCACCATCTTTAAACTATTTTGCGATTATAACTTGTCATTATTGTAATTGTTGCACATCAAATACAAAACTTTTAATAATTGCAATAAGGCAATTATCAGATTTTAGCCTAATCGTTCAAGTAATTCACAAAAATCTCCTGACTGTTTATAAATAACAATTTAATGTCTGACCTTTTGAGTATATAACTAATCTAGTCTGAAATTAATATTCGGACTTTTAATTACTGACGTGTAGCGGGAATAGTCGGTGTGGAATGAGATATAATTTTATTTTTATTTTATTTGATCAATTGAGGTTGCACAAATATTTTCCACGTTATTAAAAATCTGACACACGTCAGTATCTTAAAGCCCCAAAATTAATTTCAGGCTAAATTTGTTGTATATTCAAAAGGTCAGGTATTAAATTGTTATTTACAAAAGGTTAAAACATTTTTGTGAATTACTTGAAAGGTCGGGCGAAAATCTGATAATACCCCTTGCAAGTATAATATCCTTAAGTTTTTTGGGCAACTGAATTAGTAGGTAAAAAAGTTGGGCGTATTATAATTACCAAAAACATTAAACGTGGTGTTTTATTGTAATAATTAAAATGCCATTTTCTAATTATGATTTTTTAATGCAAATAATGTATTTCGAAACAAGCAAATCAACATATGAGGACGAGAGGGAGGAAAAAAAAATCCAAGCATGCATAGTCCAAAATCCATTAAAGAAAGTGAATTATTACTCTACTTTATAAGAAGTGGGAGACATTCAGAAAAGAAAAAGGTGATGTGAGTTACCATGCTCAACTTATGCTATTGTACTACCTCTCCGCAATTTTTTTCAGAAGATATTAACCTTTTTTTTTTTTTTTTTTGGAATAACTCAAATTACCAACTCAAATCATGCTATTGAGAAATAGATTTAGCTTATTGTCCACATTTTTTTCAAAAGCAATTAACCTTTTTTATGGAACAACTCAAATTAGTTGTCGTTATTATTATTTGGAAAATTATGCTACAAGAATCGTAGCCAATTGGCTTCCAATTGTGTGTACTAGGTCTACTATCATATGTACTGACCGGTCAACACCGAAAAATGCGCGTTGATTGTTAATGTCAAAATCAGAATCAAGCATGACATTAAAAAATATTATTTAAAATCTCAAAAATATAACCTGTATTCTTAAAAAGTGTCATAAAAAAACAGTCAAAATCAGTATTAACTGCTGTAATACTAAAATATCATAAAAAAAAGTCAAAATTAGTATCAACGCAACACTGCGCACCCAAAAAAAAAATCTTGAATCCACCACCATTGACAAACAAAGTATGCTCGACCCAATAATGAGGGCTTGAAAAATCACAAGAAACCCTAGGAAAACGGTATGCCACAACATTGACAGAACAACGAACTTATAAATTCAAAGAAAAATATGATATTCAATCAAGGAGAGCTTGACAATATGAAATCAAAGACCCCAACTTGGAGAAATCCAGACAAGTTGACTAGACAGCATCATAAATCACCTTAGATTCGAGTTAAAAAATAACCTTCTGCATATGTATCCAGATTCTTAATCCAAGAAAGAGCTTCAAACAGTCCCATAGTCTCACCTTCCTCGACCTGAATTCGACCATGACCGAGTTCTTGTAGTTATTAAAATCTCATTCATCATCCCACAAAACACCAGTCTCAGTAACATTTTCAAAAAAAAAAAAAAGGGCAAATGTCCAATTTGATCCTACAACTATTTGCGTAGGAGCATTTTGATCCCTATTTATCTTTTTGATCCAAATTGATACCATAACTATTTTTAAAGGTCCAATTTGATCCCTATTTTGATCCTTGTCATTAACGGAGATGGAGAATTGAGTAACGATATTATCTACCATTTAACGAAGCTTAACATGTTTTCGTTTCATACACAATAAAAGTTGGCAGAATCAATATTAGACATTGAAAGTCATATGCCACAAGAAGGCAACCTAATTAAGATCAAATCTGGATCATAAAGAACAAAAACCACATCAAGCGAAGTCAAATCTAATAATAATGAGTGGGCTTTAGATTGAACAAAAGGTTAACAAAAGCCTAAATTCATGATTTGTTGGTGTCTCCCTTCGTAGCCCCTTTCATTTTCAAGTTATGTTGTAGTAATTGATCTTTTTCCATTCCATTTCAATCCCGATGGTTTGAAAGGTAGTTTCCCATTAGTTTCAATTCTTAAATCCACAAAAAAAAAATAAAGAATTGATAAAGAATGCCAATTAATTTTTATGAAAATGATGTTTCAGCCCTTTATTTACATATTTAAATGTTCAAAAATGAAGAATCTTTGTTTAATAAGCATTCAAAAACATGAATTCTTACTTTTTTTTCAGGATCGGTACCCTACCAGAGTGGATACACACTCTCTCCAGACCACCACCACTAATTATATATCTTCTTCGAACAATTTTGAGATTTGGATGAAATTTTGGAATTTTTTGTGAACTTTATGATTATCTCGACTTTGAAAGATAGATAACGCCGTTACTCAACTCTCCATCTCTGTTAGTGGTAGGGATCAAAATAGGGATTAAATTAGACCTTTAAAATAGTTATAGTATCACTTCGGACCAAAAAGATAAATAAGGATCAAATTGCTCCTATGCAAATAGTTGTAGGATCAAATTGGACCTTTGCCCAAAAAAAATCATATCCGTGTTAGTTTTTGCATAACCCACTGGTTGTTTATGTCAAGCATTACTCTTACTTGAGCCTCTCGAATCGGAGCTAGTATTCTTTCCAGCCTCTAGCAACTCTCCACTCTCTATCAAAAGCTCATAATCACGAGTAACAACGAATGAAACATTTTGTCGATGCCCCTCCCAAACAAAAGATTCCCCTTCCTTCCACACTTGCCACATAGTCATAATTAACAGTCATAGCAACACATAACCCTTCAACAACTCCAACCCACATGCATCAAGAAATTGTGGAATGAAGGGTCTTGATCAACTGCATTTCAGAGCTCCTAAGACACACCCGAAATATTCCAACAATGAAGAACAAAATCGCAAAAAATAAACAGATGGCACGAATTTTTCCAACGGAGGATGCCACACTCGCCCAAAACATGAACACCTCACTTCATAAGATTATCGCTTATAGGCAAAGGCATACAATCAAGACACGACACGACATGTTTCACTCTAAGAGAAACCCGATGAGATCCTCTACTCCAAATCGGCGTTCCATCTTGTAATCCAACTGTTTAATTTGATTTATGACATGTGTATTTAAATTTTTTTAGTGGACAATTGTTCAATTTTTTAAATAGTAAATACCCATGTCATAAATCCAATGATTGAAATATAAGATTGGAACACCAATTTAAAATGGAGGATCCTGTCCGACCAGAAACATGAAGATTCCATTTTATTTTTAATCAGTATTAATAATGTAACGTATGGAGAATGATGCCATACATGATGATGTATGCAGTTTTGAATGATATATCAAACAAAAAATCTTACAACTTTTTCTTTTTATTAGTGCCAACTAGCAACAACTTTGTTAACAGTATATATATATGTGGCTCCATATCATCACCACATAAAAAATTAATTCCCAGCTTTATGGATCTATATATCTCTCTCTAATTTCTCATCTTTGAACACCGATATTCATAACTAGAAAATTGGAGATGGAGGAGAAGGCGCAAAAAGGTGCCGGAGGAGGAGAGAAAGAGAATTGCTTTGAGGAAACCCTAAAAACCTGGCTTGACAAAAAGAAAAACGCGATGATGGTGGTGGCCTCACTGATCGCAACCATGGGTTTTCAAGTCGCAGTTAACCCTCCCGGCGGTGTCTGGCAAGACGATAACTTCCTAACGGATGCACGGGGCAACCCGGTCGATCCACAGGGAAAACCTGTTCTGACAGCAGTGGATTCTGAAAACCGGACCGTGCCCTTCCCTCGTAGGGCAGGCTGTGCTGTGCTGGCCCGCAACGACCCCGAAGCATACAAGGAGTTTTATATTTACAACACGATAGGGTTCATCAGCTCGCTCAGCATCATATTCCTGCTGATGAGCGGATTGCCCCTGAGGAACAGGTTCTTCATGTGGATCCTCATGGTGATCGCGTGGATCGCGATTTCAGCCACCGCCATGACTTATAATGCTGCGTTGAGCGCGATTACGCCCAAAGGAAGCTCTTCGACTGAGGCTATCATAAAATACTCGCTCTATGCATGGATCGGCTTAACACTAGTCATTTTCATTGCTCACGTTATACGGTTGTTGTGGAAGCTCGTTAAAGCGTTGCTGAAAACACTAGTGGAGCTCGTTATGCTGCCGTGGAGGTGCTGCAAGCATGCATGCTCGCCCGTTTGAACATCGCTTGGAATTTTTGTTTGTGTGTGTGTGTGTGTGTGTATGGTTTGTCTTAATTAGTTCTTGTTTGCAGTGAGTTATTGTGGTCAGATGTTTGCAACTCTAGTGGTGAAGGTATTAGTGTATGTGTATCTTTAATGACTACATGTTTAATTTGCAGATACAAGTATGAAATATATATAAATCTATATAATTAGTATACCGAGTTTTAATTTAAATTTAATCAAGCCTGTTATATATAAGCTTAGTCTATGATATTTGATAGTGTGTGTGCGTGAGAAAGAAAAAAACAGAGAGAGATGGGCCGATGACTTTCCACTTGGTGGCGATGTATGTGTTGGTTTCGTGACTCATAGCCAATGTTTCAACTTTGAATTATGGGCGAGTCTTATGTACACTAAGTGAATATATATTAGATCGATGGTTAATGCGTTAAGTAAAAAAATAAACTGTTAAAATTAATATTAAAAGATAACACTCAAAAGCCAAAAAGTATCGTAAGTATCAGTCAGAAATTTTTTTTGTCAAAATCAATATTCAGCGTAACACTATTAAATATTACTTAAAATTAAAAAAGTATCACATATAACCCGAAAAATATCACTTGTTTTGACGTTGTTTTGGTCAATGCATAATTGATTTCAATAGAATGGATCTAAGTAAATAAAGTACAAAAATAGAAAAGCTAGATACATAATCTCCGGGCCAAATTGGTAATTTCCAAGAACTGTTGGCGTGCATGACATTAGTCTTCGTCAACTTGGTAATTTCCTCGAACAGTTCGGGTGCATGAAATTAGCCTTGCTTGTCTAAACCTCCGTCAGTATACATTTTGCAAATGCAAATAATTGCTTATATATATATATATATATTATTTTATTTAGAACTTGCATATGTATGAAAAATAAATATTTGTATATTTTTCGTCCATATTTTATTATAGAAACATGCCTTTTTCACATCTTAAATGAAAGAACATTACAAATGACTTTAATTTGATGTATTATTTGAGTAGGTAAATTAAATTTAAAAAAGTATAATGATTTCTTTTTTGTAATTTTGATGACACCACTCTTATTTCATTTTTTTAATTTTGTGCATCTAATGTATACGAGCATCAAATGCACCGAGGAGGCTTCCTCTTCTGTAAATTATAAAAGTGAATGCTTGTGCATTTGATTTTGTACATTCAATCACCGTTGAGTAAATAAAATTTGTAATAGAATAACTAAAATATTTTGGCAAATGTGGGGGTCCTTTTGTCAAGTCCGGTCCGCACAACGTGCAATTATAAGCTAGGGTTGTGCATTCGGTACTGACTGAACTCAAACCAAAAAACCTAAACGACCTTAATCGGTTAGGTTCAGTCGGTTATGGATTTAAACCAAATTTTGAACCTTTTTTCCCGTGTCCTTTTTCTTTCCTCAAACCAATAATTAAAAATGAGCAGGTCTTGTGTGCACTAGGTGCACATCAGACGCTAGTGCACACAAGATGGTCAACGCATTAATCGGATCAACGTGCGTTGACTCGGTCAATGTGTTGACCAAAAAATCCATCAAAATCATTATTATTCATAATACTCACAAGTATCACTTCAAAGCCGAAACGTATCATTTGTATCATTAAAAAGTATCGGCCAGAAAAAAAAAAAAAAAGTTGTTAAAATCAGTATCAATAGAAACACTAAAAAATATCACTCAAAATTAAAAAAGTATCACTTGTATCTATAAAAAGTATCACTTATTTTCACGTTGTTCAATGCTTTGACCGAGTCAACACGTTGACCGTTTGATGTACATCTTATGTACATGAGAATCTGCGATTAAAGATTTTATGTGTAACAATGGGGCTCCCTAGATGACAACTTAGGAATTAGGTGTTTAATCCATTGTCTTTTTATTCTATCTTTGTAGGCAGCATCATTAACACAAAAATACAACATAATCTATTCGTAGTTTCCCGACGTCGGTAATGCACGCTTTGGTGAATTTCCCGATTTGGGTTCTGAGAGAGACCGGTTTATCGAGCTTAATTACATCGGTAATGCACGAGTTCGATTGAGGCTAATTTTGGGCTTTCGCAATTTTGGTCTTCTTTGAAGAATTGGAATTCTATTCTAGATTAGGGATTTTCGATGATTTGGGGTTGAAACGATGCACGTGAGTCACATGTGATGATAAATTAAAGTCGTTAATTACTAAACTAGTTGTTAAAATCGCTAGACAAAAAATGAGAGTCTTAAACCTATGTGGTCAAATTTTGACCTATTTTTTTCAAAAAAGACAAAATGATAGTATTGTGGTAAAAAATGAGTCCAGACATGTCGTGTGGGACTAAAATTGAAATTTTCTCCAAATTGAATATAAATATTACAAGTTGTAGCTTCTTGATTTCTACTCTCCAACTTGGGGAGACACTCTCTCAATCATAAAAAAACCTTTAAACTTTGGGAGAATCCATCCCAATTGAAAATGTCTTCTCAAGATAAATTGAAACTGGTGGAATTACTTCTCAAAAGTCTTGATGATATGAACATTATTAATATTAAAGAAAGCACAATTCAAGGGGGGAGTAGATCACCCCATCAATTATATACCTTCCACCGTCCCAACATGACAAAGTAAGAATAAAAAAATTTCGTGTGAATTTGAACCAAAATAATTCTTGAGATTATAATATACACAACTGCTCATTTTTTGTCCAATAAAACATTTCATAAGTGATACAAAAACATGTTTATGAATATTTATCTGATTTTGTACTTATCTACCGATGGTTGCTGCAAGACTTGTTCAAAAAAAATTTAAAAATTGGGCAAAGTTGACCATTAGAAATATATTGATTGTTAATAATCTTTCGAAGACACCTTCCATTTCTTGGGAGGAAATTTCAATTTTGGTCCCATAGGACATGCGTTGGGCTACTCTTGGTCAAGATACTATCATTTTTTGGTCATTTAAAAAAAAATTGATCAATTTTAGTCTAGTAGGTTTATAATTTTGAAAATTAGTTCCACGATTTTAAGGTCAATAACGTGACCAAAATCAAAATTTACTCAATTTGGGATTAAAAATGATAGTATTGGGACCAAAAGCAGACTACTGCATGTTCTGTTAGACCAAAATCGAAATTTACTCCATTTCCTGGTGATTAATTAGCTGGATTTATAAATACATGAATTAGGTGGAATCTATCCTTACACAAGCTAGAGATGGAGAAAATGGAAAATAAGATGTTTGAAGCTTCAAGAAAAGGCTGCATTAGTTCACTGCAACAACTGCTAAAGGAAGATCCATTGATTCTTGATAGAGCTGTAGTTAACTCTTTCAATGAGACTCCTTTGCACGTTGCATCGATGTTGGGCCATGTCGATTTTGTGAAGGAAATCATAAAGCTAAAACCTCAGCTCGTAAATGAGTTGAACTCACAGAAATCTTCTCCTCTTCATCTTGCATCAGCTAAAGGCCATGTTGATGTAGTGAGAGCCTTGTTATCTGCTGATCAACGAATATGCTTGGTTCGTGACAGAAACGAGCTCACACCGCTCCATTTAGCAGCTTCCAAAGGCCGCGTTGAAGTGATGAAAGTGTTGCTCGAGGCACAACCGGATGCAGCCCGACTCACGGTGTATGGAGGAGAGAACATCCTGCATTTGTGTGTCAAACACTACCAGCTCGAGGCTCTGAAGCTCGTGGTGGAGGCGGTAGGCGAACCCCACGAGCTCGTAAACTCTAAAGATGTTGATGGAAATACGGTCCTGCATTTAGCTGTAGGAGATAAGCAAGTTGAGGTATGCATGCTATAATTAAATTAAATCACTCTCTTCTTCTGTCACTTTGTAAATTAACTGATTTTAATAGGTTAATTTTGCTTTTGGTCCATGAGAATAGGGTTAAAACGTTTTTAGTCTGAACCGTAACTTTTTTGTCATAAGAGAAAATTTACCAAACTTTTTTGGTCACAAATGATATGTTTCGACGTTTTCAGTCTCAAAACTAACTTGACACTTAACAGCTGTTAAAATTTTGGACTAAAATGTCGAAATATCTCATTTGGGACCAAACACATCAGGAAAATTGAACTTCAAACCAAAATGTTATGGTTGGAACAAAATATATATATATATATATCAATTTTCTTTTTTTAATTTATTCTTCATATATTATTTTCGTTGATTCTAATATCGTGTGCCTATTTAATGTTGCACCATTCTAGGATATGAATTGGGATAAGGTTGGAGTGAAAATATGCTTAGATTGGTTTTTTGATATAACATTCGAGTTGACCTTATAGTTCACAATAAAATTTCCCAATCCACATTCTCTATCTCACTATCAATTTTAATATTTTAAAAGTATTTATTACAAATATAAAATGTATTACTGTATATCATAACCAAGGATAATAACATTTATTGCTACAAGTTATATACCGTAATTTTGTAATATACCCAACACTATTAATCAATTATATTAACTAAAAAATTTATATAATAATTATTAAAAAATAAAAATAAACCATAATTGAGTGAAATAAATACTAAATAATAATTATAAAATTAAACTACGAAAACAAATTTTGAAATTGAAGAAAAAAAGGTTGGAAATCTAATAATAATAAAAAATGAAAGAACAAGTGAAACAAAGAAAGTCGGATAGAGGATTTCATTTGTTATGGTTACGGATGATACAAATTATTATACAAAATTAAAGCCAAAGGGGGAAAAACGGAGAAAAGAAAAGGCCTAATGTTTGTGAAGTCAACGCCATGTTTTCCTAGTTGGAATATATATTCAATTATTCGTGACGAATTGAAATTTGTCTGTGCTTCTACTTGACTGATTATATATGTCGATGAACAGACAACCAAATTTCTGATGAATGTGGGTGGAGTGGAAGTGAATGCAGTAAACCATGAAGGGATGACAGTGTTAGATGTATTGATCCGAAGCAGAAGAGATGTGAGAGATTCAGAAATCGAGAAGTCCCTTAAAGAGGCTAGAGGGTTTGGATGCAATATGGAAACTAATAATAATATTCCATTAATAAACTCCAAGAATCAAAACAAGAACAGCTGGGATGGTCTGATGAAGCAGCATAGTAATTGGCTTGAGCAGACAAAAAACACATTGATGATTGTGGCTATATTGATTGCAACCATGGCATTCCAAATCGGAGTGAGCCCTCCAAGAGGTGTCTGGCAAGACGATAACCTAACCGGTTCACATCCTCACGAAGCAGGCTACTCTATACTGGCAGACAAAAATCCTATAGGATTCGGTAGGTTTTATATTGTCAACACCATATCATTCGTAGCTTCTCTCAGCATCATACTGCTTCTGATAAGCGGATTGCCATTGAGACGAAGATTCTTTATGTGGATCCTGATGGTGATCACATGGATTGCCATTACAGCTATCGCGCTATGTTATCTTCTGACAATAGCTCACCTGATACCAGATATTAAAGACCAAACGATTTTGGTTGTGATTGGAATGGCAGTGATTGTGTGGATCATCCTGATGGCTCTCCTCCTCATCGCCCACACCATTCGTATGATTGTGAAGCTCGTTAAAAAGATCAGGAGGAGAAGCTTTGTAGGTTCAGCACTTTTGGGAAACAATATCACTGCAGTTTGAACCACTTCTCATCTTTCTTGACTATTACCTTGTATCTGAGAAAATTGCAAAAGTGATCCCATAGGACATGTCCTGTTGTAAAAATGGTCTCAATACTTGCAACTGTGGTCTCAAATCAAAATTTATATGCAATATTGGTCCCATAAGACTTAAATATGCAATATTGGTCCCATGCCCTATGGGACCATTTTTACAATTGTAAATGTGACTAGAAAAATCACAAGATAAGAAGCAATAATAAGCAATTTCATCATCCTAAAATAAGAGACCTTCGAATGCAATTTAGTTTTAAGATAAATGAGATTATGAGATCAAAATACAAAATGAAAGAAGAGAAACTGGTTTCTGGTGAAATCTCCAGTAATTATGAACCGGTAAAAAAGCTTCCATTTTAAGCCAATGAGATAAATAAAAAATCACATTTTTCAAGTAAAAAAATCCACATCAAAGATTTTAGAGAAGACAAGACCACAAAATATGTTGAGCAACAATTCAGTCACATCTAATAGAATCTTTCAAATAATCAACTATATTCAAATAAAAATATTAGCAGAAAAAGTAAAAAGAAAGAAAATAAATGATTTCATACTCATGTATATTGATGCCCAAGTCATGGCCTTTTCAACCCATTTGCAAATTAAAAATTAAATTTGAAATCAAAATCAAATTTGAAACCAAAATTAATTTGTAAAAGTGGTCCCATAGGACATGGGGGCAATATTGCATATTTAAGTGTTATGGGACCAATATTGCATATTTGAGTCTTATGGGACCAATATTGCATATAAATTTTAATTTGGGACCATAATTGCAAGTATTGGGACCATTTTTGCAGTAGGACATGTCCTATGGGACCACTTTTGCAATTTTCTCCCTTGTATCTCTTTGAGTTATTTATGAAGTATGTGTGTTTGTGGTGTGGCATTAGTACTATTTGTGTTATGTATAAATGAGTCCTTTAAGTATTGAGGTTAATTACTTACAAGCAAATTCTCCCATACATTATGTTAGACCCAATACGGTCCATACAACCATCAGACGGGTGGACTTGCCCCGTCCTAATTCGGTAAAGAAAAAATTATGCCAGAAGAAAGTATCACTTATTTCACTAAATTAATAGAGTTCATTACATCCAAATTATGATTTAATTCATGTAAATTTGAGTTTATTATTCTCAATTATGGTTTAAAATTAATTCGATTTAATATGTTAAGATAAATAGATAAGAGTGATGGTGATGTGGCAGGACGTGACTAAAATATTCTCAAGAGTGGGGAAGCGTCACTGGTGATAAATATTTAATCACTAACAATTTTATGGTATATACATTTTTGAGAATTGAGATTTCTTTATTTTTAATTTGGATTAATAATTCCCAATTAGAGTTTATACATTTTTCTAAAAAAAATGAACTGTGGAGTGCAATTGCATGAGTCGCTTAATTTTAAAAAAAAGTTAAATTAATTTACTTTAATTTTAGAGTTTACTAAAGCCATTTTATAGTATATATTATTATGTATTTCAAAAAATTAAATTGATTGACTATAATATTAGGGTTAGCTAATTCAATTTTAGGATATATATTTGTAATGATTTCAAAAATATTAAATTAATTAACTTTAATTTGAGGATTAACTAATTCCATTTTAGGGTATATAATGTTTGGGGAAAAATTATAAAAAATGGTGAAAATATAAAATAATAATAAAATAAATTAAATTAAAAAAATAATAAAAGATACGTCATTCGCATACACTCCACGCGTGTTGATCGGCCAATCCGTAAAAAAAATAAAAATTAGTATCAACCGTAATATTAGAAAATATAACTCAAAATCCCAAAAGTATCACATTTGTCTTTAAAAAATATAGGCCAGAATAAAAAAAATACTGTTAAAATCAGTATCAACCGTAACACTAAAAAGTATCACTCAAAATTAAAAATATATCACATTTATCTCTAAAAAGTATCACACGTGTCATCATTTTTTTTATAATGGGTAGAATCATTATTTTCTTAGAAAGTTACTATTTACGTGATTTACTAATTAATAAAGGCTATCAAGAGCTGCAATCATAGATACTAGCTAGTTAAATTCTTGAGTTGTTAAAGTAACGGCACCATAAAATATGCTAACTTCAAAGCTTTAAATCGTTTACATATGCCATGTGGGTAAGGTATATCAAAAAAATTACCATCTTTTTACCTTCATTTTCTTATAATAAATATTATTAAAATCACAAATTTGATAGTGAAACACGGGGAGAAACACGAAAAAGTATAACAGGAAATTTGAACCGGCTTTCACTCACTTGTAGTGCACATGAATTTTTC
The DNA here is from genome assembly GCA_026008535.1 of Perilla frutescens. Classification (NCBI taxonomy): domain Eukaryota; kingdom Viridiplantae; phylum Streptophyta; class Magnoliopsida; order Lamiales; family Lamiaceae; genus Perilla; species Perilla frutescens. The sequence goes on along the minus strand of BRKX01000008.1, from coordinate 66,375,463 downwards.
TGTTGCACTCTTTGTGCTATCAAATTACGAGTTTTTCTTATATTTTTTTTTCAATTTTTTTTATTTGTTTAAATTTTATGATTGTTTTTTAGGGTTCACAACACCCAATTATGGCTTATAATTTTTTTTAATATTTAATTTTCACTTTTCAATTTATAATTTATTATTATGGTTGATTTTACAAAATTATCTCTTATAATTTTTGAATTCATTTATTTTTATAAATATTGACTATGATCATTTATGTTATAATTAATTTTTATTTTATAATAAATATTATTAAAATTAAAAATTTGATATTGAAACACGAAAAAGTATAAGATTGAGGAAATTTTAACCCCTTGTAGTGAAAGTGAAATTAAAAAGAAACTTGCCACGCGTAGGCAATATTTCTCTTGAATGTTTATGTCTCTCTCTTGCTTTTGTTCTCTATTCTTCTTCCACAGTAATGTCTTCGCTCGTCCGTCCTTAAAGGTTGTCTTATCTGATTTTGTGGTGTTCCAATGTTATCAATTTTCGGGTTCGAATATCCTATGTAATTGATTATATTTTACTAATTCTTTGGTCCGTAAAATCGATCAATGGCTAGATTTGTAAGAAAATACAAAAAATTGAACTTTTAACTACACATATAAATCTGGCTAAAAATATGCTCAAGTGTGACTGAAACTATTTACCGACACATAATATAAATGTTAGTATGTGTCGCTATATTTCTGTAAAAAAAGAATTTTACCCATACATATATATTTGTGTGGATAATTCATAAAGTATTACCTACACATATACATGTCTATAAAAGTATAAATTACATGTGTCTAACATGTTTGCCAAATGTACAATGATGATGTGGCGCTACATATGCAGTAATGATGTGGCGCCACATTATCCAACATGTTATGTGACACGTGGCATGTGACAATTTTTATGAGTAGGTAAATTGTAACTTATATGTGGGCATTTTTTTTTGTAATTAATAATATTAAAAACAATTATTATTTATAGTTTTAAAATATATATTATGTGTTGGTATTAATATTTTTATATTAAAATTACAATACGAAATATATATATATATATATGTGTGTGTGTGTGTGTGTGTGTGTGTAAATTGAAGACTATCAAAACTATATATAGAGATTTTACTATATATAGAAAGCACAAAAACTTTATTATTACAGAAATCAAACTGTATTACACAATCCATCGATCACATAGATAATAAAATTACACAAACATATAAGCCATAGAAAGCTCTATTTCATCTCTTCTTTCACAACATTAAACCATCTGAGTTTGGCTAGGAAATACTGCAAAATAGAGAAACACGTCACATGATCACTTGTCATTGTCAACACAGTGAAACCTTGATTTAATTTACCTTGTCAATAAGACAGAGGGGTAGTATGGCTTCACTTTCTCGAGGCAGTCTGTTGCAGAAGGACTGCACGGTCCGTGCTATCCTTGCATGGACTGTGCTATTTGGTACTGCACGGTCTGTTCTAGCTTTGCACGGATCGTGCTAATTTACGACCTTTTTTGCGGATTTTCTTTGGGCCCTATTCGTTTCCATCTTGGGCTTGGATCATTTCTTAACTATTTAAAAATTTCTCTTGCATGGAAATTCATGAACTTTTACCCTATAGAGAGTGCAGAGAAGAGACCACGAGGATCGAGAAGCACCATCTAGATTAAGTTTTATTTATGCTTAATTCGAATGTGATTATGATGTTGTCTATTTATTCGTATTTATTATCTTTGGATTTTGAACAGATATGAGTAGCTAAATTTCTAGAGATCCTAGGGTTGTTAAATGTTGATAGATTTTATAATTTGAAGTAATTTATTGTTCTATTTTATTTCTTGTTTATGCATCATTGGTTATTATTGTCTTGTGTGATTGAATTGATCAACTTTTCGCACTTGTGTAGTTAGTTTATTATTCACTCGAGAGATGTTAATAGATTAATGAATTAAAATTGCATAACACGAGTCTACTAGATCGAGAGATTAGTAGGTGTCATGAGGAAAATAAGTCTGAAGTGCTAATTGGAGTTAGACAACAATTTGAGATCGAGAGATAAGAATTAGAGTCTAATCTACTTTCATAACTTACTCGAGGGAGAGGCTGTGATTATTTTAGTGATCTCCTACAAGATTTAGAATTAATTAAACTAGTCAAATAATTTATCTGAAAATCTGGAAATCCATTTAACAGCAACGCCCTAGGATCCGTTTGTTTCTCTGTTATCCAGCTTATATGCTTGATTTATTTATTTATTTTGCAGTATTTAGTTAATTAAAAACAACCTTTAATTCCGTTCTCTAGATATAGTAGGACAAGATAATTGGGTATTTAGTCGAGTTACATAATCAGTTTCTGTGGATACGACCTTACTCACTATTGTTTTGCTATAAATTATCCTGTTCTCTTGTGACTAGTATTTTAGATGAAATAAAATATCGAACATAATCTATTCGTAGTTTCCCAATATCTGTAATGCACGATTTAGTGAATAAGTGAATTTATCGATTTGGGTTCCAAGAGAGACCAGTTCATCGAGCTTGACGTTGGTAATGCACGATTTCAGGGGGGGGAATTAGGGCTTTCGCAATTTTGATCTTCTCTAAGGAATTGAGATTCTGTTCTAAATCAAGGATTTTCGATGATTTGGGCTAAAACGATACACGTGAGTTGTGTGTGCTGATACAGCCGTTAATTACTAAAACAGTCGTTAAAATCACGGGAAAACAAATGACAGCTTTAATCCCCTGCGATCAAATTTGAGTTTTTTTTTTCAAAAAGGATCAAAATTGAAAGTATCGTGACCAAAAGGAGGGCTCAGATATGTCGTGTGGGACCAAAATTAAAATTTTCTCCAATTTAAATATAAATATGGCAAACACTTGCATGCACCATGATGCAAATAACACTATATGAGACGGGTTAGTCAAACCCGCTTTTGACCCAGTCAACGCGGGTCAACCCGCGCTTTGACCGGTCAACACGGGTCAACCCGTAAAAAAAAACTGTCCAAAGTGAGTACCAATCTTCCTATTAAAAAGTATCACAAAACATTCGAAAAGTACCATCTGTATCATTAAAAAGTAAGGGGTCTGCTAGTTATTTTATATAAGTTTATTTAGTTCAAATTCTGATTTTTTTTTTCAATTTTTATATTGCATGTGTTGAGATTAATCTAAAACAATCATCATTCCAAGAATTTGCAAAGGAAAGCAAAACACGAGTTCGGTTAAATAAAAAGTACCATGTGGTAAGCAGAAAAGTATCAAGTACGATAAAGAAAGATATCAACCTGAGATTAATACTATCATCATTCCAACTACAATAAAAAGTACCATGTGCCACGTGGCACGCCCGCGTGGGGCCACGTGGCCGCCTGAAATAGGAGGAAATAACCCCTGTTGCACGCAAGTCCACCTCTATAAATATTACAAGTTGTAGTTTCTTGATTTCTACTGTCCAACTTGCGGAGACACTCTCTCAATCATATAGAAAAACCTTTCAACTTTGGGAGAATCCATCCCAATTGAAAATGTCTTCTCAAGATAAAGTAAAACTAGTGGAATTACTTCTCAAAAGTCTTGATGATATATATGAACATTATTAATACTAAAGAAAGCACAATTTCAAGGGTGGAGTAGATCAACCCATGACCAATCAATTCTACCCTCCAACGTCGTCCAAACTTGACAAAATAAAAATAAAAAGTTTTCATGTGAATTTGAACCAAAATAAAAACTTGATTATACCACTATTCATTTTTTTTATCTAATCAAATACATCATTTGTAACATTTCATAAGCGATATAAAAAACTTGTTTATGAATATTTATCTGATTTTATACTTATCCACCTATGGTTTCTGAAAGAACATTTAAAAATTGGGCAAAGTTGACTTTTAGCCATATTTACTATTAATCTTTCGAAAACAACATCCATTTTGGAGATTAATTAGCTGGATTTATAAATACATGAATTAGGTGGAATCTATTCTTACACAAGAGATGGAGATAATAGAAAATAGGCTGCTGGAAGCTGCAACACAAGGCTCCATTACTTCACTGCATCAGCTGCTTAAGGATGATCCATTGATTCTTGATAGAGCTGTAGTTTACTCTTTCAGTGAGACTCCTTTGCACGTTGCAGCGATGTTGGGCCATGTCGATTTTGTGAAGGAAATCATAAAGCTAAAACCTCAGCTCGTAAATGAGTGAACTCACAGAAATCTTCTCCTCTTCATCTTGCATCAGCTAAAGGCCATGTTGATGTAGTGAGAGCCTTGTTATCTGCTGATCAACGAACATGCTTGGTTCGTGACAGAAACGAGCTCACACCGCTTCATCTAGCAGCCATCAAAGGCTGCGTTGAAGTGATGAAAGTCTTGTTTGAAGCACAACCCGATGCAGCCCGACTCACGGTGTATGGAGGAGAGAACATTCTGCATTTGTGCGTCAAATGCTACCAGCTCGAGGCTCTGAAGCTCGTGGTGGAGGCGGTAGACGAACCCCACGAGCTCGTAAACTCTAAAGATGTTGATGGAAACACTGTCCTGCATTTAGCTGTAGGAGATAAGCAAGCTGAGGTATGCATGCTATATACAATATAATTGAATTAAATCACTCTCTCCTCTTAATTTGTAAATTAACTGATTTTAATGGATTAAGAGTTCACTTTTGATCCCCTTGTCTTTGCAGTCCATTTCATTCTCGTCCCTCCCACTTTATTTTTAGTCACACACGAGAATTATCAGCAACTACGTGGAGTCTGGGAGTCAACATCTGGATTCAACTAAGAAGCAGCATCAGCCACATGAGTAGTACCAGAATGAACACCTGCAACAAAAGAAGTTATGGCATAAGTCCTAGGGTTAGCAGAAGAGACTTAACAGGTCGAACACCGGAAAGGTTTGGTGTAGCATACAGTGGAACAAAACTATAAGCTTCGGTCTTCAAATCCACCAATAGAAATAAGACTTCACACTCTAGAGATAGAATGTGCCATTCAAAGACGACATCAATAGGGACTCAACCACATGCTTGCGTGAGCGGGCAGTCCGGATGGTTTTCTCTAGAAATAAGACTTCACGCTCTAGAGATAGAATGTGCCATTCAAAGAACACGACATCAGCAAATGGTCTAGGAGGAGACCTATGAGGAATATATGGGAGCACATACTCTGTATATATCACTATCTGGATTGTCAGCAACTGGAATATCTCGAGAGTGCTGAGCAGAAAATAACTTGTGGCTGATCACAAGCGGTGGTTCTTCGGGCCCTTAGACATCATCCTAAGTAACAATGTCATGCTACGACATGAGAATACCGAAAATCATCCCAGAAAAGCCAAGAGGCTGTTGGTTTCGAGTCGACTCAGCATTGGGCTTCGAGAAATGATTGATGTGATTTGTGAGGATCGTCAGTACTACTCTTATAGTATGAAAATTAGAGCCGAAAGATTGGAGTTTAAATAAGAGACTACAATTTTAAGATAGTGGAAAGGTGAATTCAAGTGCTGAAATAAATTGATAAGATGAAAGAACACATCATCACTTACAAACTTTGATTTACAAACTTATGTTCTTGATTCTCGATTTTCTCAAGGTAGAAGGCAACTCCCAAATGGGATTTATTTGAGCTCAATATTACAATAAATAATTGGGCTCTTCTTTGTGTTAAAAAGACAACTAAAAAATTGTTGGAAACATAGAAGTTCATTTTGCTTAAGCAAAATAAAATAAATTGCATAAATAGTCATTTTACATATTAAATTACTATCCAAAATAATATTATTTTATAGTTTTAATGCACATTATTAATATAATATTAGTTAACGGTGCGACCTATTGGAAAATAACAAAACATTTAAAATTAACATGTAAAAATCATTATTTTAAGAAATAAAAATGTAGCAGATTTATAAAAAATTACGGGTCGCTACAGGTTACCTCCCATCTAGAGCCTTTGTTTTACATTCTTGGAGATAGATCACCATAATAGTCCATAGCAGCCAAAAAGTTAAGATCAAAAGGTGAATCTCATGTTAAGACTCATTTTATTTTTAAACAGCCTCATCATTTTCATTTCTTTTTCTGTTTTTTTTTCTCACTCGGAGACAGCAATATCAAAGTATTGATCTCTCCACTCTCTCTCTCTCTCTCTCTCTCTCTCTTCATGGGAGAGCAATATCAAAGTATTATAATATCCGACTCTTTTCTCTCCTCCTCTCATAGTCTTGCATAGAAGCTCAATTTACAAAGCTATCCTTCACAAGTAAAAAGTTCATACATTTTCTTGATAATGGGCTGAAAAAGACAAGCAAAGCAATGAAAGGGATAATGGTTAATATGTGCTGTTCTGGCCGGAGAAGAAGATAGTTCTGCCTTCTCGTTCTTTTTTTCTTTTTCTTTTTACTTTTTATTTTGTTTAATATTTCAATTTTTAGTGAGGATATTTAAGTAAATTTAGAGTTAATTAGTTTTCAATTATTTTAATTTATTGTGCGAAGAGTATTTTTGCAGTGCAAAAAGAAAAAAAAAGTGAAAATGTGCTTATAATAGACATAATTATAAGTGGTAATATATAAAAATAGCCGTTTTTATTTAGTAAATTATGTTTTTAGTCACTTTTTTAAACAGATTATTTATAGTCACTTTTTCAGTGAAAATACTTAATTAGCCCTCATTAAAATTATAGGATGCATGACTAAAGTGCACTATTTGGATGCATGAATGAGATATATAGTTGTGTAACAGTACAAATTAATATTGCTACATGAGTGGGGTGCATGATTATGTCCATTCGTGCAACATTATAAATTTATATATTGTTGCACGAATTGATGGTACACGACTGAGCGTAGTCGTGCAACAATTCAAATTTACAATAGTACACAACTAAGTATAATCGTGTAGTATTACAATTTTATATTGTTGTATGATTAGGGTGCACGACAAGGGGTTATTTTGTCCAAGTAACTAGAAATATATATATTTTTTAAACAGTGACTAAAAACATTTTTTACTAAGTCAGAATGACTATTTAAAAATTTACCTCTAATTATAGCCCATGAAATAATAAAGAGTAAAAGGTAATACCACAGTTGAGTCCTGTGCATTTTTTATACTTCAATTGTGTAAAATCAAATGTCCATACTTTTGTTTTGATAAAAATCAAAGGAGGTCTTCCTGAACTTACAATTAGAAAATTATGTGCTACCTAATGGATAATACTCAAAGTGTCATAATAGATTTAATGTGATATCTCATTCGTAACTTTAAATCTATTTAAACAAATGAAAGTATCATATTAAATCTATTATGATATTTCCAATGCTACACATTGGGTAGCCGGTAGCTTGGAATTTACCCCACTTGAGCGTCGCTTTTACTCACTTGCAGTGAGAATAAAATTAAAAAGAAACTTTCCACGTAAGCAAGATTTCTCTAGAAAGTTTATTTCTCTCTCATCCTAACTCTCTCTATTCTTCATCATGAATTCCACAATAATGTCTTCTGTCGCCCGTCCCTCTTAAATGTCGTCGTATCTGTTTTTGCGGTGTTCCACTTGTTAATTAATATTACGTACGTACAAGACTTTTTCTCAAAATATGCGAATATGATATGATGACCATATATGTGCTCTTGACTTTTAGGCAGATATTGATTATGGAAATTAGACCTATAAATACACGCGTAATGTGGAGTGGATCCTTATTACAAAAGAGATCGATGGAGAATCTGCAAACTAAGCTATTTGAAGCTGCAACACAAGGCTCCATTACTTCACTGCAACGGCTGTTAAATGATGATCCGTGGATTCTTGATAGAGCTGTAGTTAACTCTTTCAATGAGACTCCTTTGCACGTTGCAGCGATGTTGGGCCATGTTGATTTTGTGAAGGAAATCATACGGATAAAACCTCAGCTCGTAAACGAGTTGAATCTGCAGCAATCATCTCCTCTGCATCTGGCATCAGCTAAGGGCCATGTCCATGTAGTGAGGGCCTTGTTATCTGTAAATGAAGGGGCGTGCTTGGCTCGTGACAGAAACACGCTAACACCCCTTCATCTAGCAGCTTCCAAAGGTCGGGTTGAAGCCATGAAGTTGTTGCTTCAAACGCAACCAGATGCAGCAAGACTCACAGTGTATGGAGGAGAGAACATCCTGCATTTGTGCGTCAAACGCTACCAGCTCGAGGCTCTGAAGCTCCTGGTGGAGGCTGTAGGCGAACACTCCGAGTTCATAAACTCTAAAGATGTTGATGGAAACACTGTCCTGCATTTAGCTGTGGCAGATAAGCAAGTTGAGGTATGCTTTCCTGCCAGAAGAATAATAATAAAAAAAAATCACTTACTCATATCAAAATTACACTTTAATACCTAAATATTTTGGGTTCATTTTAAAAAATAACCAACTTTTTCAAAAGAATTTACAAATCTAACATTTTAGTTTTTTGAAAAAACGGATACTGTTCTGTTAGTTTTGAAAAAGTAGATTATTTTTTACAAAGAGCAAAAAATGTAGATATCAAAGTGGTATTTTCCCTATCTTCCAATTTGTAAATGAAATGATTTTTTGATGGAGCTAGCTCTAATATGCTGATGAACAGACAACCAAATTTCTGGTGAGTGTGGGTGGAATGGAAGTGAATGCAGTGAACAATGATGGGATGACAGCAGTTGATGTTTTGATCAGAAGCAGAAGGGATGTGAGAGATTCAGAAATAGATGAGTCTCTTAAACAGGCTGGAGAGCTTGGAAGCAATATGGAGACTAATAATAATAATAATAGACCATTAATAAACCGCAGGAATCAAAACAAGAATAGCTGGGGTGGTCTAATGAAGCAGCATAGTAATTGGCTTGAGCAGAAGAAAAGCGCATTGATGATTGTGGCTATATTGATTGCAACCATGGCTTTCCAAGTCGGAGTTAACCCTCCTAGCGGTGTCTGGCAAGACGACAAATTATTGGACTCAGAGGGAAAACTAGTGCCTGATCCTCACAATGCAGGTGAATCTATACTGGGAACTGGCTGGCCTGGAGAATACAGCTTGTTTTATGTTTCCAACACGATAGCATTCGTGGCTTCTCTCAGCATCATACTGCTTCTGATAAGCGGATTGCCCTTGAGACGAAAACTTTTTATGTGGATCCTGATGGTGATCACATGGGTTGCCATTACCGCTATTGCGCTATGTTACGCAATTGCGGTAGATGCGGTGACACCCTCTGACAATCCCGGAGACGAAGAAACTAGAAAGTCGATTGCTTTGGTGATAAATATCGTGATCTATGGATGGCTCATCCTGATGGCTCTCCTCCTCATCGCCCACACCATTCGTATGATTGTGAAGCTCGTTAAAAAGCTCAGAAAAAGATTCAGGAGTAATATCACTATTGTTTGAACCTCTCTTCTCGTCAATCATCATCTCTTTTACCTAGTTTGTTTTCCATTTTGTTAGAATTTGTGATCGAATGTGTGTGCATGATTGCAATGTTAGAAAATATCGATTTTGGCTACACAAGGTACGCTTCAGTTCGATTTTGGTCCGGATACTATCATTTTTTGTCCCAAATAGAGTAAATATTAATTTTGGTCCTACTTTTGGCCTAAGATCTTGGGATCAAAATTGATATTCTTAAACTTATGGGACTAAAATTGAGTGATTCTTTTGAAAAAAAACCGAAAATGATAATATTGAGATCAAAATTAAAGTGAGACGTGTCCTGTGGGTCGAAAATCGATATTTTTTCTGAAGTTTTATGTATTGATAAGAAGTCATGTAATAGTAAATGCGTTGTCCTTGTATGTTAATACCAAAAATTTAGCTTTTATTTTGTGTTTAATATAATTAATAATGTACATAAGTTAATGTTTCAGCCTTTTTCTATACTAAACAACTTCCCTAAACTAGTTGTATATAATGTTATCTCAGATTCGTTGACTAGATACGTTGATCAACCAACAAAAAAAATGGTGACACATACTTTTAACAATAAAGATGATAATTTTTTAAATTTTGAGTTATATATTTTAGTTTTACAATACGATGATATTGATTTTGGCATTTTTTTTTTCATATTGACTAAGTCAACGTTGGTTTTCCGTTGTTCATTGGTCAACGCATTTAATGGTGAACTTAATGTACACAAATGCAACTCTTTTTTTTTTATAATGTGATGTGTCCAATAGTATAGTGTTGCACTTTGCTATTAATTAATATTATGGCATTATAAAAATTTTGTCTTTAGTTATTAGCGATGACACATGTCGTCAATTATAATAGACTTTAACTAACAACATGTCGTCTCTAATTACTACATTTCATTTCAAATGACATTTTTTGTGATCGCATTGTTGCCATTTAATATACTACCTTCGTCCCCTTGCTAATGGGCACGGAGATAAGGAGAAGTAGATTAGTTGGTAAAGTAAGTGGGTCCACTTTATTAAAGAGTATTATAATCAAAAGTAATATAAAGTAAGTGGGGACCATTTTGATTAGAACATTAATTATTTCCTTTTTGGGTATGGGACTTTGGTATTGGGACGTCTAAAAAAGGCAAGAGGGACCTTACTATTGGAACGGAGGTAGTAATTATTAACTTATTTGGGACAAATTTTGGGGACGTTCTGCAATTTTATTTTTTTTAAATGACAACAATGTAGTCACAAAAATGACATGAGATATGTCATATTATAAGTGACGACGACATTTGTTGTCACTAATAATATTATCATCAAAGATCATTTTTTTTTGTAGTGTGGGGCTTCGGTTCATTTATTAGGCTTTATAATTCATTTTTTTTATTTTTAAAATTTTTGTAATCTAAATAAACAAAAAGTTGCATGCATGATATCGTATTATGTGTTAAAATATATAATATGGGTGAAGATCATTATTCTTACTCGTATTTAATGACACTTTTATAATTTTGCTGGTATTTTATTATATTTTAATTTGAGTCTTGACTCGTTTCACAAATTTTGCACAAGACTCCTCCATCTAAATATATATTAGAAGAAATTACATTTTTAAATTATAACAAAAAAACATGCGTACTATATTTTACCTCAACTAAGGCCACTAATTATAAAAATCAGCCATGGCCCTAATATAACCTATCGCAATTAATATTTATTTATAAGAATTTAAATTTTAGAAAATTATACCCTAATTATAGAATAATCAATCATGATAGTATATTATTCACTAAACGTCTAAATCATAAAAAATTGAAATTGAAGGAAAAAAATGAAAGAAAACTAATAAAATTCTTTTTATTTTTGAGAATACCATTCCAATAGTAAGAATAAAAATGAACATAAGAATTGTATTACAACTTTCATAATTTTTACAATTACATTACTTTCTTTACTTAATTTTCTGAGTAATCACCATGCATGTTCCAGTTCGCAAGTTGGGTGATAGATGTGGTGCAACATGCCATGAGCAGCTGTTCTGTAAAAACAATGAGGATAATAATAATAAAAAAAATTGATATGTTTATTAGTTTATACTGTTAAAAAAGGAACCAAAATACTTAGATTCAGTTTTTTTTTTTATTTAATTAAATTTTCATATATCGTATAAAATATAAGATAAAAAGACAGCATATAAATAGATTTTATTATTTTAAATATGATACAAAATATTTAATTGTTATCGGTCTATGTTTTGTTGATGATATTCAAAGCATGACAATTATTAGACTTGGATGATAATAACATCTCGAAAAATAAATAGAGTGATGATACATATATTTCTTATTAGGTCTTGCATTAAATATTTTAAAAACTATATTTAAAATATAATATTAAAATAAAAATAAAAATTAGAGGTCCCGACAAAACGAGGGGCAGGCCCACCTGGCCACCCCTGAAGATTGGGGTGAAGCAGTGGATACCTCCCGAGAAGGGAATTTTTCGCTTGAATGTCGATGCATCTGTTAAAGAAGAGGTGGGGCGTTATATATGGAGTCGAAGTTGCGTTAGAGATTACAATGAGAAAATTCGAGTAGCTTTTTTCCAAACCTATCCTTCATCCCGCATCAATTAGTGATCACGGTGGTAATTAGTGAACTAGTTCTCATAGTTGTATAAAAATTATATAAATAAAAACTTGTATGAGATCGTCTAATGGGTCTTTTGCGTTAGACGGATCAAATAGGATTCAAACCCGCCCAAAAAATCTTTCCAAACCCATCCAAACCTGTGTTGAAAAATTGGATTTAATAAATTGAGCCGTGACTCATTTTATTTTCTATTTTTGGTGACCGGGTTATTTAATTTTGGAGGAATTAAATAGCATACGATTGATCTATGTTTGTAGTAGATAATCAAAGTATTTTTATTTTCTCAAATTCGATTTTCGGTAAGTGAGAAATAAATAGTTGAAGTCGGTCACACGATTGGGCATTTATGGTGTGGGACAATGTGTTTAAAACACATTTAATTATCCCACATTAAATTCTTAACTTAGTTAAGATGTGTATTTATGTGTATTAACACTTAACTGAAATATCTAAGTACACAAGGATGTGGGCCATGAGCCCACACGCGCACACACGCGCTCCCGTTCGTGCCTGAGCCCGAACCCGGTCTCATCCTCGGACGCTCGGTCCCCGGGTCGCGGGTCGCGGGCTACATGTGTGTAACTTCCACCTAGAGCTGGTGGTGTTAGTGGGGCTGGAGTGTGTAACCGCAAGTAACTCCGGGTCGCGGGTGCACTTGATGGTGCACATCAAGTTCAAGGTGCACTTGATGGCATAAAGAGGGAGTCATGTATGTGTAAGATCTTGAATAGTCTTCACGAAAGAGTAGTGGACGAATCTTCAAGTTTGAGCGAAGTCCCCCAGAGTAGGTTGATTAACCGAACTGGGTTATTAATCTCGTGCGTACATTTACTGTTTTTATTTACTTGTTCTTGATTATGATCCTACCACTCTCAAAAACACTTGCATGCAGTAACGTTAAACATATAATAACACGGATTATTGTTTTTCATAATTGGAGATAAAAAAAAATATTATTCATAATTGAATATATTAATTTTAATTTTATTATAATTAATTTAATTAAGATATATATAAATCAAGAATATGTGTGTATTTTGAAGTGAATATATAATTATTCATAAGTAAATATGTTAAACACATGCAGTAACATTAAACACATAATAACACGGATTATTATTTTTCATAATTGGAGATAAAAAAAATATTCATAATTGGATATATTAATTTTCATTTTATTATAACTAATTTAATTAAGATATATATAAATCAAGAATATGTGTGTATTTTGAAGTGAATATATAATTATTCATAAGTAAATATGTTAGGCATCATTATTTTCATTAAAATAGTTAGCTAAATAAATATACGTATTATCCACATTTGATTAATAAATTTTTTAAAGTCATGTATTTTAAATATATAAATGATCAAATCTATGACTTCTGTATAAAGTTTATCATGTCTTAAATCTCTAATAAATTATTTTTAAACCCTATAACTTATCTAACATTTGAAAAACACTTAGATATTAATAGATTTGATTTATTTTCAAAATTAAAGTATTTGTTAATAGAACCTAGGACATAAAATTAAATACAAAATTATATATTGAGATATTATATTATATAAATAAACATTTCCCAATGCATATATTACCTATCGGATATTATTGGATATGCTAATTATAATATGTTACATTTTGGGATTTAAAACATTTAAAACTGGTTTTATTGTTGATAAAACGAGAAATGATAAATGAATTTCTTTAAAATATATTAGTGTATTATCTTTTTAAAAAATATTTTACTTCTAAACATATTTATTATTTCGCCTCAAGCTCCATATTATCTCAAAGAAGCACTAACAGGTTACCATATATATATGTGTGTGTGTGTGTGTGTGTGTGTGTGTGTGTGTACAATTCATTTTAGAACATTACTATTTTTTCTAAACTAATTTAACTAGGGAAAAATGTAGCTTAATTACACTATTATATTAGAGCATAATACTATTTTTATAATCGCAAGTGCAAATGTTATAATTACAAATGTAGGCTTTAGCTGCTAAATTTGGGAAAAATAACAATTTATTTTTTAAATATCATTTCTTGCATTTCTCAACCAAATATTTATTTTATTACATTACAATTATTTGACTTCTCACTAGCTATCCACAAGTATATGAAGTAACTGTATTACAATGTTGAGAATGATCGTATTCCACAGAGACTAAAAACTTAATCATAATGATAATACTACAACGTTAGTCTTCTAAATATTAGATAGGTAGCGCATTCAAGGTTTTGTTTTATATCTACTAAAGATAAATAATTAAATAAAGACAAATAAAGATAAACGGAGAAAATTAGGAACTGATATAATAGATGAAGAAAAAATATAAATCATCGATTTCATAGATTCATCCAAACAATTTCAATTCAATTTTATTATGACAATCACTAGATTAGTTAAAAGGGAAAACGATAACAATAAATATAATACATTTTATAACGTGAATATATGAGTCTTAGATATTAAAAAATAAATATATTTTAAAGCTTTATTATTTTCAATAATTAATATTAGAAAGAACACAGAGTATTTATATATATATATATATATATATATATTATAACTGTAAACGTATAGAGGTTAATATTTCAACTACATAAACTAATAAAAATTTATGCTTACAAGTAATTTTAAAATAGTATGGTGTGTATATTTATATATATATATATATACATACTATGTAAATCAAGAATATATATATTTTCTTTTAGTATCTCGTACACTATAATAACAATAGTGATAATCAATATATACTAATCAATGAATTAATGATGAGAACATTAATATATCTAACCATTAATATATTTATTGATATCAATTTGATTTCGATCATAAGCATACAAGTTTATAGTGTTTATGATACATGAACTATTTCAAATTGGTTAATAATATGAATAATATATAAATATATATACGAGCCTTATAAAATATAAAATAAAAAAATGTATCTCTAATATCTCTAAACTTTATTATTTTCATAAATGATAAAAATTTGTATAAGGCCATCTGACAAGTCAAAATTCATAAGACGGACCAATGTTCAGATCCAATTCTATCCTCAATTTTTAAAAATTTAGTTTTAATCAGTTTAAAAAAATATTATTTCATATATGCTACAAAGTCAAAGAGATAAATTTTCATGTGTGAGCGAGAAGTATTCATGTTTGTAAGATAAAAAGAGGTGTCACAATTTAGTTTTTCCAATTTGAAAAGAGGGAGGCAAAATGCTAGAATAGGTTAATAATTCTCATGTATACTTTGAATTTGTAACAAAAATGTGATTTAAACTAGTAAATATTGATATTTTATCGCTCAATTTTGGATGTGGAAAATATTGAATTACAAATATGATCAATAGGTTCGAAAATACGTTCAACTAAATTTTTTTTCCTAAGTTGTTGATCATATATGTTCCAAAATATATTTTCAAACATGCCTTGTATTTTTTAAAATGAATTTTCGAACATAGCTTTGTATGAAAAATATGTGGAAATTTAGAAATACATCTAACTATAAAGTATAAATATTAGAATTTTAATCTATTTTCTTCAATTTTTACTAGGATATTGATTTGAGAAATTAAAATCAACATAACCACAAAAGAGATGTCCCTTTTTGAAACCATAATTAATTTTGTTTGATACCTAATATAATATATGGAAAGTTTTTTTATCAGTGTAGGTTCGCCCAAAAGTCATTAGTAAAAAAAATTGACAAGATGTTCTATTTTAATATAAAAATATATTAATTCAAGACGAAGTTCAAAAGAATGTTGATAGTAATAAAAAGTTTGGTTATTGTATTCACATATATAAGA